>JAPDNY010000001.1:63118289-63653289 GCA_029375565.1 Gekko gecko | reverse complement strand
CCCCACCATCTCAGGTACAGAAAGGTCTTTCTTGCCATCTCCTGAGATCCTTTTCTTGGAAGTGCTAGGAATTGGACCTGGAACATACTGCTTGCAGCATAGGTGTTCTGTCACCTTCTTTGTTGTAATTGTTAACTATGAAAGCAAGTCACAATCCATGATCTACCTAAAAGTTGCCAGAATGGCAGCAGATGAACCTCAGATGAGTTTTATAATCTCTGTACTACCACTCAGAAGCTATGTAGGATGTAGAAGAGAAGAAGAGGTTGGATTTACACCCCACCTTTCACTCAGAGTGGCTTACAATCTCCCTCCCCCTCCACACAACAAACATCCTGTGAGGTAGGTGGGGCTGAGAGAACTCTTTCAAGGACTGCTCTTGAGAGAACAGCTCTGAGAGAGCCATGACTGACCCAAGGTCACACCAGCAGCTGCATGTGGAGGAGTGGGAAATCAAACCTGGTTCTCCCAGATTAGAGTCCGCGCTTATAACCACTATACCAAATTGGCACTCCTCAGACTTCTACAGGAAGTGGTACTCCCGATGATCTGAGAATATGGTAGTGTTAGATTAGCAACAGTCTGAAATCATTTAAGGGTCAAAACCAGCACTTTGGATTGGGCCCAGAAAATATCTAAAAGTCAAGGTAGCTGAATTAAGATGTCACCCCTCAGGCAGCCACCAGATGAAGGGTTGGATCCATCTAGCTTTCCCGCTGGTGGAAAAGAAATGAGGATGGGGTCCCCTCTGACTACAAAAAAAACCCCAAACTATGCTGGTGGTCATGTGACCTGCATGGACAAAAAGCCATTTGGGATGGGGACTGTAGTAAGGAGGGAGACTGAGTGAGATTAAGTGAAAAAAACTCGTTGGATCCAAACTGAAGTTTCCAAGAACTTTTCAAAATACACTTTTAAAAGTAATATCCTGTCATGAACTGGCATTCATTGTTCCAGTGTAAGCAGAAGTCTCCCCTTTCTCTAATGTTAAAGGGCATCTTATACTTGGTGGACTAGCAAACATCATTATCTATAGAACAGCAAATATTTACTGACAGTCAACAATTAAATCATTGAAAGCAAAATATCATGTAAGGTAAATGGGGTTACCCATTGGCTGGGCTTTCCTCTTTTTTGTTACCTCTTATAGCTAAGAGCCAGTCTACATATTAAGTTAGGTGACATAATTTGGACTGTACCACTTTTGACTGCAGATGTTTTTAGTGCTTTGTCCCATAAAAATACCCAGCATGTAATAAATTGTCACATGAGGGATAAAGGTCAAACATACTCATTGCCTGAAGTACTAATTTACTTCATACATGAAGACTTTCAACACTGTAACACACACCTCTTCAGACTGAAATGGTACAGTCCGAAATGCTACCATTTCATTGACTCCTCCTTTGAATATAATAGTGGCGAGACCAAAAAAAGGGCATGTCCAACAACGCATAGAACCAGCTCTTATTTAACCTGGGTTGTTACACATGCAAAGCAGGTTTGTATTCTTGATAAGTATGACAGCACAACACTCAAGCAGGCTAGGGATCTCCAAAGTGCTTCCTAAGCACATGTAGCTGCTTTGCAAAGGTAGCAGCCAAGTTTAAGCTGGTCATGCACAAAGATGGATCTCCAGCATCCTTTTCTCCTGGACCCAGGCTTGCTAATACATCAGCATGTTGTTGTTTGTCACCAGGAGCACCTTCTTCCATTTCCATCTAGCTCATAAGCAGGTTCTTGATCTACATCCTGTTGACATGGCTATACTGATCCATGCTACTATAACCTCCAGACTGAAATACTGTAACACAATCTATGTGGTGCTTCCTTTACCTTAGAGGCTCCAACTGGCATAGATTATGGCCACAAGGCTCCTCTCAAAGGGTCAGCCACTCAGAACAGATAACTTCAGTGCTGTGTCAACTGCACTGTCTACCTATTTGCTTTTAGGCCCAATTCAAAATACTGATTATTACACTTAAAGCCCTTTTTCCGCGGTAGACCCAGACCTTTACAATGACCTATCAGAGCAGGTAAGGAGGGCCCCATCCCTTGCTGCAATTTAGGAAGGTATATATAAGGCAGTCCTCTCCCCAAGAGTAAATGGTGGTAGGTGAACTTTTCCAGTGGATCTGGCTGTGAGTTTGCTGATCCTGTGTGTTTTAACTATTGGTTTTTGTTTTTTAGTCTCAATGCTTTTAAATTTATAAATTTATAAATTTATAAATTACATATTTCAGTCCATTTTAAGTTTACTAATATGCAATTTACTAGTTACCTTTGCAACTTGGTTGCTATATTGTGTGCTGCCCTGAGTCCAAAAAGACGAGGCAGAGTAGAAATAATTTAAATAAATTATGTGACCAGCACCTAGACTGTAGTTGTTCACAAGTCTCCCTTACAATAATGTATACAGTTTTTATGCACATTTATTTATTTATTTATTTATTTATTGAAAACTGCCCTGAAAGGCAGACTTCTATTTATTTTTGTAACCAACTACAACTGGACAATACAATACAACACAGTACAACACAGTACAACAACAGTACAATACAATACAGTATCACAAAACACTAAAAACCTACCACAAAAATGCACATTTATTTTTATTTATAAAATTTATGTCTTGCCTTTCTGCCCTTACAAGGGTTGCCAAAGTCTTGCTGTGTGATCAGAATCCTCAGTGGGTCCAAAGCAGCCATTTTCTCCAGGGGATCTGATCTCTGTAGTCTAAGAAGATAAGAGAAGCCAATGCTGGATCAGGCCAATGGCCCATCCAGTCTAACACTCCGTCACACAGTGGCCAAAAATACCAGGTGCCATCAGGAGGTCCAGCAGTGGGGCTAGGAGATCAGTCTGGAGGTCAGTTGTAATTCCAGAAGATCTCTAGGCTCCGCCTGGAAGTTAGCAACCCTATATTAAGTTAAGGAAGCTGGACGTTTGTTGTTGCTTCACTACACAATAAGAAGAGTGTGCTGTGTGTATGTAGTTCTGGGTTCAATCCCCAACATCTCAGGTAGTGGGAAAACCCTCTACTTGAGCAATAGTGCAGTCAGAATAGAAAATACTGAGCTAGATGGACCAATAATTCAGTACAAGTCTGCTTCACATGTACACAATATCTTGTAGGCCTTTCCATCCCCAAAGGCAGCACTTTGCCCTATAAACAGTTTTTCAGAACACAAGAAAAACAGCCTGATTTCCCTTGGCGTGAGTCGAAAAACATCTGCTCCCCCCCCACTTCAAATGCTTCATGCTCCAAACAGCAAGCAGGAGAACAGGGGTATAACAAATTCTCCCATACTTCCTTTAATGGAAATCAGATAAGAAGAACTAAATATCTCAGTTAAAGAAGCAACTAAGTCTGAAAGGGCTATGCCTGACTATTTGTTGATTGTTTAATATGTGGTTCCAGCCGCGAGTCTACTATGTCCTAATGACTTCCTGCCTGATTTTTTTTCCCCAGTAGTAATTAATTCCCATGCAAAATCAGATACTGGGTCTCTGGATGAAGGCTTTCTACATACTGCACCTGTGATGTTATGCATATGGCAAAGGGTTTAGCATTTTATAAGTGGCTTATCATTGTTGTCCATCCATGACCCTAATTACAGATGTTCCAGCATAAGCAAGCATTTGGAAATGATTTTTCAAAGGGGCTTGAAACAGAAAAAGGGTAAGTGACTGAAGCTTGCTCTACATGACCAGAATATTGAGATTCTAGAATCCTGAGGTGGCTCAGCATCAAATTGCAGGTGAGGACACTGTTTGTACAACCTTGCCCAAGTTTGTTTGTTCGTGTTTTTTTTTTTAAAGATACTCCCTGAACATATAGCACATCAAGGTTCTAGCTCACTTCTGACCCCCCATGTGCCAGTGTTCCACTTGACAGGAGTGTTTCATGGAGAAGAGCAGTACAAAGTAATGCTTGACTGGCAACCTGAAGTGGTATAGCCTCTTCTACCACACATCAGAATGGTTCCAAGTTCTCGCCTTATTCTGCTACAAGTATAAAATGGATTTTATTTGTACTTAGACTATACTTTCTAGAATGTTTACCAGCACTGCTCCTGTGCCCTTGGCATGGTTGCATTGGGCCTCAGAAGCTTTGGCCTGTCAAAGTTAAAGGAAAGGCTAACCTTTGATACAGGTTAAGAGTGTTAGAAGAGAACCAGGAAGTACAAAATTTGTATGAGAACACAGCTTTTTATGTGGTCTTAGGAAAGCCATTATTCTTGAAGCCTATAAACCCTTTTTATTTTATTTATTGATTTGATTTGATTTGTATCCTGCTATCCCCCATTAGTAGGCTCAGGGTAGGTCACAACAGGCCATTTTGCAGTAAAAACAATATTAAAATATACAATTTAAATCCAGTTTAAAACCAATTCAGAATAAGATGGCAGGCCGGTTCGTGGTAGTGCAGAGTGCCTCCTGCGTGGGTGCTGGCTAGGTGGTCAATAAGGCATTCAATTTGCTGGAAGATTCTGTGCAGACTAAACCTTGTCATTTTAATTTCCATCGAAATCTATAAACAACTTAACATTTTCAGCTGCTATAAATATTAGGTCACACATTCTGTATCCTGCTGGTATCCAGTCAAATATTGTTGGTGAAAAGGAATGTCAAGAAGATCTCTCCTTTCCTCCAGCTGTGGTAGCACAAGCAATGCCTTGGCATAAGGGATGAGACCAAATTTCAGTTACCAGGCTCAATGCAAGGTAATGGTTAGCAGTGATAAAACCCTTTGTGGCCTTGGATCCTCTTTTTTGCCTTTTGGAATCCCCACCTTCCCTGCTAGGTTCTGCCATCAAAGCAAAGCTTTCTGAAGGTACCACACTGCAAATGCATAAGACTGATAGGCACTGTACATATACATTCTCTGTTGTAGCTACCACTTTGTGGAATGGCCTGCCTGAGATCAGGAATGCTCCCATACATCTGTCATTCTGCAAACAGTGTAAAACAGAACTGTACAGCAGGGCGTTTTTATTAGGGGAACGGGATTGTCCTCTAGTGTACTGTTGCTTGTCTTCTACTTTCATGATTCCATTTTTTGCACTGATTCTCATTTTTGTAATCCTAGTACAATTCCACTGTTTATTGGCTTGCTTGTGCCATTTGATTGCATTGTCTTACATCACGTAATCCACTTTGAGTCAGGCAATAAATAAATAAATGATATTAGCACTCCTCAGTCCTGGGGTCTGCTCCTTGCAGAGGTGCTGGAATTCTTCTTCAGCCTCCACACTCGTCTTGGCAACTCTGCATTCGGAAATCCAGAGAGATTTGAGGGTTCAGCCTGGGGAGGAGGGCAGAGTGTCCACACGGAGCTCAGCAGGGATTTGATGACCACCCCCCACTCATTTTCTCTGGGGGAATTGTCCTCTGTAGTTTGGGGATCATTTGTAATTCCTGGCCCCACTTGGAGGTTGCAGCCCTGCTCCACATCATTGCTTCCCATGCCCTACCTATTGCCCTGCTCTGGTCTGCTCCTAGAAATGTATTTGGTGTGATTCAACTATACAATGCAGGAGCAAGCTGTATTTATTTTTCCTCTACGGAAATGATCTTTGAGGAAAATGGCAATTCATACCACTCATGAGGATTCCCAGAATATTGTGCAGCTCTGCAGACTGTGGGAGTCCTTTCTGCAAATCTCTCTCCTTTTTTTAATGCTGGACATTTTAAGAGAAGTGCTAGGGAGGGAGGAATGGCTTATATGAAGGTATACAACTCATTTCACTCTAATTATTCCTGACAGATCTCCCATCATTTTAATAGGATTCCAAAAGGCTAAAGAAAAACAGATTTTCATTTTTTCCTCTTACATTTTGGCCTGGCTGTCATTATGATAGAAGTCAGAAACAAATTTCTTAATGTTTTATGATGAACATTTCTAAAAGCTCCCCATTTGTGTATTTATGTGTGGCTACAAATCACAGAATAAAAAGCTGAAAATGAGAACCAGGATAGTCTGACAGTCTACCTGCCTTTGGTCCATTGGGGGGATTAGAAGGCAGAAGTAACACCACCAGTTGTATGTCACTACTCCAGAAAGAAAAGAGAAAGAGTTTTGGCAGCATGCATTTGTAGGCATCTTGCCAGTATCCTGATTCAGTGTTTATGGGAACATCTTGAAATAGCTCCCAAATTAATGACTGTATCTTCCATCACTCTAGTATGATGTCTGAGCAGGAGGAGAAAGTAAACAATAGTTAATGATCTGGGATCTGCTGGCAGATGCTATATTAGCTCTGGTTCTGATTTTCAGTTACCAGTCACAAGCGATTCTGATCAGATGTTTATCTTTGGGGAAAATGCACACGCATATACACGTGCAATGGAAAGCTGGACCAAAGACTGCTATCCCTTCTACAACCTCTTCCAGTGGGGATGTTTCACACAAAATCAAATTACTTCATGTGTAACTACTTGCTCAGCTTGCCCTTCAGAGTTTAAAGGGATTGCAGATAAAAGCCCAAGAACAGCTGAGCAGTGGGAGTAATCTGCTCCAAACCCTCAGCTCTTTTTCAGACTTGCCAGTAATTCCCGAATATATCCAGGATATTTTTGGATTTTTTTTTCTGGTTCTCCCGAAAAATCCTGGATATGTTTGGGATGCCAAAATATATCCAAACAATACTGACAAGATATTTTTCAGGTATATTTTCAGATCGGGTAGATCCAAATGCACCCCCCTAGCTCTGAAACTCCCACTGCTGTGGAGGGAAGGGCAGTCAAGTGTAAAGTGCCAAAGAGCCCCCCAAGTTCCCTGCAGCTGATATTTTGCTCAGAGAAGAGCAATCAACCATAAGGCATTTAGGGAGCTACTTCCCTACAGGTAGTATCTTTACTCTCCCCTCGTCTGAGTTGTTCTGTGGCCCCATCCTCAAATTTTGCTTAGGGCTTCAAAATCACTAAGACCATCCCTGTTAAGCTCCCCAGCACACTCTGAATCAGACCTGAGCCAGACTCCTTTCATATATCCTAGTTAAGACCTGCCTTGCCCATGTGACTGTCATAAATCCTATCCCAACATTGCCCCAATTAAATCTTCTTTGTTCTTATTTTCTTTTCTTTTAGGGCTGATAAAGATGCTGATGATGAACAACATGCATTAGAAAAAATGCACAAAATTTAAAGAACACTTTGGAGAAGGATGGCAGATAAAAACAAAGCAAAACAAAAGGTTTTGATCTATACAGAGAATGGGAATTAACATTTTGTTGTGAAGCTTTCCTTTTCATGATGAAATTTCACATTTAGAAATGGACAAGTCACAGTTAAAACTGTATTTTGCCATTGCTAATCTGCCTATGATCATTCAAGTCCCATCTCTCCTTATATATAATTCTATTTTGGTGTGAACATTCCACATGCTCCCACAGCCTTTGGCTTCCTCAGCTGCCACTCTGAAAGTCTGCATTGGCTGCATTGCCTCGCTGCGTTGCCTCAGTTCCACCCACAGAGCTGGCACCTCAGTCTGGAGGGAGCCAGTGAAGAGGATGGACACTCCACCGAGGGAGCAGCAACCTCTCCATGGCCCAAAAGGGAAAGAGAGGAGGGGCCACCAGGAAGGATGCCGGGGGGGGGGCGTGCTTCAAAAGGCAACCCTGATGACTGGCCAGAAAGGCTGTGTGGGAGAAGGAGGCAGACCTAATGAGTGGCAGCAAGCACAGGTAGCACTCACCTTCGCTGGCCCTTACAGCCCTTCTCCCTCGGCTCCAAGGCCAGCGCTTCCTCAGGGAGATAGCTCAGCAGACTGCACCACAAAGGAAGCTGCCTGCCACCTTTCAAAGGCTCCCCCTGCTTTCCTTCAGCAGCAGCAGTGGTGGCAGGGAGGGTCTGGCTGAGAGGAAAGGAGCTGCAGCTCCCAGAAAGCCAGACACCGGGAGGAGGACCAGGAAGGAGCTGGCCCTTAAAGTGCTGCAGAAGCAGCAGGTGGTGCTGTGGGCAGAGCAGGAAGTGCAGGCAAGAGGTGGAGGAAGCCCCAGCAGGAGCCACCAAGGGCCTGCCAGGCAGCCAGGCAGGGTGGCTGAAGGAGCTCCTTCACTGAGGCGGCCGAGCCCCTTGGGGAGGGTCCAGGGCTTTCTGTCACTCAGCAGCCACCTCTGTTCATTCAGAAACAGCAGGCTGGGCACAAAGCCTCCTCCCCATACCTGCTCCCCCCTCAATCACTTATTGTGGAGAGGCTGCTGAGCATGCTCTCTCTTTCTGCCCCTCTGGCCAGGGCTCCATGGAGACAGGGCTGCCATTCTCGAGGGAGGGAGGGAGGGAGGGAGGGTAGAAGAGACTGAATGCCCCCTTCATGTGGTGGTGGGGTGTTACTTTGCTGCCCTTTCTGTGGTGATGCGCAGAATCCAGGTGCAATGAAACCCAGAGGCAAGGCTTGCGGCACCTTTAAAAGCCTCGCCAAGGAGGAGGTCCACACCAACATCTTGCTAGTGCTCGTTGTATTCCTTTTACCACGGGCTTTGCTACTAGTACTGATATATTTGTATTCTGTGTATTCATCAAATGCTAAATATGTATGAAATTTTTGCTTTGTCTCTAAATGCAATTTATGCTTTTTAAAACTGAGACTAATATTATATTATTGTTCTTCATATGTTTAGACTTTAATGTTTATACTTTATATGCTTATAATAGGCTTATATTTTAATGTCTTGGGTGAAGCTGGAATAAGAATTATGAAAGGCAATGATTTACATTTAGTGGAAATTTAAATAGAAGTAATACCTATTGGCACTAACATCATATGTTCCCGACAACCAAGCAGAAGCAAGGAAATGTCACACTGTAGGTTGCCAAATCAAATAAATTCCTCCTTATTGCATGCATTTTAGGCTAATGTGGTGTTATATTCTTTTGCTTCACCCGAGCCTCTTGGACACAGTTTATTTGTTTTCTAAAGAAACAATTAAAAGTTGAAGCCTAAAATGTACTTTTTTAAATTTTCATTTTTAAATGTTCACTTTCTTTTATTTCAGTGGCAAATGCATACAATTAAACAGCAACTTCTTTATTTGCCAGCCAACTGGGACAACATTTTCCAGTGTTCTCAGGCAACACATACAACTTGCAAACTTTCAGGTGCATAGGAGAAATGCTTCCAGTTTTTAAGGAAATTAAGCTTATGATGACTCATAGAGTGGACAGCAGTAGCCATTCCTAAAGAGAGGAAGGTAGGAGGGAAGTAATTGTGGCTCCTAGAAAGGCAGGCAGAGTTGCACAGTGGGCACACAGACCCGTATCTCAGGAAAAGGGCTATGAATTTCATTAGGTACACCACCATTTTCTGATCAAAATGCTTGGATGTCTGTGACAGAGTAGATCACCAAGGAAAGTATTGCTACAGTACAAGAAAAGGGATGGACAGAGTTGACAGGCAGGCTGAGGGAAGTATTTGGTTCCAGAAGGAAACAGTTTTGTTGCTACCTATGGCAGATGCTCACTCAGCAGAAAAAATGAGCACAAAATGCTGTTTGAGAACCTTGCAGAAATATTCGGCTGGATCCAGAGTAGATGTTTCCATGGCCACAAGGATATCCCGGGACAGGACTGGAGAAAGGGAGGGCATTTTCCTCTGCTGCTTTTGGAGGGAGACAGGTAAATCCCACTCCATGAGCAGAAATCCTTGTACCAGCCTAAACATTAATTTGAATATAACCCAGTGCAATACTGAAGTGCAATGAGTAACTCAGAAATTACAGTACCTCAACCAGTACTCTCAGAAGGTAAATCAGTAACCCCAGCAGCACTTTGGTGAGGTCTGGCTACTGCTAGACCAAGGCTGTCAACGTCCAGGTGGGGCGTAATTCCAACTGATCTCCAGACTACAGAGATCAATTGATTAATTAATCATTATTCTCCCCCCCCCCACGGGACTCCTGCAAACCATAAATGTGGAAGACAGGCAAAGGATCTCCAATGGATAATTTTTTGTGCCTTCACTAGCCCCATGGCTCTTTAGGGGAAAACATGACACCCAAACTGGTATAAGACAAATGTAAATTTGCAGTGGAGATGTATTGATGAATTCTCATTAAAGAGAGCTATTTTCCTGGCATCTCACTAAAGTAAGAGCACTTCACTAGGGTAACACTTGTACAGAATTTCCTAGAAAAGCCAAAAAGGGGCTTGCAGAACAGGGTTTTAAAAAAGGTTTTTCATGCTTACTGGAAACAGAAACACATAGAAGGGAATTGCCTTGATAAGGAAGAACCAGAATTCAGAAGATAGAAATAAATGGGCAAATGGAAGTAAAAGTTAGGTCCCTTATATGATTTGTATTGGGACTCAGTTTAACCTTTTCTTAAATTATTTGGAACAAGAGATGAACATTGGCAAATTCAAGTTTGAAAACATTGTGAAAAATTCCAAAGGAATCTTTCCAGAGTGCATGATAGGGTAACATAAAAGCAGGCCAGATTTGATGCGATAGTTGAATGTGTGGTAGAGAAAAACATCTAAATTTTTCATATAGAGCAATGGCTGCTGAAGAGGCCGTTCCTTCTGCATAAAGGATGTGTCTGTGCCAGTAGTTTTGTATGTACTTGCATTTCGGTTTTTGATAAGTATGACACTTAAAGGCAGCATTCCAACAAGTGATTCAGCTTTAATGGTAGTGATTCAACAGCTCAGAACAGATCAGAACAGACAACACAGCACAGAGCAACAGGCTCTTATTTAAACAGTGTGGGCTAGCGTAGCCACACCTACATCAGTGGTAACAACCAATAGCATTGCTTAGATAAAGTCCAATCAGTTTGCTTCCCTCCAGCACAATGCTTGTATCCTGATTGGCCTGCTATGCAGAGTAGCCAATCAGGTATTGCCATTCTGGATACCAGCCTGTCAATGGGGATGAAATCAAGCTCAGGACATAACCCTTTTGATTTGAAAAAATCTGACAAATAGGATGCATGTTGTAAATCACTCTTTAATTGATTAATTGAAGCAATTGATTAAATATTCATTTTATTTTTAAATGCATGCCCCACCTTTCCATTTATAGTTCAAAGCAGCTGACAACATGAATTAAACAGCCAAAAATCATATCCACATTGCAGCTCTTATTTGAGCATATTGAAAATATCTGAAAGGCATGCAATTTCCATTATAATCTCACACAGAGTTACTCCAGTCTAAGCTGACTGATTGTGACTCTGTGGCCGAGTTCAGACTGGCAGTTTGGCCCAATATTGGCACGTTTCACAAACGTTTCACAAACGGATTAAAGGAACGGTTCACACAGGCACATCTGTCAAGCGTTCCCCAGCCATACTCAACCCGTCTCGTAGTGCTTCCTTCCTGAGTTTAAAAAATACCAGGTGAAAGTGGTAGCAAACCCTGGAGAGCGCATTCATCTCGCATTCATCCTGCTTCCCAGAAGTGTGAACATGAACAAGCTGATCTGGTAGGGATGCTCTTATGCGCATGAGTGCATAAGCAAATATCATCAGATTACATTACAAAAAGCTGCTTACAGCCACAGCTTCGCCAGGGGTGGGCCAACAGTGTGAACGCTCCCTTGCGCCTCCACCTCGGAATGCTCCCGCATCAGTCAGTGCAGTGTGACCGGGAAAACCCAGAACATATTACTCTGGGTCTTTTTTGCCATGACTCCCTCGCGCTTCAAACTGCCAGTCTGAACTCAGCCAGTGATAGTCCTACCAGTATGGAATTTATTGAAACTGCATAACATGATAGATGCCCATAGTCAGAATATATAATCCTGGCATTTAGATGAATTGTTCCAGATATAACTCTACTATACATAAATTATTTTGTTATGTTGCATACATGCATGGTTCTGCTTGGGGAGTAGAATTCTTTTGAGGACTGAGATGTTTGTCAAATCACCAAGGAGCTGAAAAAGCCACTTTAAAATGGATTAAATCACTGCAGCATTTAGATGGCTGGGCACACCGTGGGTTTAGTTCTTAACAATAATTACCCATTGAAATTTTACTTTTACTTGGGTAAAGGTTTGTGATGGCTTCCTGGCGTTTTTCACAGCTCCCACTCACTTTCGATAGGTTTCTGGAGAGATGCTCATTCTTGATACATGCCATTTAGCAAGCTTGGCCACACTGGTCCAGCCTTTCATCCACACACTAATAAACTGCAAGCCAAGTATGCCATTCATAGGCAAGTAACCTCTGGTCTCCATTGTTCTACTAATTAATCATTGTTGATTGGTCTGACTTGCTGCACATTGTTTCAAAGCATGATCAAAGTGAGTCTCCAATTAATCTACTAAACTAGATGTCAGATTAGTAAATTCTTGTGTGCTGTTATGAAGAGTTTATTTTTCAGCCCTCAATAAAAGGGTTGTAAAAGAATAGTGGCTTCAATATATCTCTGGCCGGTCAGTCTAAAGGTCATTCTCCAAAACATGCAGATCTTTGTGAAGCAAATTGTGGTGTCTTGTTTAAATATATGTGAATCCTTTATCCATTCAGTTCAGTATCCTTCAACAAAAATGGATCTTCATTGTCAGCCACAGACAATTAATAAACACATATAGATTAATGCCCTTCACTATCCTAAAATAAACCTTCAGCAATCCTGTGGAAACAATGGCCAGGACCCAGCTAACAACAACTGATTTCTGTGGAATAGTTACATACATTCTAAATTCCTTTTCATCACCAGTATAATTTAACTGTTACTGAATTGTGCCCAGTATGAGCTACTTATTATGAGTGAAAATATGACATCAGTTTTTATATAACAGTTGGATGAGTTTTTCATTCCATATATTTTATAACTATACTTTAATGCCTAAGTAAGTACTTATGAGTTCTCAGCAATCCATCACACCCTACTATAATCAAGAAACAAAACCCAGGAAAAGACTATGCCAATAAAGGGAACTAAATCTGAACTCAGCAGGGGTCACTGGAGTTTTTGCTCTCACCAAATAGTAAGCCACCCAGAGTAGGGCTACAGGCAGCCTTCTTTGATTGGCTCCCATATTCCCAGGCAGGGCTACAAAAAATTATAATCTTTGATTTTTTTTCATAACCAACCAATATTTAATATATCACTGAGCCCAAGACCAAGTGTCTACTTGTATTTTAATATCTGTGAATTTATTTATCTATGAACTGTTATAAAAATAAGGTTATGTTTCTAATGACGTTCAGGAAGTTTCATATACTTATGAAAACTTTTCTTAAATAAATGAAATCCTTACGTAAAAAGGGTAGATTTATGGGTGACTGTACGCAGTTCATAAGAAAATTGGATATAACAGAAACTGAATTCCAAATACCCTGAATGAAATGACCGGTATATATACTTGCTTGTAAGAAGTAAAGATTTTAATAGCATACAGTGAACAAATACAATCATTCATGGTATAACTAGGAAATGAAAAAAATAGCTGCAGCTTATTTTCTCAAATATTATTTTTTAATGAATGAGCCAGCATGATGTGGTGCTTGGATGAGGACTGAGAAACCCTCACTCTGCTATGGAAGCTTTTGAAGGAGCTTGGCCCAGTCTCTCCTGCTCAGTCTAATGCACCTCACAGGATTGTTGTAAGGATAAAACAGAGGAGGAAAGAACGGTGTTGTAGGCTGTTCATTCTCTCATTGAGGAGAAATGTGCGGTATAAATATGCAAATAAATATTTAGAAAATGTATATGCCACCTATCTGGAGACCTGCTCAAGGTGGCTCACAAAGTACAAACATCACAATAAAATCATAAAACCAGCACCATAAAACAAGCCATAAAACAAGCCATAATAAACTAGGGCATAAAAACAGCATAAAACATCTTTTCCAGGGGTGCCTTTAAAGAAGTAAAATAGGTGACAGGTGAGCAATGAGGAGGAGGGCATTCCACAAACAAGGTGCCACCAGAGAAGAAGCCACACCTCTGACCACTACCCTCCTCACCTCTACGGGTGACAGTGAACAGAGAGCAGGGCTCAAGAGTGAGATCTTAACTGGTAGCCTGGACAGTATGGGAAGAATCCTGGGCCCGACCATCACTTGGGACAGCCAGTGCAGATCTTTCAGCATGGGGGTAATACAGTCACTGTTCCCAGCCCCTGATAATAACCTGGCCACCATTTTTCAGAGCTAGCAACCCTAATATCTCTCACAATGAATAAAAATATATCAAAGATTCAAACAATCCTTTTTTTACCTTCTCTTCACTCCATGCGACTATCTCTTCTGCACAGGATTCTTCTTTGTTTCCACTGACCATTCTTTTTCAACCTCACAGCTTTCTTTTCTCTTTCCACCACTGTCTCTGTTGCCTTGCCTTTATTCTCACTGCACCAGATAGCATGTTCCCCAATTTTGTTTGTTTGCCTCCCACCATTCTACTCTTTTTCTTTCAACAGTCTTTTTGTTTGGCCATTTCTGCCCCTTCTCATCTCTACTCCTATTTAATGAAGTGCATGAGCACACCACACAAGGCTTTCTGTCCCCAGCAGCTCACATACTGAAGAGCTGTCCGATGCAGGTTGGCCTTGGCCAGCTGGCTACAAGAAGCTGAAAAATATGGCCCGATTTCCCACAAGCGCTGCTCCGCGCTCGCTCTTCCCTTTTGCCCCAATCGTATATGTCAATTTCACACTAAGTGCTGTGTGGCCACATTTTGCCCCACAGTTTCATGCGATTTCCCCCGCATCTACTCAATCCTCAAAAAACAGACTTGAGTAGACACAGGGAAAATTACGCGAAGCTGCAGGGCAAAATGCGGCCGCGCAGCACTTAGTGTGACATTGACATGTACCATCGGGGCAAAGGGAAGAGCGAGTGTGGAGCAGTGCTCGTGGGAAATCGGCCATAGTGTCACATATCTCTCAGTACAAGAGGAGGAGAAACAACATTCTTCTGTCCTCCTTCCTAGTGTTGATGGGCCTTTAGATGTTTTCCTCATGAGGTGAAAAGGGGCCACAACCAATAGGTACAAGTCATGATCATTCAAGTTCAAGGCACTGACCTCATAGCAATCAGACTTTGGAATGCAGCCTCAATTTGATTCATTATATTTTTTTATGTG
The DNA here is from genome assembly GCA_029375565.1 of Gekko gecko. Classification (NCBI taxonomy): domain Eukaryota; kingdom Metazoa; phylum Chordata; class Lepidosauria; order Squamata; family Gekkonidae; genus Gekko; species Gekko gecko. The sequence goes on along the minus strand of JAPDNY010000001.1, from coordinate 63,638,247 downwards.
TATTCATATACTTTACATCAGTCATCAACATTTTCAACCTAACCTCTGATCCTGTCTCTTTTCTACTATGAGGCCTATTTGTCATTTTTAAACTATGAATGTCAGTCTCTCACTTCTCTTCCTCCTTTTTCCCTCCATCCCCCTATCCTTCTCCTTTGTCCTCTCTTTCTCTTTACTTCTAAATGCTGCTTTAAAACACAATGGTTGTGTAAATGTTGTTTCAAAAGAATGTTTACTATATTTATTCAGTAAATAAATGGAGGCCCAAGGCAACTTTCAAATGTTTGTTTAAATGAATGCATAATAACAACCACAAGCAAGTACTGTAATCCACAGGACCTGCACACAGGGTTGCCAACTCCCACTTGGGAAATACCTGGAGATTTGGGGTGGAGTCTGGAGAGGTGGGTTTAGAGAGGAGAAAGTCCTCAGTGGGGTATAAATGCCATAGAGTTCATTCTCCAAAGCAGCCATTTTCTCCAGGAGATTTGATCTTTGTAGCCTGGAGATCAGTTGTAATCCCAGGAGAGCTCCAGGCCCCACTTGGAGGTTGGAAGCCCCAGGGACTGCACATCAACAATCCATACACATATTCAACAAAAACAGCACCATAATCAGAAAAAGCTTCCTGCCTGTGCAAGCCTGGCACAGGGCCCGACAGACCTACAAGCAGGGGTCTTTTGGGGGGGGGAGCGGACCGGAGCACAGCTCCGGGAGCTCAGAAGCCAAGCCCCGCCCCCAGCCGCCGTCCCGGGGAGTCTTTCAGGCAGCCGAATGTCAATTTCAGCTCCATTATATCCTATGGGCCATTGAAGTCAATGGTGAAAACATAGGGTATATTCTGGGGGCTGGAGGGGAGGGTTTCAGGGAGAGGCTCCAAACTCACAGGGTAGCTTATGGAGCCTCTCCCCAAGATACCCACCAAGTTTCAAGAACATTGGATCAGGGGGTCCAATTCTATGGGCCCCTAAACAGGCTGCCCCTATTCCCTCCATTGTTCTCTATGGTGGGAAAAAAATAACTTGTTTTCCCATCATAGAGAACAATGGAGGGAATAGGAGCAACCTGTTTGGGGGCCCATAGAATTGGACCCCCTAGTCCAATGTTCTTGAAACTTGGTGGGTATCTTGGGGAGAGGCTCCACCAGCTATCCTGTGAGTTTGGAGCCCCTCCTCAAACCCCTCCCCTCCAGCCCCCAGAATATACCCTATGTTTTCACCATTGACTTCAATGGCCCACAGGATATAATGGGGCCGAATTGCCGTCCTTTCCTTCTCTTTTTCCTCTTTCCCTCCTTCTTCTCTTCTCTCTTTCTTTCTTTCCCACCTTCTTCTCTTCTCTTTTTTCCTTCTTTCCCTGTTTCCCTCCTTCTTCCCTCTCTTTCTTTCCCTCCCCTTTCCTTCTCTTTCTTTCCCTCTTTCCTTCCTTCTTTCCTTCTCTCTACTCTCTCTCTTTCATCCTTCTGTGGCCCAACTCATGAGAAGGAGTTTAAACTTTAAACACCTTCTCTCTTAGCTCCCCCACCCAGACCAGCTGGAGAAGGAAAGGGGAGGCTTTTGAAGATGCCTCCCCCCCTTTTGCTTCCCCTTCTGACATCACTTTCGGTGATGTCAGGAGGCGTGGCATATGCTAATAGCCTAATAGCTCATTAGCATACCATATGCTAATGAGCTCCTGCAGCTCTTTTTCTACGAAAAGACCCCTGCCTACAAGGCTACCTTACTCCTCTTTCTTCCCTCTCTCCTTTGTGGAGGTGGGGCCCTTTTTCCCTTTGTAAGTAGAATGACTGGGGTTCACTTTTTTCAGGGGCCCATAAAATTGGATCCCTGGTCCCATTCACTTGAAACTTGGAATGTCTTTAGATTAGAGATGGGCAAGAACTGGTGCATGAAGCAAAATCCGTGCCAAATTTGGGCCAGGGGTCTGGGAAGTGATGCTCAGTGAAACATATGCTCCACAGACATTTCCCGAACTTCAGGTGTGGTCCAGGAAATGGAAACGTCTCTCAAAAAACCTCATGTTGATGCCAGCAAAATCCCAGGAAATGATGGGGTGGAATTCTCTCTAACCTTGGAAACATGAGTTGGGGCCCTCCAAAACTTGTCAGGCACTGCTGGCTGCCAGTTAGAGAGCTTCCATTCAGCTTGATGGGATCAGAAAACTATATAAGGAGTGGGTCCAGCCCTGCATTCCTTTGTTGGGGGTTTGCAGCAAGTAAGAGATGATCAATGTTGTATTTGCAAATTTACTATTAATAGCACATGGAAGCTGATCAGATTCAGCTTTGCTGGGCAGGGAAGGGGAAGGGATTGATTTGCTCCTTGCTCTGTGTATTCCACAGCACCCAGCCTTTCTGCTCATGTTGAGCAGTGGGGCTTCATTTTGGGCAATGGGACCCAAATTTTAACACACCCTCACTCCTTTTGTGGGTGGTGTGTGGTGTGTTTGCTGGGCTCCATGAGCCACATCAGCCATCAAACAGATGCCTCTAGCTTGCACAGGATCCGTTCTATACACACCTGAACCCACACCTGACGTCTCCCCCCAAAGCACTTTCCAAGGAGCGCTTTCTTTGAAGGGCTATAACTCGGACCCCCAAATCCAATCCATGTGTAACTTGGAGGGAATGTAGGGGGGCTTCCTAGGGAAGTCCACTGTAAGTTTGATACCCTTAGCTCATACAGGGTCCATTCTATACATTCCAGAACCTACACCTGACATCTCCCCCAAAAGCACTTTCCTGGGGCCACTTTCTTTGGGAGGCTGTAACTTGGACCCTCTAAATCCAGTCTGCACATAACTTGGAGGGCATGTAAGGGGAGCATCCCTGGGAGGTCCTGAGTGTGATATCCTTAGTTCACATGGGGCCCATTTTATACACTTCAAAACCCACTTCTGACATCTCCCCCAAAAGCACTTTCCTGGGGGCACCTTCTTTGGGGGACTGTAACTTAAACCCCCTAAGTCCAAGCATCACCAAACATGGTGTGCAGGTAGAGGAAAATCAGCTGGAGATCCCTTCTGAGTTTGGAGTCTCTAGTACCTTGGGGGTCATTCTCTTGCATCCCAAACTTCCCAGACCAGTTCAGTCTGCGTGAAGTCAGTTCGGTTAGGGGTTCAGTCCATGGGCTACCACCCAACCCCTATTTTAGATTGGAGTGAGGACTAAGTTCTGTGCCAGTTTGGTGACATTAACTTTAAAAACAATTGCCACGGACCCTCAAATCTATTCCCTATTCAACATAATTGTTCCCAAAATAAGAAACTTAAAAAAAAAATTAAAAGACAATAATTCCACCCTCCCCCTGCCTGAATCCCAGATCCAATTTTTTTTTAAAGAAAGTCTTGGTGTACACCCCAGTCCTCATGCTGATTCCTGCTGTTGGCTTAGAAAGGGGGAGAAAGCATACCATTTCATTGTAACCTATACAATTATTATACTACATCACCAGCTTCTGTTTTCAGCTCCCCATCCTATTGAAGCTGCTCATTGTTCCAGTGGGATTGTAAGAAATAACTCTAGCTGAACTGGGGCGTACATAACTGGGGCAAAATGCTGATAGCATTATTTTATTGACTTTTTACATTCCTCTGCTATCTTTCAACCCTATAAAGGCCTCTCAGTGTGGCATACAAAATTCTAATTAATAACTAAAATAAACTTTTAAAAAAGAATCATTTAAAGAACTAGCAGAGAGCAAATGGGGGGGGACACAGTTTCAGTTTTAAAAAGTGAACTATCTAGCCATGCTCCTCGAAGCTCCTACAACTAAAAATATCTTACAGTCTTACAACAGATGCAGCAGATGAGCTCCTTTAGGTATGTACAGGGGAGTCCATATAGAGAGTACCACTAACAAAAGGTGCTGCCAGAAAATGGAATGGGGAATAATAAACCTGATGTACCTAATAGGAATATTTAAAGAATAATGCATGTGAAACACTATGGATACTCTAAACTGCTATCTAAATGCTCAGCATGAATTTTACAAAGAATTACTTTTTAGAAATAAAACCACCCAGTGTTTTTTTATTTCTGTTTGAAAAACAAGGGAGGTCTTGACCATTGACTGCAGGGCATGTTTGAAGTCTAAAATCAATTCATATGTTATTCAAGTGGTATAGGAGACATTTCTGGTCCCATATCATGCTAATAACATTTGTAGAGAGGAACCAGTTGGGTTTGTCAAAAATGATGTGATTTCTTCAAAAGCCAAAATTTGCTGAACTTTCTCCAAGAAAATCTATCTTTTTAAAAGCCAATGTGTAACCTGTATGCCCAAGGCATTAATCACATTCTAGAATCAGTTTTTAAAATATCCAAACCTGAAACCATGAGATTCCACATTCTACAATGCTAATATTCTAAGAATAGTAGATGTTTTCCTGCAAAATGTGCATGCTGAACTGAGGTCAATTTGCACCTGAACTCTTTTTTCATACGTGTCAGCAGATTGCTGCTGCTTTCTTGAAGACAAAAGAAAAAAGCTGAACAGCTGAAAATAATTAATATTGAACCTGACACATCAAAAATGTAATTTGTCACTTGTGATTATGGCCTGTACCTTTAGTTTTATTTTTACATCCATCACGGCTCTCCCTTAGCTATCATTAGATTCCACATGGTTAGAATTAAGCCTGACCTGTGACCCTCCCTTACCAGATCCAAATCACTCTATTGCTTCAAATCAGAGTCCAAACTGATCCAGCAAGAGGGGAAATGAACATATGTATGCTTAGTTAGTAATAATGACCATCTTGTATTCTGTGGGGTGTCGTCTTTGATGTGTCTAACTTGGGCTCTGTGTTAAGATTAATATTCTGTGATTGGAGGAACCACATTCTAATGTAAACAAAGAACTCGGGAATGAAAACATCCAATAGTGTCCATTGTTTCAAAATCAACAAAGTTTTTGTTTGTTTGTTTGCTTCTTCTCATCATTTCTGTTGATGTTACTTTCTTTGATTTAAAATAGCTTGAAGCATTTTCTGCAGCACAAAAATATCCTATGGACTGCCCAGAAATATGGAATGGTACACAAATTGTTTCTCATAACATTGGGTAAGGGAAACTGCAGTTATAAACTATTGCGTTAAACTTCCTGAAACTTTCCAGAATACTCTGGTTCTGACAAAAATTAAGCACATGGACATAGTGAATTAAGGCACATTGGGATATAGTAATCTCTTGTTTCCCACATACCTTCATTATTTAATTAATTTGCTTGCTTCATTCAAGTCCAGTAGCACCTTAGAGATGAACAATTAGTTATTTAAATTTTAAATTGTTGGAATTAATGTCTTTGATAATTCAATGTTTTTATGGAACTGCTTGATATGTTGTGAGCCACTCCGAGCCCGCTTGTGAGGTAGGGTGGGATATAAATTTCAAAATAAATAAATACCTACAAAAATCACTGGAGTAGACTGCAATCCTATTCCATTAGAAAGGTGCCCTTCTGGACTGTCCGTTCTGCGGCAGTTCTAATCCCTTTTATAAAAATGCTTTCCTGAACATTTCTGTTTTGCAGAATGATAGAAGGGAGAGAGCCTTCCTGACTTCCTCAGGCAGGCTGTTTCACAAGCTGGAAGCCACCGTAAGGAATCCACATGATCTTTAGTTAGAAGGGCTAGATTTTATTTATTTTATTGTCACATTAATTTGTCTTTGGGACTCATTTGGCTGATAGGTGATGCAGAAATATAGAAAACGAACAAGCCTTTTTTTTAACAAGTTAATCAGAATCATGTATAACTGTTTTGGACAGGAAACATCTGCAGTTTTGTCACAGGGTGACATCTTGGGGGAAGAGCAGTGTCTGAACTGAGCTTATGATAGGATTGCCAGCTCTGGCTACAGAAATCCCTGGGTGCAGGCCCTGGGGATGGTGGCGTTTGGGGAGAGAAGGGCATTCAGCTGCTATGTGATTTCATAGAGTCTGTCCTCCAAAGATGCCAGGGGAACTGTAGTCTGGAGATTGGTTGAAATTCTGGAAGAACATCAGGCACCACCTGGAGCTTGTGACCCTAGTTTCCAAAAACATAGCAGCTGTTCGAATTATAATGTACAAGTGGAGACCCGCAAGAAACTTGCGGGATGGTCATCCCATTCCTCACACCTTTGCTTCCTCCCCTCTACCCTTACCTATCTCACACTCTTTCTCCCTTCTGGGGGTGGAGCCATAGACTCAACCCTCCAAAGCAGCCATTTTATCCAGGGGAACTGATCTCTGTCACCCAGACAACAGTTGTAATTCTGGGTGATCTCCAGCCCTCACCCAGAGGCTGGCAATGGTAGTTCTCATGGAGGAAATGGCTGGTTTGGAGGGTGGAGTCTATGGCATTATACTGGTCTGAAGTTCCTCCCCTCCTCAAACCCCACCATCCCCAGGATCCACCCCTTAAATGTCTAGGAGTTTCCCAATCCAGAGTTGGCAACCCTATTTCCTTCCCACCCAACAGCCAACTTAACCTTTATCTGCCTTTATCTGTCTTCAGCTTTTTGTCTCCACCCCCTCCCCCACAGCTTCTACCAAGGAAAATTATAGTCTTTCTCCACAGTGGGGACCAAAGCAGCTTACATTATTCTCACCTCCTTTTTATCTGCACAACAACCCTGTGAGGTTGGTTAGGCTGAAAGTATGTGACTGGTCCAAAATCACCCAGTCAGCTTCCAACGCAATATGGGGATCTGAACCTGGGTCTTGCAGACCTATTCTGAGGCTCTAACTGCTGCATCACTGCTGGCTTTCATAGGGTTGTTGCGGGGTGCGTGTCTTAACGGTTCAAGCCCCCAAACCTTTACTAGGACTTCCCAGCCACCTCAGTCTCTCACCTGCTTGCACTGCAGATCCAGCAGAGGAACCTCTTATAGTAACCACACAAAGGCAGTCCAGTGGTACACTATATACAAGAGTTTTATTCACAGTATTCACAAGCAAAGTGCTACGCCAGGCATCCAATATACAAAAGGAAAAAGTATGGCAGTAATACAAAGACATATATACAAACCTCCACCAATCAGTGGACTGCTGAGTCACAGTGACTGCACACTGTTCAGTGCCAGGCAGAACAAGTTGGGACTTGTCCTCTGAGTACATCAGCTGACACTAACTGACAGGTAGCTGTCATCCTAGATCCTAATGATCTAGCTACTGGAGATTAACATACAACAAGGGTGGCTGCTGAACAGCAGCAAGCAGCCAGGCCAAGTTGAGTCATGCAAATTAGGTGGTATCAAGTCACCCAGAGGGTGCTGCCTAGGGATGCCAGCCTCCAGGTGGGATCTGGGGATCCCCTGGAATTACTGCTCAGCTCCAGACTACTGAGATAACTTCCCCTGGAGAAAATTGATGCTTTGGAGGGTGGACTCTAGGGCATTGTACCCCACTGAGGTCCCTGTCCTCCCCAGGCTCCATCCCCAAATCTCCAGGAGTTTCCAGACCTGGAGCTGGCAACCCCACTACCCCCATCCCCTGCCTGTGCCCGTGGGGGGACCTGGCAACCCTATACTGCTGCCAGGCCTAGGGTTGGCAACCTCCAAGTGGGGCCTGCTGGAGAGGGAACTCCAGAGATCTGTGAACAACAGAGATCTGTCTCCCTGGAGAAAATGGCTGCTTTGGAGGGTGGATTCTGTGGCATGATGCCCAGCTGAGGCCCCTCCCTTCCCCAAATCCTGCCCTCCTTGCACTCCACCCCAAAACCTCTAGGAATCCCCCAGCCTGGCCCCAAGGCTCCCTCCCTCCCTCCCTCCAAGGCCGAAAGAGGCCTGGAAAGAAAGGGCCCTTCCCCCACCCTTGACTGACAGAGCCAGTCAGAAGCCTCTCCTCCCCCCCCACCAACGTTCTAATCTCTCACCCTTGCTGCCTGGAGTCGGGTCCCTGCAGAGGCCATTTCAAAAGGCTTTTGGGGGGAAGATTTGCTGGACAAGCAAAATATTGTGGATAAAATAAGGACAGAAACCCAAACATACTTTCAATTGAACTTAAATAAAAGTGTACAGACGCAAACGGTATGGGAAGCCTATAAGGAAAAAAGAAACAGAACTTAAGAAAAGGCCTGGTAAAAAGATTTTGAGAGAATTGAGGAGTCTAAGGGAGCAATATGAGGCAAGGTTGAACAAAGAAGTATTTTGGAACTTGAAAAAATTGCAACAGAAATCCTTTGAAGGTGCAAACAAACCTGGTAAATATTTAGCATGGCAATTAAAGAAAAGAAGAGAGAATAAAACAATCACTTGTTTGAAAGATGGAAATAAAGAGATTTTAGACCCAGGAGGAATTATGAGGGAATTTTTTAAATACTATGCGACTCTCTTTCAATCGAAGCAAGCGGATCCTCAAAAAATGTTGGATTACCTATCCAAAGCTAACTTGATACAACCAAACCCTGAAATGAAAACATTTTTAAATGCTGCAATAACTAAAGATGAAATTAGTAAAGCAATAGCTGAGGCAAAAATCTCTAAAGTTCCAGGCCCGGATGGCTTTTCAGCTAAATTTTATAAAAAATTTCATGAAGATTTGGTCCTGGTGTTGGAGATTCTTTTAAATGAAATTAGAAAGACAGGAAAGATCCCAGACTCCTGGAATGAAGCTGCAATCACCTTAATCCCTAAAGAAATGCAAGATTTAACAAATGTTAAAAACTACCGGCCCATTTCATTATTGAACAACGATTATAAAATATTTGCAAAAATATTGGCAGAGCGCCTTAAAAAGTTTTTGAAAGACACTATTGTTGAGGATCAAGCTGGTTTTTTACCAAATAGACAAATTAAAGACAATATGAGGGTTGTTTTGGACGCAATTGAGTATTATGATAAACACCCTGAAAAAGAAGTTGCTTTTTTATTTTTGGATGCAGAAAAGGCCTTTGATCATTTGAATTGGGAATTTATGTTTAAAGTGCTTGAGAAATCTTTGATGGGCATAGAATTTACAAGAATGGTTCAATCGATATATAAAGAACAAAAAGCTTCGGTGATTGTTAATGCAGAACCAACAGATATGTTCCGGGTAAGAAAAGGTACTAGACAAGGTTGTCCCCTGTCACCATTGTTATTCATCTGGATTTTGGAGATTTTGCTACAAGCGGTTAGAGATGATGATAATATAAAAGGTTTGAATATTGGAGGTTTTTCATTTAAATTAAGAGCATTTGCAGATGATATCATGTTTATTGTTGAAGATCCTGTTAATAATATGCCTAAGGTATTTGAAAAAGTAAGAGAGTTTGGTGATCTTGCAGGGTTTTATGTCAACAAAAATAAATCTAAGATACTGTGTAAAAATATGACTGGTACAAAGCAACAAACGTTACAAAATGTGACAGAATGTGAAGTGGTTAAAAGGGTTAAGTATTTGGGAGTTGAAATTACAATGAAAAACATAGATTTGTTTAAGAATAATTATGAAAAACTGTGGGGTTCGATAAAGAGTGATTTAGAAAAATGGGAAAAACCAAGGTTATCTCTTCTTGGAAAAATTGCCGTTATTAAAATGAATGTACTGCCCAGGTTAATGTTTCTGTTTCAGACAATACCAATTGTGAAAGATGGGAAAGTGTTGGTAAAATGGCAAAGAGAAATCTTTAAGTTTATCTGGGCAGGGAAGAAGCCAAGAATTAAAATGAAGATAATGTATGATATTAAAGACAGAGGTGGCTTCCAAGTCCCGAATTTGCATTTGTATCATGAAGCAGTATGTATGTCTTGGTTATCTGAATGGGTAAATTTGGAAAATAGAAAACTTTTAGCTCTTGAGGGGCACGATTGCAGATTTGGCTGGCATGCCTATCTTTGGTATGGGAAAAACAAAGTTGACTCTATGTTTAAGCATCATTATGTAAGGAGGACATTGTTTGATGCATGGACCAGGTATAAGGATACAATTTCGGATGAAAGGCCTCTGTGGATTGTTCCAGCTGCAGTTATACATCTGTTTTCAGAATATAAAGGTAATGACTGGTTGAAGTATCAGGAATTGTTGCAAAAAGAAGGGAAAAAATATGTTTTAAAACCAAATAATGAATTAGAATTTGAGTATGGTTGGCTACAATATTGTCAAATAAGGGACATCTATAAAAAAGACTGTAAAGAGTTTGGTTTTAGAGCTATGAATGATGATTTTGAGAATATATGGTTGAAAAAAGAACGGAAAATGATATCAAAAATGTATAAAACTTTGTTGACTGTATATACTTTGGATGAAACCGTTAAAGAACAAATGATAAAGTGGGCCATAAATATGAACAAAGAAATTTCTATGGAATCATGGGAATTTTTGTGGAAAAGATCTTTTAAAATGTCTACTTGTATCAATGTAAAAGAAAATTGTTATAAGATGATGTATAGATGGTACATGACACCAAAAAAGATTGCCAATATTAGTATGGATAAGAACTTGAGTAATAAATGTTGGAAATGTAAAAAAGTAGAGGGTTCTTTTACCATATGTGGTGGTCATGTGATAAAGTGAAAGCATACTGGTCTAATATACATTGTGTGATGCAGAAAATATTAAAAATCCCAATTGAAAGAAAGCCAGAACTTCTCCTCGGTTTGACAATGGAAAAAATTCCACAAGAAAAAAGGACACTGTTATGGTACATGATTACGTCGGCGAGAATGGCCTTTGCTCAGCAGTGGAAAATGGAGAAGGTGCCAGATATACATGACTGGTTGAGAAAATTGTTATTTTTAGCGGAAATGGACAAAATGACAAAGAAATTAAATGGACAAATGGCAGAACAGTACCTAAAAGACTGGGAAGGATTGAAACTGTATCTAGAAACTGAATATAGAATGAAGGGGAAAATATATAATTTGGATACGTATGGATATTGAACGAGAAGTGAAATGAATTTTGAACTGTATGTACTGTTATATATAATATGCTGAAATTGTAGAGGTTATATACAATTTAAATGTGTTACCTGGTTTGTCGATGTATTTAAGTCTAAGCTTGATTGCCTTATAATTTTTTTGTTTGTTATTAGCAGTGTTGGAAGCCTATTAGGGGGTGGGGGGATTGGGACGGGGATCTTCTTTTTTGAAACTGTATTGGTAACGTGATTGGAAATGTTGAATATATCCCAATAAAAATTTTGTTTCAAAAAAAAAAAAAAAGGCTTTTGGGGGGGAATTCAACTGTCCCTGAAGGGATTTCCTCACTGTTTGGATTTTTCTACAAACCCAGGAAGTCTACTGACTATGTAGGAAAAGCTGTTGGGGGAGAGTGAGGCCCCTGTTGGAGGGAATAGGTATCCGCACAGAAAAAAAAAAGTCTGGAATTAGAATAAGGACAAGAGGGGGCCCGCAACAAAATGTTGCATAATGTATTGTGACTTGTTTTAACTTGTAATTGCTGGTTACCTACCTACCTACCTACCAGCCTGCCTGCCTGCCTTCCTCCTCCTTCTCTTCTTCCTTTTCCAAAGATCATAGCCTGGCATTTATATTCTATGCATGCAAGCAAACCCATGAAAGAAGAAGAAAGTGAAGAAGGGGAAGAGTGAAGGAAAGAGAGAAGAGCAAGACTCTTATTGTGCCTAAAATGAGGAGCACAATTTTGAGCAAGGGGTGATAATGTATTTATAAGCACAAATCAGTCCATTCCCACACAGAGGGATTTAGCTCCTTTTGGGAACAGGATGTTCGGATAAAGAGAATCACCTAGAGGTCCCCTCCCCCACCATTACCCAAACCCATCCCTCACCCCAGCGTTATTACTGAACACCCCTTCTTTGTTCTCACCGGGTTCCAGCAAGCTCACGCCCCCACCCTTGTGTGATGGGGTTACTGCATGACCCGCATTCATCACCACCTCCTGCTCCTCTTCCTGGGAGAGAAGATGCACCCTGCCTAGAGTTGGAATCCCAGTAACAATCAATCAGAGTCAGAAAGAGTCTCTTTTTCCAGATATGATCTTGCCAGTATTTCCAAGTCACTTGGAGCATTTGGGAATGCAGTTGGGGGGGGGCAATATGTAACCTCTCTATTGGAGAGAGAAGAGGGTATGAATCAGTGGGAGCTGTATGATTTTGGAAGCCCTTTTCTGACATATACATACTCTGCGGCACAAACACTGAAAGAGGTCTTATGCTAGCCCCACAGACAGATGAGTAGTAGGGGAAGGTGGTGGCTGCCAATGCTCCCTCTAAGCTGTGGGGTCTTGTGAGCAAAAATTATACTCTGTGAGCTACGGGCATTAAAGTTGTGAGCAAGTGATTTGGCTGCTGCATAAATCAGTTTGCTCTGGAGCCATCCCTTCCTGAGCCAGAGGCTAAAAAAATGTGTGAGCCAGAGGCTAAAAAACTGTGAGCTAGCTCACACTAACTCAGCTTAGAGGGAACACTGGTGGCTGCAGTCCAGAGAAACCCCACGGTTTAAAATTAATCGTTATCAGAGCTCTGCAGTTTAAATAGCATTCCCATGACTAAACTTTAGGCAATACCTCTTTGGTCAGGATAAATCACCAAAGAGCAGCACCGGTTGGGGGACGACGACTATATTTGAAGCCTCTGGCATTCCAGCTCAGGGAAGGAAATGGGCAGGCTTACCCACCTCTGGGCAAAATCCTTCTCTTCCAGACTTCTTTGCAAAGGGCCATGGAAAAGCATGCTGGCTCTACCATCTAGTATCTGAGAAAGAAGTTTGGCACACAAACTCCTGCATTCTCCGAGGAAAAAAGGTTTTCCTCCCTGCCCACTCTGTTTTTTTCTGTTTCTATCAGTAAACCTAAAACTAATTAGTGGGGAGGAGGCAAGGGAAAGAGGAAGAGGGGGAACTTCTGCCTGCTCCGGTTTCCCAGGGGTGGGGGTGGAGTGTGTGTGCGCTTCCTTCTTGCAAAGTGAAAGTAGCTGCCCCAGCACAGTGAAGAAAGCCGAGAGTTACTGTAGTTTGCTTTAAATCGCAACGTTGTCAGTTGAAGACCGTTTGGTGGAGGGGGCGTGGCCATGGGAAGGAGCGAGGGATGGGGAGAGAAGGCTCCTCCTCTGCCTTGGTAAGTCCTTTCTCTGCGCAGCCGCAGTGAACTCTGTTTTACTTTTTGGTTGTTTTTAAACTCCCCCCTACGTATTTTACAGTTTTTAGATTTTTGTGCACACCTGGGGAGCGAGCCACGTGTGCAGGATAATTTCTTTTGCTTCCATGCAGCCCCAGTTTGAGGAAATAAGTATCCGCACAGGGAGGGAGGCTTTGGGAATTAGATATATAGATGCCTATCTCCCCACACATTTTATGTCTTTGGGTGGAGATTCGGAAGAGCAATTTGCACCCAGAGATCTTGGCCATGCTGAATCAAAGCAAATATGGTAAAATCATACACATGAACAAACGCGATAAACCTGAACCCTCCATTCAGATTTATTGTCCAATCCAAAATTATGTGAATTCATGAATGGAATCCTTTATAAACAAACTGCCTCCACTCAATCCAGAGCAGAAGAGATGTGTCCCTTTCTTGGTTCAGAATAAGTTGTTCAACATTGTGGGAAAGGTCATGAAATGACTTTCTGGGTGGCACAAAGAGTAGGGGTAGAAAATGAGTCCACAGAAGTCATTAAATGTCAGTGACAGCTAGCAAAGAGAGCATGATACAATATTGATGATGAGTGCAACAAATTTTTCAATAAATAAATAAATAATAAATATATAACCTCCCATGCACATGTTCTAGCCCTGAACTGGATTGCTCAGGCTAGCTTGATCTTGTCAGATCTCGGAAGTTAAGCAGGGTCAGCCCTGGCTAGTATTTGGATGGGAGACCACCAAGGAATACCATGGTCATGACATGAGGGCAGGCACTGGCACACCACCTCTGAACATCTCTTGCCTTGAAAACCCTATGGGGTCAATGTAAGTCAGCTGAGACTTGATGGCACTTTCCACCACCGTGCACATGTTGAAGCTCTGTCTGAAGTTCTTTGGATCCCAATCAGAGTAGCCTGGATCCAAGCACAATTTCTGAAGACATAGGGGCACTTAAGTTTTCTTAAGAGGAGGCAGTTATTTCTGCTTATTCTCCCTTCCCATTGCAGACCCCTATTGTGCTCCCAATATAGGGGGTGGCAATTTCCTTTGAAGATCTTTCCCACTCCAACCCACTGAGACCTCACCCTGAAAGTTTGTTCCTGGTTGACCTTCAGAACCCCATTTTGAATCCCCATTGGAGGAAAAAGCAGGACATAAATATCTAAATACACAAATATGCACGCTATACATATGAATGATGTACTGTATACCTTGCATATAAAAACCAAACAACATGAGTGTGATGTACAAATGAACCTACAAAACCAACAGTAAAAAGTGGACAATAAATGGACAAGAATGGTATGAATCAAGATAAAAGGAACTAATTAGGGAACATTGGCTCATCCCTACCCTGTTTTTGCAAAACTCTACACTATCACTCATTCTAGTTTCTAAGTAGGCAGTAGTTGTACTGTTGCTAAACTGTATAAACCCACATTCCATCCAGAAAGAAAGAAAGAAAGAAAGAAAGAAAGAAAGAAAGAAAGAAAGAAAGAAAGAAAGAAAGAAAGAAAGAAAGAAAGAAAGAAAGAAAGAAAGAAAGAAACTTCAATTAAAAATTAAATTAAAAATTGACAGAAGTGCAGGTCCACAAACCAAGACATGAAAATATAAAAAATCATTTCAATTACACAAAAGTTCCTTTTTTAAAAGGCAGTATTTGTTGGTCTAACCTGTAGTTTAAAATAAGAACAGGGAGAAGGAGCAACATAAGAATACCATTAAACCAATTTAAGTTACAGGCTTTGCAATTTTTATTACATTCCTGTGTTTCAGGTGTAGTCAGGAGTCAAAACAAACTTAAAAGTTTCCATCTTTAAAATGCCTTTTGTTGGGTACAGGGTACTTCTTTTTACCTAGAGCAATAATATTTTTTCTTGGCAAAAGTTTATGAAGTCATATTTTCTAAACAATAAAATGGAAGGTGTTTCTCCTCCATCTCAGAACTGTACAAAATTGTTTGAACTCACATCTGTTTGCATTCCAGTTGTACAAAGGTACTTAATAGTTATTAAACTTCAGAGGCTGGTTACTGCCTTAAGCCAGTAAAACTGATAATTGCTCACTAGTGGTTTTTAAAATTGAGCATTAGTGTTTCATATATTATTTTTAAAAAAATATCTTCTCCACTGTTCAGCTACTATTCCGGCATAAGAAGCAAAATGTTCTTTTGAATAGAATAATGTTCTTTGGTAGCTCTTCAGTATCTCATTTGGGTTTCTCAAAAAGAAGCTTAGTAATTAAGGAACGGCACAAACTGGGAAAACATGGTTTGGTTCAGTTAGTGGCGTGTGTGGTTTGTAAACCAAGAACCGTCATTAACTTTTTTATGCTACAGATGAAACAGTTCAGTCCATGAGGTACTCAATGTATTAGACTGCCCCTCGAAGCATGCTAGAGACATCAATCTCACAGGGGATCTCTGGCTGACTCTCCTCTACCTGCCTTCCATGTTTGGTGAGGACTGGATTTATGGGGTCTGAGTTATGATACAACAAAGAAGGTACCCCCAACATGATTTTTTTCCAAGGGGGGAATAGCAAAAAAAACAAGGGCAATAGAAGCCCAGCAGAACACAGTCAAAGTTCCAGAGAATCTCTGCAGTAGAAACTGAAGGGGAGGCATTTTTGCAAGCCCAGAAGAACCAGTACAATGTGCCCAGCAGAACTAGTACCACTGAGGCACTGCAAACACAACAGTACTAAGGTCAAGCCAGGAAAGTACTTTTGGGGGTGTCATGATCTGGGCTGTGCCACTAGAGGCCTAGTAGGCCCAGGGAGCCTGGCTAGCAATAGGGGGGCTGGGCCTACAAACCCCAGAAGGCCTTGGGAAGTTTTGGTGCCAATTTTGGCCAATAGGGAAGAAGAAGGCTGGGGAATAAAAGAATTGGTGCAAGAGGAGAAGCTGTTCTTCCCAGGGAACAGGGCCAGAAGGAAGGCTGCTGTGGGGAAGAACCCTCATCCTGAGGGAAGGGTGAGTAATCTAAGGCCACTTGAGATAGTGAGCTAGGGATAGTAACAGGTGGTAATCACACCTGTTATAACAACAGCGAACAGCCACTATGGCTGTTCGAGTCCCACCGCGACCGGGGTGAGCTCCCGGTCCTATTCCCAGCTCCCGCCCACCCAGTGGTTTGAAAGCATTTGCAAGTAGATAAATGGGTACCTGCCTGTAGAGAGGCGGGGGGCACCCTCCCTTCCAGGGGGGTGTAGCAGCGGCGACATCGGCGGCGGACATCAGCAGCGGCGGTGGTGGCGGCGATGGCAGCAGCGGTGGCAGGCAAAGCAGACGGCTGAACCTGACGTTGGGCGGAGCCGTGATGTGCGGGCGGCGTGACGGCGTGGCGCAGTGGAGCCTGTTGGACACAGACTGGAAGCCGAGGCCGACATGGGCCTGTGCGTCGGGGAGAGGCCTGCCGCGGAAGTCTCCTGGCCCAGGAAAAAAGATCTTCGCCAGGGGCTCGAGTATACCGAGGCTGCAGCGCGGATGCCTGGAGCCCTGCCGGAAGAGAACAGGAAGCTCTGCTCGGGGTACTGGTAGGATGTCCCTCCCCCATTGATTGTGGCCCTAGTTAGGGAAGGATCAAATATATCGTGTAAACCGCTCTGAGACCCCTCGGGGCTTGAGCGGTATATAAGCTGAATTAATAAATAAATTAAATAAATAAATTTAAATGTGTTAGGGCATTGGTTTCTTTTCACCCACTTACTGTTATTATTCCTGCACCTTGTTTGTTTGATTTCCTATAAAATGAACCATTTTCATTGTTCACTCTGCCTGGTCCTCACACTCATTTCGGTTAAAAGGGAAGTCTAAAGGCTTGGGAGGGTGCTCTGGGCCTTCTCAGAGAAGCCTGGAACCAGAGTGGTGGCAGCATCAGGTGACACCCCATCTGAGCCATGACAGGGGGAAATGTCAGGTACAGGTTCAAAAGTGTATAGAATGGACCACCTACAAGCTACACACACCAAATGCACAGGGAACCTCTCCCTGCTTCCTGCGCCTCTATAATCTCTCCAAGTTGGGGGTGGATTACATTTCTGGGGCCCCAATTACAGACCCCCCCAAAAGATCTCCCCAGTGCTGTCTCTGGGAAAGACAGCTGCAGTTACAGAGGTCTATGGAACAGCTCAGGAACAAGCCAGTGACACCAAACTCACAGGGAAACTTCACCTGGGCAGACTCCCCCCCCCAACACCAGACATTGGAACCAAGACAAGCATCACCCTATGCTCCCATCCCCATCCCCAAGTCTCCAAAGGCAGGTTTTGAAGGACAAAAAGGCAGAAACCCCCAGAGTTTCAATAGGGGCTCCCCAAAATTCCCCCACAACAGCTTTGCAGGCACCCCACCAGACAAGCAGAAATCAGAGTTTTCCATTAAAGTGATTAGTGATGCCAGCAACAACAGAAAGGCAGACATCCAACAGACTCTCCCCAAAGTAACCCCACAACAGTTTGGCAGGCACCCCAGTCCCACCAGACCAGTGAAAACCAGAGTTTTCTACTTAAAGTGATTAGTGATGCCAACTATTACAAAAAAGGCAGACATCTGATAGGGGGTTCCCAAAGTAAACCAATGACAGCTTGGTGGGACAGCCCCACAAGTTTTCCATTTAAAGTGATCATGAGGTAAGTGTTGTGTTATCAGGCAGATGCTGTTGTTTCATGAGATAAATGTTGGGTGAGGGAGCCCACCCCCACTCAGCAGAGGTAGCCAATCCTCCCACCCAAGCACCAAGGGTGCAACCCACAGGCTGGATCACCCAGAGAGGAGGTAGAAGGGGGACATGCAAAGGGACAATGGGGGGGGGCTGAATGTTATCCTGTGAGGTACAGAGAGGGGTAGCCCAACAGGGTGGTTGACCTTGAGGAAGGCCAATATGCCCACCCTGGCCAGATCCAGACAGGAGTGGTGGGACTGCGAATATCTCCCAGGTGGGAGAACAGACCCTCACTCTGAACACTGGTGGGAGGGCAGGAGAGGACACCCATGGCTATGCAAGAGTGGTCAGGCCAGATGGCAGCCTTGCATGACCAGTACTCCAATGGATTAGCAGAGGTGGGCTCAGAGGACTCAGAGAGGACTCAGAGAGGACTGTCTAACCATCACCTTTGGTGAATCCTCCACCATGGTACACCTGGCATCCTTGCTGTTGCTGACCTTCTAGTTCACCACTGACAACCAGTAGTGAGGCTTCTCCATGGTTGGGCTCTTTGAGGCAGAGGTGCCAGGCTGTGTCTCCTCCACTTCCTCTCCCCCAGCCTCTTCCACCCACTGTTCCCTCTGGCTAAATCTATTGGCCTATAGCCTCTGTACTTCTTTGCACAGCTCATGCTTCCATTGAATGAACTCTGCATTGTGGAGAGCAATGCTGCCTTTTATCCAAGGTTACACATACAGGTCAGCTTGTACTCCCTTCCTTGCAAAGAGGATGGAACCTGATGGGGAGACCAACCCAGAACCTCTCTACCAAGGCCCTGAACATGGGAGAACAGACATCTGCTCGGGGCCCAGATCCAGTGCAGAGGCCAGTGCTCAGCCCAGCCCTCAAATCAGAGGGATAACTTGCCCCAGGCTGGCCATATAGGCACACAGCATATTGGTGGTGTCCTGGAAGGGCTTGAGGACACTCAGCTTTTGGGAGACAGTCCTTGAAGCTGATGCTGAGCACCTCTTCCCCATGCAGGATGATCATGGGGGAGATAACATCCTGCACCATGCTCTTCTTCTCCACCAAATGCACAATCATGGCATAGGTGGAGTTCCAGTGGGTTGCTAAGTCCAGGATGAACCCATGTTCAGGCTCATCCTCCTCCC
Organism: Gekko gecko; assembly: GCA_029375565.1. NCBI lineage: Eukaryota > Metazoa > Chordata > Lepidosauria > Squamata > Gekkonidae > Gekko > Gekko gecko. Next base: position 63,619,391 of record JAPDNY010000001.1, on the reverse strand, counting down.
CCTGCCTCTTGCACAGTAGATGGGCAGACTTGAAGCTGCATGACAAGTGGGTAGTCAGGTGCAGACAGGTCTCCAGAAATGCTCACATCTCAAGGTTAGTAGCATCCCAGGGGGCCATGACAGTGCTCTCCAACCCCAGAGTATCATTCCCCACCAGGTAAAGTGTGTGCTCCAGGCAGATGATGCCCTTGAGACACTCAATCTTCACCAATGTCAGCATATTGGTACCAGTGTCCATGACCATGTAGCCATGGACAATGTTGCCACTGCCCACCCACTCCCTCAGGCTACTCTGTATTACGGCAGCAATGTTTTGCATTGTGTAGTGTGCATCCATCCCTGCACATGGAGCAGAACCAGTTGGTGGAAGGACTATCTCTTCCTGGGGCCTGGGCTGTGTCCCGACAGTCTGGACAAACAGGTCCTCTGGTTGCCATCAGTGGGCAGTGAGGGAGAGGTAGCCATGCTGCTGGCTACTCCAGAGGTCTGCCATGAAGTTCATGGTTTTGCCTTGTCCACTGGAGAGCTCAACCTTGATCATCACCACTGCAGAGCAGTGCATGGTGGGCAATACTCATCAGCTATTGATCCTCCAAGAGCAGATGGAGTACCAGGGAGCCAGGAGTTGCAGCAGCTGGTGGAAGTTTATGTCCTCCATGAGGGAGAAGGTTTGGCTATCCACAGCAATCATCTCACCAATGAGGCAAGTGACTGCTTCCTGGGCCCTCCACATAGCACTTCTGGATGGAACTGTCTGTGTCCTCATGGCAATGACCTCTTGGAGGGTGGCCTGCTTGCCTGAGTGTGGGGAGCCTTTCTTTGAGGGGCTTCCTGCTCCCCCTTGGCTTCTCCCTGCTGAGAAGGAGCTGGCCACTTCTTCTCACTGGCTTCCATGCTTTCCCCCAGTGGCAACATAGTTGGCTAATCCCTTTGCAGGTGCTTGCAGAGGATGGTAGAGGACGAGTGTTGGAGGTTTGTACCCTCTGGACATGATTGTGGCACACCTGGCATTCTGCAACACAGGGGTCACTAAAGAGAGTACAGAAATGTTTCCGAAGTGTGGGCTGGGAGGAAGGACAGCTGCTTTCTGGCACTAGACTAGGAGGGGCCACTGAGGAGTGTACTGGAGGCAGGAACAGCAATAGGGAGTTGTGTAGAAGGGGAGGATCTCTCTCCCCCCCAACCCTGAATCACTACTGTCAGATTCTTCTCCAAAGACTGTTAGCAACCACTGGTCTTTGGGCAATGCTAACAACTCTTTGTCCTCTGTGGTGAGCCCCAGGAACAATCAGGGAAAGGAGCCTCCAAGACCTCTGTTGATTCCCTGCTAGGGGCAGGCTTCAGTGGCCTGGCAGGATGTGTTTTGTGCCCTAGGATGGGGGCCTGTGGTACATGGGGGTGGAGGACATCATGGCACAGAGGGGTTGATTCACAATCAGAAGGGGTGGGAGGGTATAAAATATGGGTCAGTCAAGGAATCCACTAGCTAAGTCCCTCTGCTTGGTGTCAGCAGAGAGTCTACCTAACAACCCCAAACCCCAGCAAGGGAGAGCAACTCACTACCAAAATGTGCATCCTCAGCCAAGGAACCCACTAGCTAAGCCCCTCTGCTCAGTGTGAGCAGAGAAATGGGGTGGCTCAGAGCCCTGAGTGCACCTAACATCCCCAAACCCTAGCAGGGGAGAGAAGTTCACTATCAAAATGTGAGTCTACATCTGAGGAACCCACTAGTTAAGCCCCTCTGCTTGGCGTGAGTAGATAGACAGGGTGGCTTAGAGCCATGAGTCCACCTAAAATGAAGACCCCAGCAGGGGAGAGGAGTTCCCAGTCATGAGGGGATGTGCTCTGCTACTCTGCTTTTAACAAATTCCCTGCCTCTCTGTGTAACTGTAAACAGCCAAGAGAACAGAGGCTGTGGAGCTGAGCTGAGTATCTGTCTATCTATCTATCTATCTATCTATCTATCTATCTATCTATCTATCTATCTATCTATCTATCTATCTATCTATCTATCTATCTATCTATCTATCTACCTACCTACCTACCTACCTACCTACCTACCTACCTACCTATCTATCTATCTATCTATCTATCTATCTATCTATCTATCTATCTATCTATCTATCTATCTATCTATCTATCTATCTATCTATCTATCTATCTATCTATCATTCTGATCCCATAGAGCAGAATGGGGCTCTGTTATTGGAAGCCAGCAGTGTCTGTTAAGTTTTGGAGAGCTCCTATTGATCCTTCCAAGGCTGGAGGATTCTGCCCCCTGACCCATTGCCTTGGCATTTTGTAAACAGTTTAACTGAGTGGAGACAGACTGTCTGGAAAACTTAATAATTCATGAACCACCAGGAACAGCACCAGAGTTTGTGGAATGTTCATGCTGGTCACCCTTCCACAAGCATCACTTCACAAACCATGAACTGCCCAAAATTCATGACAAACTTTACTTTGTGAGTCGGTTCGTGCCCATCCCTATTAATAATGTCAGATGAGCTTACCTTCCACTACCAGTGTGCTGCTGCAATTTGCAGCTGTATTAGGCTGTTGGCTAGGGTTAAGGGTTCACATCTAGTGAGACTGACATCCAACAGTCCTGAGCAATGGGTCACATGAACTGACCATGTGCTGTAATGTAAATCCCTGAATCCTTTGCAACACAGCAAATAAGCAAAATATGCATGTGACCAAGTGTGTTTTTGTGGCTTGTGAAAAGCTTATGCCATAGTAAATGTGTTAGCCTCCAAGGTGCCACAAGACTGTTCATTGTTTTGGCTACAGCAGTATAATACAGCTACCTTTCCGGAATGTTTCAATATGAGACAATGCCCATGATGCAGAGGAGCAAAGCAATATAAGTGTGTGTGTGTGTGTGTGTGTGTGTGTGTGTGTGTGTGAGAGAGAGAGAGAGAGAGAGAGAGAGAGAGAGAGAGAGAGAGAGAGAGAGAGAGAGAGAGAGAGAGAGAGAGAGATATGAATTTCCTTTTGAGAGCTTCCATGCCGGAACCTCAAACTGCTGTTTAAACTCTCCCAGTATGAAAATAAACAGAACCTGGAACCCCATGAGGAGGAACGCAGGTTTTCAGTAGAAACATGGCCTTCTGGGAAAATAAATCCACTGTCACTGCTCTTCAGTTCAAACTATGTTCATCTTCATTAGTTACTTTCTGAAACAAAGAACAATATTAGGGTCTGTAATGTTCTGGTTATCCCTTTATGTTTAGGTAAGGGGAAAAGAACTAAATCTAGAAAAAAACTTTCTGTAATCATGCATAACTGTAATATAACTGGAAAAACCCAGAAGTTACATCATTCTAGGTGCCCCACCCCTGCTTCTTAGAGCAGCGGTGGGAGATTTTTTTTTTTTTAACTAGCATGACATCACTTCTGGGAGGAAAAACAGAAATGACATCATGCCTCTCCAGGAATTGCCTAGAGTTTCCCCCCAGAAGTGACATCATGCCATTGTTGCCAGTGCCTCCCTTATCCTTGCCCCTGTCTTCCCTCTGATTGCCAGGCCATGCTTGCCAACCCCAATTTTAACTGCTTGAAAATCCTAAGGGAGGGTTAAAAGCTCACACATACCAGTTTTGTGATGTCTCCTCTGTAATTTCTGCATGCCTGCTCTGTAATGTTGCTTCCTTTAAGCATCCTTGTGCCTTATGTGAAAATAATAATGTTAGTTACTTGTTAAATGGGGATTCTTTCTTTCTCTCTGAAATTTGGTGCACCAAAATTGCAGCTACACAGCATGTTTGGCTTATAGGCAAAAGCTGCTACACAATAACTGTGTTGGTAGATTGCCATCACTCAAAATATCAAAAGCATCAGACAATGGAAAGCGGTGAAAATGCGCTAGAAACAATTTATTGAAACTGATTAGTAATACTATATCAACAATGTAACAGAATAACATATACAAAGTGCAAATGGGTTTGAATAAAAGTTACAGTTGTTGAAGTTTTCTGGATTGCCAATTCATTTAGAATAGCTTCATCCAAATGGGACCATATATAATCTTATAATATTGCAAAACTGTATTAATATAGATTGGACAAGTGCAATGTACCAACAGTTTAAATACAATTGAAATCAATTTCAATCAATAAATGTAAGTTACATACAATTAAGTTAATTTTAGAAAAGACATTTCTTTTTTCTCTAATTGTTCCATGAAGAGAGTCATATACCTCTTACAATGTCCTTGTGGATTGAAGCATATACGGAAATCCACACGTTCTTTGAAAACACGTGTCATGGAACACAAGTCCCGCATTAAACATAAATACATGGATACGCCCTTGGTCCACTTTATAAAAAAGGCCACAGCAATGAGGATTTTAAATTTGTCATTTTAGAAATAGTAAGCCAAAAAAAATATAATAAGATTGACATACACAAGTGCATGGAATTAAGCTGGCAGGACATACACAAGTGTCTTTTACAGTGGGATATAAAGACTCAATACATGTTATCCTCAAGGGTTAAATCTTTCTTTAGAATTGTCTTTTTTTGTGATTTTTACTATTCATGAAGAATATTGTAGATGGTAAAATTGATGTATTCTAGGATATACCTTTAAATGTCTTAAGACAAAGGGCGTTAACACAATATAAGAATACCTAGTAGAATCACCTGGTAAGGCTTTTGCGTCTTTCCACCCAGATGGCCCATTTTAAATGCATCATGAATTGTTATGGAAAAATAAGGGTGAGTTTTCCGATGATTTATATTTTTAAACAGTATGTAGATTTTGCAAAATGAATTACTCCTTTCCTGTTATAATTATTTAATAACATATTTTGATAGAGACTATTCCATGAAGTATGACAACCATTGTCATTTCATTCAACAATGAACAAAGATTAGAAGACACATCATTGTATGTAACTTACATTTACTGACTGAAATTGATTTCAATTGTATTAAAACTGTTGGTACATTGCACTTGTCCAATCTATATTAATACAGTTTTGTAATATTATAAGGTTATAAATAATCCCATTCAGAAAAAGCTTTTTGAAACGACTTGGCAGTCTGGAGAACCTCGTCAACTGTAACTTTTATTCAGACCCATTTGCACTTTGTATATGTTATTCTGTTACACTGTTGATATATTACTAATCAGTTTCAATAAATTATTTCTAGCAAATTTTCACAGCTTTCCATTGTCTAATGTTTTTGGTGGACTCCCAGCAAAAGGGAGAGACCTCCCAGCTGAAAATAATCAGGAAACATCAAGAAACAACCGGGGAAGGCGCTTATATGCAACAATATCTATTAAAGATACAAGGTATAATTCATATGTGTAACAACATCTAAGCAGAAAGTAAATACAATCATATATCAAATATAAATACTAATAATAGAATTCAAGCTCCAGTATTACACAAATCAATCTAAAGAATCCACTGTACATAGAAGTCAAAGTGCAGTTCAAGGTGCAATCAATTCAAGGTGTAGTTAATGAAGATTCCGGACTACTTCTCCATTTCAATAATACACTTCCTCAGAAGTAAGTATTTTCAGCTACAAGGTAAAATGCACAGTATATTATTACAAAATATGTACCTAGACTGAACCAGATTTTATGTATACAATAAGAGATAGATAGATAGATAGATAGATAGATAGATAGATAGATAGATAGATAGATGATATACACCATTCTATGAGTGTTGTCTTATTTCACATTCTTTTGCTTCTATCAACATTAGTAGAATTTTGTTTCTGTTAAAAAAATACATCAATTGTTATTGTTAGTAAGTTATTCCATTTTAATAGCCAATCATTTTGTAAAATAAAGACCATCACTCACCAAATGTTCACATCAAGAAGATACATTCATAGATTCCTTTTTTCCTTTCAATTTTTTATTGAAAAACAGATACAAATAACAATGTAACAAATACAAATAACAATGTAAACACTGTAAACAACCATAGAACCAGACAGTAAATAAGATACACCTAAACTTCAGAAAACACACAAATTTGAATTAATACATTCAACCTTTCAGCTCTCTAGTATATTTAGTGAACCCCACAAAACCTGCCACAAGAAAGTTAATTTAGATTATATTTAGCTCTGTTCATTATAGAAGACCTAAGCAGCTCAATCATCCCATTTTATGTCAGAAGCGTAACCAAGAAAGATAAGAAGTGTTTGTTGGAAGTATGTTCTTGTTTGCCATATACTGAAGTAAATGAAACCAAATGGACTCAAAGCGAGAAGCCGCAGAGGACGAACCTCCGTTCGCTAATTGGACGACATTTGTGATTTTAGCTAGAATAAACTGGTCCCATATCTTATCATACCAGCTCTGAATAGTCGTTGAAGTGGTCAATTTCCAGAGCAAAGCTATTGTTATTCTTGCTGTGGCTAATAAGATTGAGGTGAGTTCTTTAAGAGCTACTGTTCCAAACGTCGAATCCAAAATATTAAGAAGCGCCAAGTCTGGAGTGATGGGTAAACTAAACTGAGTAATCTCATTGATTTGTCCAATGACTTCGCACCAAAAGCAGGATACCTTAGGACACTCCCACCAACAGTGATAGTAAGAACCTATGTGACCACAATTTTTCCAACATTGGGGACTATGAGAAGATGTCATTTTATTCAGATGTTCCAGGGTGTAATACCAGCGGGAGATTGCTTTGAAGAATTGAAGTTTGATGCTAAAGCTTTTCAAAGAATTTGCAGGTGAGTTCCATACCTTTTGCCAATGCGAATCTGACAAATTCATGTGTAGGTCCACTTGCCAACTAAGTTGATGCTTTAATGGGGAGTTATCATCGGTACCTAGTAAAACTGTGTACCCACTGTTCACAGATTCCTTTTAATGGGTCTAAGATCTGCTGTAAGCTTTCCATTGCTAGAATACCTCTAAGGTTCACCAATGTTAAAGGTAAAGGTAAAGGTTCCCTTGCTCGAAAGCCAGTCGAATCTGACTCTAGGGTTGCGGTGCTCATCTCCGTTTCAAAGCCGAAGAGCCAGCGCTGTCCGAAGACGTTTCCGTGGCCATGTGGCCGGCATGACTAAACACCAAGGTGCACGGAACGCTGTTATGGAGCTGCGGTGGCTCAAGTGGTTAAGACGCTGAACTGCAGGCTGTGGAAGGTCAGTAGTTCAGCAGTTCGAGACCTGGGTGCCGCATGACGGGGTGAGCTCCTGTCTCTAGTTCCAGCTCCTGCCAACCTAGCAGTTCAAAAGCAAGAAATTGCAAGTAGATAAATAGGTACCACTTCGGTGGGAAGGTAACAGCGTTCACCAATGTTAGATTGTAATATATCCCAGTCAATCCTCTTAGCGTAGTATTTTTAAACAGTATCATTTTCCAGTTGTTGCTGTTCTGTTTTTTGGAGAGGGATTGAGTTTATTCTGACACCCTCCAAAGTGATTTGAAAAAAGTGGGGAAAACTTGAAGAAAAAAGGGAGAGCAACAACAGACATACAATGCTGTCTGTGAGGGATGGGGAAAGCCAATGCAGATTAGAAGTGTTAGGCTGTGGTCAGACATGCAGTTTTATCCAATATTTTTGCTGTTTCCTTCTGAATTTAAAATGCATGATTAGACAGCAACATCTGTCTGTCATGCCCCAGTCATCTGCATCCCATTTCCTCCCTCCTTTACTGTGTGTTCATTTGATGCCTGTGAAAGTTCAGTCCTTTTGGGCTGAGTTGGTTTTACACAGAATTTCCTATTGTCTGATCCCTCTATTGCAAACCTAAGCCATCAGGCAGGTCTGAATAGTCTCTTCTGTTTTCGTGGCTGCCATTTTTAAAAACTAGTTAGCAATGTGTGTATAACTATGCCTCCACACCTGGGCTCCACATCCACACCCAGGCTGCTGCTGTGTTTTTGGATCACCTCCTCTTTAAACAATTTGTCACTGTGTGACAGAGTGTTGGACTAGATGGGCCATTGGCCTGATCCAGCACTGGCGTCTCTTATGTTCTTATGTCCTGTCAGGGGAAAGGGCCTCCACACCTAGGTTGTGAAGCTGAGGGGAGGGACAGGCTGCTGCTGTGTTTTTGGTTGTAGTCTGATCTATCAACCACAGATATCACTCTCTGTGACAACGTACTCCCAATTAGATTAGACATGTGGTAACATCATGCTAAGATTGTTGTGACTGCAGCCTTATAATCAGTGGCTGATTGATTGGCTTGCTCACTCTTTTTTATTGATTAGCTGTTTATGTAAAGGTAATGGTGACAGATGGGGAGTACTCATACTTGCATTGTGCTGTGTAAAAATATGTATGTATTTGATACTGCTGATCACATTGTACTATTCTGTTTGAATATATGGAAAATAAACCACTAAACAAGTTCCACTGCTTACAAGCAGTCAAATGGATGGGCAGAATGTGAGCCAAACTGACAAATGTTTGACCACCCTGCTTTTTCTAACTTGGTGACTCAGGATGATCAGCCAGTGTGTCCCGAGTTGTAAATCGGAAGGTAAAGACTTCAAGACTACAGGCAAGGATTCATTCAACAGATTGAAAATGTTGAAGCTAGGGTTGCTAGCCTGTGGCAACTAGTGAGAGTCGGGGGGGGCACCATCAAGCTAAAGCATGGTGTCATGGCCAGGAAAAATCTAGAAGTGAAATCATACCTCTCCAGGATAAAACCATAATCCTTCCTTATATATAAAAGCATTTTTGTGTGGCAATGCTCTATGCATGCCAAAATCAGTTGGCTGTCTGAACTGCCACTCAGAAGACACTGGCTCTGTTGGCTCCCTACGTTGTGGAGTCCTGTCCACAGACACTGTGGCCAGTGTCCCAACCTCAGTGTCCTCAGAACCAGCAGAAGGGACAGATGGGACTCTCTGCAGGGGTGGGGATGGCTGGGGCCTCCTTCCCTCCCCCTCACGCCACCGCTGTCCTGGCCGCTCACCTCTCCTCCCCAGCTCCAGCGAGGTCAGAGGACAGAGCATGCTGACAGCCTCAAAATTGGCTTTTGGGAAATGATTGGGTGAGAAGCCCTTGCCTTCGTCCAGCCCCTTACTTTCTTGCAGCTACACAACTCCACCCACGCCATGACAGGCTGCCTGAGGGCATCTGGCTCAGCCCCACGCAGGGCACAGCAAGTGGTCAGTCCTCCTGCTGGTGCTCCTGGCTCAGTGCTCTGACCATTAAGCAAGCAAGCTGTGACTCCGAGGGCCCTTGGGAAAGCTGCCTGCCCCCCACCGGTAACTACTGAGTGCCTTTGAGATCCTGTTTCCTCTCTCTGCCATCCCCAATGCAGCCGAGCCTGCCAGCATGGTGCCTGCCTGCCACTCCCTCCTTCCCTGCAGTATTTTCTGGTTGCCCACCCCAGCCTTCCACTCCCCAGGCTCAGTGCTGCTGTTTGGGTTTTTTTTGGAGGAGGAACAATTGCCACGACCAGTCGGCCTTGATGGTGTCAGGTCCCTCAGTCAGCTCACACAACACAGGGATTCTTCAAAAGACAATATTTAATCGTGAAACAGAACTAAAGACATGTGTACAGCTTGTGTCTGTAATGGCAACATACAATAGGGCCAGTTAAGATATACTACATTCAAGCATTCCCCCATATAGCAGAAGCCAATGAATAATGTTCTCAAGCACAGGCAGCAACAAGCAAGCAAAATAATCTAGAAACCGTTAGATTCCCAGCCAAATTCCAGCAGCCGGAGAAGCAAGGTCAGAGACCTGATAAGAGACAGTGAATGAAAGTTCAAAGGATGGGAGACTGGAGTACTCCCTCTGCATACACATGACAGGACTACCTGACATCCTGCCCCTCTAAAGGCCCCCCCCGGGTTTCTTAGGATAGCGGCAATGGAACTGCCTCAGCAAATGGGGGTCATTGATATCATCCACTGCCACCCACTCCCTGTGTTGAGGACCAAAATCCACCCATTCAATCAAATAATACAGTTTATTCTGTTTAATCTTAGAGTCCAAAATTTCAGCCACTTTATAATGCAGTTCGCCTTTCATCATTATTTATTTATTTATTTATTTATTTATTTTTATACTTTCAGCTTATATACCACCCTAACCCCAGAGGGTCTCTGGGCGGTTTACATAGCGGTTCTAACCAACCAATTTAACCTAACTAGGGCCACATAGTCTATAGGGTGGTGACTGACTACCAGCACCCCAGGCTACTTGTCATCCAGCTTCCTTCCGTGGCTTCAGATATTGGCATCCTGGTGCCCTTCTGGAGCCGATCTTCCAGGCAGCTTCCTCCGGCAGGTCTCGTCCTGGTGCGTGGCTCTGTGTTGGCTGCAGTTCCGGCTACTGTCCACAGGTGGCTCTGCCACACTGCGCCACATGTCACCACGCTCTCCAGGCCTCCATTTCTCCAGACTCCACCTCCACATTGCTCCACTGGGTCACCAGAAACCACTGCCGCTGCCACCGCCGAAACCTCCCTGTCACAAGGAGGAGGGGGGTGCCCCCTGCCACCTAGGGCAGGTACCCACTTTTATCTACTTGCATTTATGATGCTTTCGAACTGCTGGGTGGACGAGAGCTGGGACACGGGCCGGGAGCTCACCCCGGCTGCGGTGGGTTTCGAACAGCTGTAATGGCTGTTCGTTGATGTTACTTTTGCAGGCGTTCTTACTGCCTGCGCCATCACTCCATAAGGGGTGTGTGTAGCATGTTGCAGTCGCCAGGCATTAGTTCCAGGATCTCACCTTAATAGTCTGAAATGGAACACAGGATGTAGGTTTTTCAATGATTTAGGCAATTCAAGTTCGACAGTGACATCATTGATCTTATGTTTGACCAGGAATGGCCTCACATACTTCCAACCTAGCTTCCAGCTAGGCTGGAGACCCTTAATGTTCTTAGTAGACACATAAACAGAGTCACCGGGGTTTATAACCCAACCTATATCACGTTTTTTGTCAGCTTGCACTTTGTAGGCCTGTTTGGCCCCATCCAGTGTTTTACTCAAGAGCGGCCAGGCATCCTGTAAGCGTTTACACCAGTCACCTGCCTCCCCCTCCAGCAACTCAGTTCCGACTAGGAAGGGGAGAGGCGGGGCCTCATACCCATGTACTGCCATGAACAGAGAGACCCCTGTAGAGGAATGACATGCGTTATTGTAACAGAACTCTGCAAGGGGGAGAAGCCCCTCTCAGTCATCTTGTTAAAAGTTAGTGAAGCAGCAGAGGTACTGTATGAGGGTCTGGTTGACATGTTCTGTTTGCCCAACAGTCTCGGGGTGGTAGGCACTACTCAATCCCCGCTCCATCCCCATGAGGCATAACAGTTCACCCCAGAACTTGAAAACAAATTGTGAGCCCCGGTTGGATATTATCTTCCGAGGCAAGGTATGGAGTCCAAAAACCTGTTGAAGAAAACTCTTAGCTAGCATCTGAGCAGATGGCAGGGATTTGAATGGAATGAAGTGTGCCTGTTTCGAAAAGAGATCCACCACCATCCAAATAACTGTTTTTCCCCAGCTGGGGGGAAGGTCTATAATGAAATCCATTGAGATGACTTCCCAGGGTCTACTCGGTGTGGGGAGAGGTTGGAGAAGCCCTGGAGGTTTCCCCTGTCTCGGCTTACTCATGATGCAGGTTTGGCATGACTGGACGAAAAGGGAGAGATCCTTCCTCATGCTAGGCCACCAAAACTGTCGTTGCAGCAAATGAAGGGATTTCACAAACCCTAAGTGCCCACCAGCTTAGTTCCATGCACAGTAGACAAGATGTCCCCCCGCAATGCCACAGGAACAAACAGCTTTATGCCCTGATACCAGCAGCCATTGGCGCGCTCCTCCACCTCCCCCACTTTTCCCAATTCAAGGCGATCAGAATCAGAGAGGGTGGAGGCGAACGTCATTTCCCATGAGTCAGTGTTGGTTATTGGCTAGGTGCGCATAACCACTGCCCCGCCAAACTGGGAGGGTGTGAATATAGAGTCAAGAACCACCTTCTTGTGGCTGTCGTGTTGTGGGAGGCGGGACAGCGCATCAGCCAAAGAGTTAGCAAACCCCGGGAAATGGTGGAGTGTGAAATTAAACTTGGAGAAGAAATCTGCCCACTGAAGTTGCTTAGCATTCAGATTACAGGGAGTGCGCAGGACTTCGAGGTTTTTATGATCAGTCCACACCTCGAATGGCACTCTAGCCCCCTCCAACCAGTGATGTCACGTAGAGAACACTAACTTAATAGCCCCCACCTCCTTATCCCAAACCAACCAATTGCGCTCAGTGTCCGTGAATTTCTGTGAGACATAGACAAGGGGGCTTCCCATTCTCCCCCTCTTGCAAAATGGCAATGGTCACCCATAGCGACATCTAATGCATCGACTTGCACGATAAATTTTTTCAGTTCGTTCGGGTGCACCAGCACAGGCTTGGATGTAAACAGTGCCTTTAAGCGGTCGAATGCCTCCTGGCATTTGGCTGTCCACTCCAGCTTTGCCCCCAGTTTCGTACTGCCTGGGCCCCTCCCTTAGTTTTTAAGAGGTCTGTCAGTGGTAAGCTCACTTGAGCAAAATTAGGAAGAAATGATCTGTAAAAGTTCATGAAACCAAGGAATGCTTAGAGCTGTCTCCAGGTTCAGGGAGCCTCCCACCCCACCACATCCCACACCTTTGCAGGGTCCATCTTGATGCCCTGTGGGGAAATGTGATACCCTAAAAAGTTAATTTCTGTGCAGTGAAATTCACACTTGGACAACTTGGCAAACAGTTTATGCTTGTGCAAGTTTGAAGGACTTCCCGGACCAGAGAAACATGGGACTCCAGGTCCGGGGAATACAGCAAGATGTCTTCTAGATAAACGAGAACCCCCTTGAACAGATGTTTGTGCAAGACTTCATTTATCAGGTTCATGAAGACCCCAGGAGCCCCCTGAAGCCCAAACGGCATCGCCCGGTATTTGAACTGCCCCAATGGGGTATTAAATGCTGTCTTGTACTCATCTTCCTCCTTAATTTGTACTCTGAAATAGGCATCATGGAGATCGAGTTTGGAATAGATCCTCCCTTTTGATAGCTCTGCTAGGAGGTCTTTAATCAGGGGGAGGGGGTAGGCATTCATAGTCGACACTGCATTCAACCCCCTGTAATCAGTACATAGCCTCAGACCCCCATCTTTCATTTTCCGGAACAACACGGGGGCTGCAAATGGGGAGGAGGCAGGTCGGATAAAACTCCGGGCGAGGTTTTCGTCAATGGACTTACAGAGTTATCCCTTCTCCGTGGGACTCATAGAATACAGTTTGCCTTTAGGCAGTTTCTGGTTGGGCAGCAGTTCAATAGCACAGTCTGAGTGTCTATGGGGGGATAATTTGTCCGCCTCTTCCTCCTCAAACACTTGAGCCAAATCCTGGTATGTGGGAGGGATCATTTCCAGTTCTTCATGTGCGAGGCAAACTTGGATTTCTCCCTCCTGTGGGGGTTTACCCTATGCCCCATCCCATCTGTGGTTTTGGCACCTGGGCAAAATAAAGCGAATAATGCCCTCTTCCCATAGAATATAGGGGTCATGGCTGTGGAGCCATGGGTTGTCCAGGACTAAGGAGAAACATGCCACAGGGGTGATAACAAATTATCGGTGCTCCCAGTGTTGCCCTGTGCCCATCCGCACTTGCTTCTGGCCTGGGTCCCACACTCAGCTGGTGAATTGCCCAGTCATACTGAGTTTCCTGCCAGGGCCCAGGGTAAGGGACCAAGTCTTGGTTGTGTCCACTTGGAACCTACCCCATGGCCAGGGCTTCAGCCGGGTAGTCACGTTGGCATGCGCCCCACCAAATGGATCCAGGTAAGGTGTGCCCCACTCCTCTTCCCGAGGGGGGGTAGTAGTCGGCACCAAGGTCATAGGGACCGATTCTTCCACAGTAGTTAGGGGTATAGCCTCCTTCTCTTCGCCACTCATCTCAGTTGGGGAGAGATGTGGACTAGGAGAAGGAATGGAGGATTACAGACACTTTGTCAGGTTCCTCAGTCATCTCACACAACACAGGGCTTCTTCAGAAGACAATGTTTAATGGTGAAACAGAACTAAAGACATGTGCACAGCTTGTGTCTGTAATGGCCACATACAGTAGGGCCAGTTAAGATATACTACATTCAAGCAACCCCCCATACAGCAGAAGCCAATGAATAATGTTTGCATGTGCGGGCAATAGCAGCAGCAAGCAAGTAAAATAATCTAGAAACTGTTAGGTTCCCAGCCAAACTCCAGCAGCTGGAGAAGCAAGGTCAGAGACCTGATAAGAGACAGTGAATGAAAGTTCAAAGGATGGGAGACTGGAGTACTCCCTCTGCATACCATACACATGACAGGACTACCTGACAGGTGAGAGTGCCTGCCCGCATCTTGCTTGAGTTACGCCATAATATCAAACTGTTGAGCAGGAAAGATATGGGTTTTTCCTCACTGCATCGTTCTGGGACTGTGGGGGAGGGGAAGTGGTTTACTTATTTATTTATTGTATTTATAATCTGCTCTCCTCGCAAGCAGGCTCAGGGTGGCTCACACTGCCTGGCACGATGTGCCAAGGTTCATATACAGTTAAAACACTTAAAACATTAAAACAATTAACATTATTAAAACATTTAAACATTCAGCAATTTCAATTAAAGTGCAGTTAATAATTCATAGCCAAGATGGCGTAACCTATCATGCAGGCTCAGGCAAATACAGGCTCCTAGGCGGTTTGGCTTGATCTCACTGCAGGCTGCCTCCATCACAGATGTTAATAGTGGTCATTGATGGTAATGTGGGCAGCTCCTAATTAAAGGCCTGGTGGAAGAGCTCCATCTTGCAGGCTCTGCAAAACTGCACAAGATCCCGCAAGGCCCTGATCTCCTCTGGGATCTCATTCCACCAGTAAGGAGCCGCCACTGAGAAGGCCCTAGCTCTAGTAGCCCTGAGCCTGGCCTCCCTGGGGCATGGGATAAGCAGTCAATCTTGTGTCCCTGACCTAGTGCTCTCTGGCGTATATACGGGGAAAGGCAGTCCCTCAGGTATGTTGGACCCTGGCCATACAGGGCTTTAAAGGTAAGTACCAGCACCTTGAAGCGAATTCGGTATGCTATTGGCAGCCAGTGCAGCCCCTTCAGCACTGGCCAGATGTGCTCCCATCTAGTGAGGCACATCAGTAGCCTGGCCACGGCAATCTGCACTAGCTGCAGCCTCCAAATTTGTGCCAAGGGCATCCCCATATAGAGAGCATTACAATAGTCTAGCCTTGAGGTGACTGATGTGTGGATTACTGTAGCCAGGTCATTGCAATCGAGGAAGGGAGCCAACTGCTGAACCAGCCACAGATGGTAAAACGCCGACTTAGTAGTGGCTGCTACCTAGGACTCCATTGACAAGGAGGGTTCCAGTAGCACTTCCAAACTGCTAACTTCCAGCTCAGGCACCAATGGTGCCCCATTGAAGGCCGGGAGCAGGAGCCCCACCCAGAACCCCCCTGAATCAGGCACATGACCTCCGTCTTCTCTGGGTTTAGCTTCAGCCAATTCAGCCTGAGCCAACCAACCATGGCGTGCAGTGCCCGGTCCAGATCTTCCAGTCTGGAGTCTGACTGACCGCCCAACATCAGATAGAGCTGGGTGTCATCAGTGTGGTGCCAAACCTCCGGGCAATCTGGGCAAGGGGGTGCATGTAGATGTTAAAGAGCATTGGGGAAAGCACTGCCCCCTGAGGCACTCCGCATTCAAGCAGGTGCCTCCAGGACTGCTGTTCCCCTAGTGCGACTCTTTGTCCCCGACCTTGGAGAAAGGAGACAAGCCACTGTAAGGCAAGCCCCTGTATCCCCACGTCAGCAAGGCGGTGGGTTAGTAGCTGACGTTCGACTGTATCAAATGTGGCTAACAGGTCTAACAACAGCAACACTGCCGAACCACCTCAATCCAGATGCCTCCGGAGGTCATCAATAAGGGCAACCAGCACTGTCTCTGTCCCGTGTCCCGGGCAGAAGCCAGACTGGATCTAGTATAGAAGCATCATCCAGAAAGCTCTGTAACTGTATCGCCACTGCCCTCTCAATTAATTTGCCCATATAGGGCAAATTGGAAACTGGCCAATAGTTGGCCAATTTCAGTCGGATCCAGGGATGGTTTTTTCAGGAAAGGGCAGACCATCGCTTCCTTGAATGCCCCTGGGAACTGTCCCTCCACAAGGGACTTGTTGATAATCTCCCTAAGGGCACCACGAAACCCCTCATGTCTGGCTTTAATCAGCCAGGAAGGGCATGGGTCAAGGTTGCATGTGGTTGGGTGTACAGTCTTGAGCAGTCTGTTGACTTCCTCCAGGCCAAGCGGGCCAAAAGAATCCAAAGCCAGAATCGAAGATGTGCAAGGGGCCTCAAGTTCGCTCATTGTATCAATTGTGGTGGGGAGGTTGTGGCGGAGCGCCAAGACTTTATCTGCAAAATAGCTCGCAAATGCCTCACAGCCAATGTCCAGTTCCCTAAGGTTTGGTCTGCCCTGTGGCAGAACTGTTATAACCCGAATCATTTTAAATAATAGCTCTGGGCGTCAGCTAGCAGACACAATCGTAGCCGCATAGAATTCCTTCTTAGTGGCTTTGACTGCCATCTCATAAGATTTCATAAACGTCCTATAAGATGTTCTTGTTGCTTTGTCTCGAGCCTGATGCTACCATCTCTCTAACTGTCTAAGCTCTTGCTTCATAAGCCTCAACTCCCGGGTATACCACGGAGCAAGCCTAGAGCGAGGGTGCAGAGGGTGCTGGGGAGTGATCTCATTGATGGCTGCAGAGAGTTGGCTATGCCAGTCCTCCACAAGCTCATCCAATGAGCTGCCAGGGGGCATCGGATCCCACAGAGCCATTTGAAGCCGCATTGGGTCCATTTGGCTCCACGGGTGAGCTAAAATCTGCTCACCACCTAAACAGGGTCAGGGTGGAACATTCAGACGGGCCCTCAGAGCATGGTAGTCCAACCATGATACTGCCAAAGCAGTAATCCGATCCGCTATTACCCCAGCCATGAAGATCAAATTGAGCATGTGCCCAGCCCGGTGAGGGGGGGTTGTTACAATTTAGGAGAGTCCCAGCACCGCCATGGACAACACCAGGTCCGCTACCTGAGTGGAAGTAGTGTCATCAGCATGGACATTGAAGTCACCCAAGACAATCAGGGTGTTCCAGCACCCAGCCTGATAAGGCCTCCATCAGGGCCAGCAGGCTATCAGTCGGCGTATTAGGCAGTCGGTACACCAGCCAAATCACCACATTTTTCCCAGCCTCCAGTACCAGACTGACACACTTAAGGCCAGTGATCTCCAGC
Organism: Gekko gecko; assembly: GCA_029375565.1. NCBI lineage: Eukaryota > Metazoa > Chordata > Lepidosauria > Squamata > Gekkonidae > Gekko > Gekko gecko. Next base: position 63,602,114 of record JAPDNY010000001.1, on the reverse strand, counting down.
AACGGGAGCACCCTGAGGGTTGCTGTTGTATGGACTCCTCCCTTTATATAGACACAAGAGGTTTGATTCTCATGCACTTTCATATTACTAAGGCATGTCCGACCCCCCCCACCCCCCGCCAAACCAATCTACTTTCTTCATTGTCAGTGTTGTGAAGAAGGAATAGTCTCACCCACGTCACTGCCGGAAGCTGCATTGGGTCCATTTGGCTCCATGGGTGACCTATGCAGGCTGTATCGGGGGGGGGGGCTCTTGCCTATGGAAAAGGGTTAGTTATTTTATTTATACTTATGCCCTCCTTTTTCACTGGGACTCAAGGCCAATTACAGCTTTTAAAGACTTTGACATTAAGGATGCCAATAAACAATGCAATAGGGTTAGATACGTCTCCTGTCCTGAGCCAGTTTTCTTTATATTGGGATTTTAATTTAAAACAAAAAACTTCAATCTGGGGAGCCCTCCCTAGCCAGGGGAATTGCTCACAGGCAGGTTTTCAACCCCAGCTGCTGTATGGGGAGAACTAGGCCCAAGGGTTTTCCCCCTCAACCCTGGGATTACTTTTTATTTTGTAATTTACATTGACAACACGCTGATGATCTATGATTCATGCTGGAACATTTGTGCTCACTTACTTGAGTGTTACTTGAGCCCCGTTAAATACATTAAAACTTAGGGGTGAGCTATTGAGTGCATTGAAACTGTATATGAGCCCCCCCAATGTTGTGCCTTAGTTTGCCTTTGCTTACTCTATGGGGAGGGATGGTTTGGATTGGTAGGTAAAGCTGTCTGGAGGGACCAGAACTGGATTTCTGTCCAAACTAAGCCAACTACAGTTTAAGGACTCAGATTATGAGGGGCCTCTAAATATATACAATTTATTAAAAATTACAAATGTGCCTTTTTATAATGGATCATCTTTAAACATGACTGAAAACAGCAAAAAGGGGGGAAATTTACTTGACTGAAAAGCACAAATACAGACACAGTCACAGGCAGATCTACACTTGCAGACTGCCCAGTTGTGGAAATTACTCCACAGAGCCCCGTGTGCTGCATTTTCTGGCCCACATTGTGTGACCTTGGACACCGGTTACTGTGTTACATGAGGTATGTGAGACTTTACTTTCACATTTCTGCTTTTCTATTACATACTGCTAATATGTGCTTAACCATCTTTCTAGCACACATTGTATTGCTTTTACAACAGGCTTTATTGCTAGTACAAGCATCAAACAGTTTGGCAGAAAAGCTGAATGTAAATCATAGCGGAAAGAACTTAAGGGGAAAATTTGCCTTTTTGAACAAGGAAAAGAAGGGGGAAATGTAGTGCTCTACAAAACTGGAATTACATGAAATATGTACTCAATTTTTAAAAAATTATATAACTTTTGTTGTTGTTCAGTCGCACAGTTGAGTCCGACTCTTCGCAACCCAATGGGCCAGATCACGCCAGGCCCTCCTGTCTTCCGCTGTCCGCTGAAGTTTGCTCAATTTCATGTTTGTTGCATCGATGACACTGTCTAACCATCTCATCCTTTGCCGTCCCCTTCTTCTTTGACCTTCAATCTTTCCCAGCATCAGGGTCTTCTCCAGTGAGTGCCCCCTTCTCATTCGGTGGCGAAAGTATTTGAGCTTCAGCTTCAGGATCTGACCTTCCAGGGAACAGTCAGGGTTGATTTCTTTTAGGATTGAATGATTTGATCTCCTTGCAGTCCAAGGGACTCTCAAGAGTCTTCTCCAGCACCATAGTTCAAAAGAATTTATTCTTCAGCGCTCGGCCTTCCTTATAGTCCAACTCTCACAGCCATACATTACTACTGGGAATACCATTGCTTTGACCACGCAGACTTTTGTTGGCAGGATGATGTCTCTGCTTTTTATCATGCTGTTTAGGTTTGCCATTGCTTTCCTCCCAAGGAGCAGGAGTCTTTTAATTTTATGGCTGCGATCATCATCTGCAGTGATCTGGGATCCCAGGAACGTGAAGTCTGTCACTACTTCTACGACTTCCCCTTCTATTTGCCAAGGAGTGATGGGGCCAGATGCCATGATCTTAGTTTTTTTCATGTTGAGCTTCAAGCCCACTTCTGCGCTCTCCTCTTTCACTCTGAGCAAGAGGTTCTTTGGATCCTCTTCACTTTCTGCCATCAGAGTGGTATCGTCTGCATATCTGAGGTTATTGATCTTTTCCCCAGCAATCTTAACTCCAGCTTGTGATTCATCCAGGCCAGCATTTCGCATGATGTACTCTGCATATAAATTAAATAAGCAAGGTGACAATATACATCCTTGTCGTACTCCTTTTCCGATGCTAAACCAATCAGTTGTTTTATATCTGGTTCTAACTGTTGCTTCTTGACCCTTATACAGGTTTCTCAGGAGACATGTGAGGTGGTCTGGTACTCCCATCTCTTTAAGAATCTGTCATAGTTTATTGTGATCCACACAATCAAAGGCTTTAGCATAGTCAATGAAGCAGAAGTAGATGTTTTTCTGGTACTCTCTTGCTTTCTCCATAATCCAGTGAATGTTGGCAATTTGATCTCTAGTTCCTCTACCTCTTTGAAACCCAGCTTGTACTTCTGGCCGTTCTCTATCCACGTACTGCTGAAGCCTAGCTTGTAGGATCTTGAGCATGACCTTGCTAGCGTGTGAAATGAGTGCAATTGTGTGATAGTTTGAACATTCCTTGGCATTGCCCTTCTTTGGGACTGGAATGTTAACTGACCTTTTCCAATTCAAAACCTTGTGAATCCTCAAATCACTTCCTTTATAGCATTGTTTCATGAACTGGGTGCCCCCAGCACTATTTAGAAAATGAACAGTTTCAGTGAACCCCATAGTGAATTTTTTCTTTCTTCTCCAGAACAATTTCCACTTGGTCTAAGTTTAATAAATGATTGCTTTATTGTAATGTCTGGAGCCATTCTGAAACAACACTGTTTGACCACTGAGGAAGGCCAATTGGCTGAAATGCATTTGGTCAGGGTCAATAATGGTCTATCTTTGGGATTAATGTTTTATTCTGAATTGAGGCTATTACTTGGGCCTATATTTGTTTTTTATTGAATTTGTAATAAATACATTTAGATTTTTCTATATCTGATAATATTTATGCTTCAGTTTTAGGCACAGAACTATTGGGCCCTTATATTCTGAGTTTCTTAAAACTTTTGTTGTATACCTATAGTGGATGACCTCCTTTGAAAGTTTTTAAAAAATCATTTGTTGTGCCTCTTCATCAGTTGGGACTGGATCCTACAAACATTCCTGAAGCATCAATGTGAAACAAAATTCTCCACAGAGGAAGCTGTCCATTGCATCTCTGTAGGAGTTACTGCACTGGATTGATTCCTTTCAGCCAAGAGGCACACTCAGAAAAGGGATCCATACAGAAATACACAAGCTCCTCTGAGGGAAGGTAGGTCTTACTTTTCCATACTAAATTAAAGCTTTTGGGGTGTAAAAAGAAAGTTTACCTACCTAGTTATCTCTCTCAAAAACAGTGTTCTTCACTGGTCTACTGTATCCCCAGGAAGGCACTTTGAAGTCCAGCACTCCTCTTAAGTCATTTGTAGACCGCAGTTTTAATTGACTGGGGTTTTTTTGTTTTTTTAAAAGCAAGATTCTCATATTTTAAAAAGTCCATATTGTGTACATACTTTTAACTGGCACAAATCCCATGTAAAACAAGAGTGTGCTTTGGACATTTTTATTGCATCTGTCTTTCATTTCTTGCCTTATTGTTCATGACTGCTATTTCAGGAACAAGAGTCTAAAGCAATAGCCCTGCAACTTGGACTTTTAAAAGAAATCTTTTTTTCAAAGCACATGGTTTTCATTGCCTCCCTTTTCCCCTTGATTTTTCCCTTTGTCTCTTCCTTTGGTTCCTGACAGTCCTGCTTTGTTTTGATTGTAAAATTACAGAACAAAACTTTAATTATGGTGTTTGGATGGTAAGCAATTAGCAGACTAAATGTTTTGCTCTTGGTAGTCGAATAGTTATGTCTTGTCTGTAGAGACACCAATCGCTACATGCATTTGTGTGGGAGGTTAAACCTGAGGTCAGCGGATTGTAACTGCCAAATACATTACATTCTTAGGGCAGGTACTGCATGGTTAACAGAAAACAGATCGTACTTCATACTCCCACAGCTGCCTGGAAAGACTTTTGTTTTGTTTTTGTAATATGCAAAATGCCAGGTAAATTTTTAGATTAATGAAATCTGTGCCCTCCTTAACAATAACAAAAAGCCAATACAAGTTCAAAACATTCAAAATGTTTCACTGGGGAGGGGGAAGGAGAGAGAGAAGAATCACAATCAAGACAAACCGTTCCTGGAGCCAGAAAGTCCCAACATATAGACCTTTTCATGCAGCAGAATAAACATTGACTTGTTGTTATACTGAAAATCAATTAAGAGTTTTTAGTTGGTTAGAGCAGTAATTGTGTCGTTTCATTAAGATTATAACAATAACTAACTTGTCTCCTCCTCCTCTAACTTTATCAATCAAGTTCTAAACAGGTTTGAATGCCAACTAATAACTCTTTTTGCTGCCTGGTATACTAACATGGTTCTGAAACTTTTCTCATCTGTATTTTGAAATCACTTGTTCCTAATATTACACTGGCAACTTGTCCTCTATCATTCTGTTTTTCATTTCCAAACTCCATACAGAGCACTTGTCATATTTAGTTTGCTTGCTATAGCTCTTTGTTCTTTTCTTTTGCTCCCTCTCTCCCTTTTTATATTTACCAAAGTATGTGTGTGCATTGATAAAACACTGCAACTTTTTTATTTAGGAAATGTGTGTGCACCCTCTTCACACCTGTTCAACGCAACCCATGACAGTAAAAAACAACTGGATGTATAATAAAAACAGACTATAACAATAAAAAACATGAAAGTCAAAGTCAATAAAAACATACCAATAAAAACCACCACTTAAAGCAATTGAAGGCATAAAACACATATGTAATGATTCCTTGGTTTGATGTGTGTGTGCCTTTAAATGTAAGTTGACTGCAGTAGTGCAAGGAGGGCGTTAGGGGTAGATGTGTGTGCTGTGATTGGCTGATGACTGAGAGTGTGGGAGGAGATGTTCTGAGAGGAATCTGTTTGTGTGTTTTATGACAGAGTTCAGAGTTCACACCTCCAAGAGCTTACAGAGCTCTTCTTACAGGGACTACTGTAAGCTCTTGCAGGATTGGCTACATTAGGGGTGTGTTGCCTAATATGCAAAGGAGTTCCTGCTACAAAAAGAGCCCTGTGTGTATGTCTTTGGACAGTGAAGTGTGAAAAGCTTTAAAGTGAGTCTGTGGAACTCTAAAAGTATTGTGAGAGAGTCTATAAGGAAAAGAAACAAGCTGTGTCTAAACTGAGGTCGAATCTACATTTGAATTTTTAAATCATTTTTGTGCTGCTGTGACGCCGTCTTTCTCTATGCTTGTTTGAAAGTAGTTTGGAGAAGATTAATTTAAAATGGCGTGGAGGTGCAATGACAGTGGAGTCACCATGAGAGGATGATAAACATATGCAGACATGCAAAGTATGCTAGCATTGTTGAGGTGTGAAAACGGAAGCAAAGTATGCTAACATTGTTGAGGTGTGAAAACGCCGCTGTCCTTTCCCCTCCTCTTGGCTGCCATTTTTGCCCCCCCCCATGCTAACTGTACCAACTGTGTGGTGGAGGAAGGGGATAGTGAAGTCTGTGGGGCCTGCCACGACCAACATCGTTGGGTCTAACACTGCTGTGTCTAATGTTCATCTGAAGCCATCGGGTTGAGACAGTAGCACTTATGATGTGGGTACGTTTTAGTATTTTTATATGTGTATATGCTTATGTTTTAACTTGTTTCCTTGGCATTGGTTGCCCTTTGTAAGCCGCCCTGAGCCCGCTTGCGGGGAGGGCGGGGTAGAAATAGAATGTATAAATAAATAAATAAAATAATAAACAAATGTAGACAGCTTTTTTGAAGACATAGTCAGAAGGCTGGGACATCGGTGGGAAAGACAAATGCAGATTCGACCACAGTGATTAGATCAATGTTTTATCCTGTGTGGAAAAGTCAAAGAGTTTAGCCAGTTTGGGTACATATGTGAGAAAGAGAAAGAATCCTGTCAGTGGAACTTTGGTGTCTGAGAGACTGGTGTGACACCAAGCTTGCTAGTTATATTTTACAGGTTCCTTTTTTCCAGAAACCTATTCAGTTGTGGATGTGTCTGACGGTGAAAGGAAAGTTCGATGCTGCAAAGAACAATACTGCATAGGAACCTGGAATGTAAGATCTATGAATCAAGGTAAGCTTGACGTGGTCAAAAATGAGATGGCAAGAATGAACATCGACATCTTGGGAATCAGTGAACTAAAGTGGACAGGAATGGGCGAATTTAACTCAGAAGACCATTATATCTACTACTGTGGCCAGGAATCCCGTAGAAAAAATGGTGTGGCCTTTATAGTCAACAAGAGAGTGAGAAAGGCAGTATTGGGATACAATCTCAAAAATGACAGAATGATCTCGGTCCGAATCCAAGGCAAACCATTCAACATCACAGTAATCCAAGTCTATGCCCCAACCACTGCTGCAGAAGAGGCTGAAGTGGACCAGTTCTACGAAGACCTACAACAGCTCGTAGAACTAACACAAAAAAATGATGTCCTCATCATCATAGGGGACTGGAATGCTAAAGTAGGAAATCAAAAGGTAACCGGAATAACAGACAAGTTTGGCCTTGGAGAACAAAATGAAGCAGGGCAAAGGCTAACAGAGTTTTGTCAAGAGAACACGCTGGTCATAGCAAACACCCTTTTCCAACAACCTAAGAGGCGTCTCTACACATGGACATCACCAGATGGGCAACACCGAAATCAGATTGACTATATAATTTGCAGTCAAAGATGGAGAAGCTCTATCCAGTCAATAAAAACAAGACCTGGAGCTGACTGTGGCTCAGATCATGAGCTACTCATTGCAAAATTCAGACTTAAATTGAAGAAAGTTGGGAAAACCACAAGGCCATTCAGATTTGACCTAGATCGCATCCCCGATGAATATACAGTAGAGGTGAAGAATAGGTTTAAGGGACTAGATTTGATAGACAAAGTGCCTGAAGAACTATGGACAGAGGTCCGTGACATTGTAAAGGAGGCAGCACTCACCGCCATCCCAAAGAAAAAGAAATGCAAAAAAGCAAAGTGGCTGTCTGATGAGGCTTTACACATAGCAGAGGAAAGAAGGAAAGCTAAAGGCAATGGGGAAAAGGAAAGATTTGCCCAACTGAATGCAGATTTCCAGAGAACAGCAAGGAGAGATAAGGAGGCTTTCCTGAATGAACAATGCAAAGTAATAGAGGAAAACAATAGATTGGGAAGGACTAGAGATCTCTTCAAGAAAATTGGAGAAATCAAGGGAACGCTCCATGCAAAGCTGGCCATGATAAAGGACAAAAACAGTAGGGACTTAACAGAAGCAGAAGAGATTAGGAAAAGATGGCAAGAATACACAGAAGAACTATACAAGAAGGACCTCGATGTCCTTGACAACCACGATGGTATAATCACCGACCTTGAGCCAGACATCCTGGAAAGCGAAGTTAAATGGGCCTTAGAAAGCATTACTAACAACAAAGCTAGTGGAGGTGATGGTATCCCAGCTGAGTTATTCAAAGTCTTAAAAGAAGATGCTGTTAAAGTGCTGCACTCAATTTGCCAACAAATTTGGAAAACACAACAGTGGCCACAGGATTGGAAAAGGTCAGTTTACATTCCAATCCCAAAGAAGAGCAATGTCAAGGAATGTTCAAACTATCGCACAATTGCACTCATTTCACACGCTAGCAAGGTCATGCTCAAAATCCTACAAGCTAGGCTCCAACAGTACGTGGATAGAGAACTGCCAGAAGTACAAGCTGGGTTTCGAAGAGGTAGAGGAACTAGAGATCAAATTGCCAACATTCACTGGATTATGGAGAAAGCAAGAGAGTACCAGAAAAACATCTACTTCTGCTTCATTGACTATGCTAAAGCCTTTGATTGTGTGGATCACAATAAATTATGGCAGGTTCTTAAAGAGATGGGAGTACCAGACCACCTCATATGTCTCCTGAGAAACCTGTATAAGGGTCAAGAAGCAACAGTTAGAACCGGATATGGAACAACTGATTGGTTTAGCATAGGAAAAGGAGTACGACAAGGATGTATATTGTCACCTTGCTTATTTAATTTATATGCAGAGTACATCATGCGAAATGCTGGCCTGGATGAATCACAAGCTGGAGTTAAGATTGCTGGGGAAAAGATCAATAACCTCAGATATGCAGATGATACCACTCTGATGGCAGAAAGTGAAGAGGATCTAAAGAGCCTCTTGCTCAGGGTGAAAGAGGAGAGTGCAAAAGTGGGCTTGAAGCTCAACATCAAAAAAACTAAGATCATGGCATCTGGCCCCATCACTCCTTGGCAAATAGAAGGGGAAGTCGTAGAAGTAGTGACAGACTTCACGTTCCTAGGATCCCAGATCACTGCAGATGGTGACTGCAGCCATGAAATTAAAAGACGCCTGCTCCTTGGGAGGAAAGCGATGGCAAACCTAAACAGCATTATAAAAAGCAGAGACATCACCTTGCCAACAAAAGTCCGCATGGTCAAAGCAATGGTATTCCCCGTAGTAATGTATGGCTGTGAGAGTTGGACTATAAGGAAGGCCGAGCGCCGAAGAATAGATTCTTTTGAACTATGGTGCTGGAGAAGACTCTTGAGAGTCCCTTGGACTGCAAGGAGATCAAATCATTCAATCCTAAAAGAAATCAACCCTGACTGTTCCCTGGAAGGCCAGATCCTGAAGCTGAAGCTCAAATACTTTGGCCACCAAATGAGAAGGGAGCATTCACTGGAGAAGACCCTGATGCTGGGAAAGATTGAAGGTCAAAGAAGAAGGGGACGGCAAAGGATGAGATGGTTAGACAGTGTCATCGATGCAACGAACATGAAATTGAGCAAACTTCAGCGGACAGCGGAAGACAGGAGGGCCTGGCGTAATCTGGTCCATGGGGTCGCGAAGAGTCGGACTCGACTGTGCGACTGAACAACAACAAATTTTGTTCTTATTTCAATAAATCCATTTTTGTTTAAATATATCCCAGAATTTAGTACAGTACTTCCCCAGGGCCACATGGTCCTCTGAAATGCCCAGACACTGGATTATACTACCAAAGGAGAGAGATTTGGAATTTTAAATTCCGGGTGGCAGCAGAAACTACCAAGTTTATATACAAAAAGTGTGAATTAAAGGAAAAACTGTTTCCCCTATAAGCAAGCATGTCACAGAGTATGAGTTAAGGGAAAAACAGTCCTCCCCAGTAGGAAGGATGCCACAACATAAAATAACAGAGTGGTCTAAAATAATATTGCTAAAACTGTGTGTGTGTGTGTGTGTGTGTGTTTGTGTGTATAGATGGAACCCCTTAGTCAAAAGCCTGGTTAAAAAGAAATATTTTAATCTGACATTTAGGAAAATGAAAGTAGGCACCAGGGGAGTTATTACCAAAAAAGCCTTGTCACTGGTCCCTACCTACCTTATCTCTGCATGTGGTGACACATGGAGCAGGAACTGAAAGAAGGATCTCCACTGGTGGGCTGGACAGTATGGGAAGAAGCTTTCAAGTACCCTGGGCCATTTTAGGGCACAACACTTTAGGTTGTGTCCAGAACCAGATGGATGGCCAATCTTGATGTGATCCTAGGTATGATTGCAATGCTTTATTATTGTTTGATAACATTTTACTAATCTGCAAGAATCACATAGAAGAATTTCACTCCACATGCATATAATGTCAGCATTTTTCAGTGTTTATCAGTGTGCACATGTTCCATTCTGCAGAGTGGAGGGTATTGCAGATAAGCTGAAGTAACTGAAAGCTGTCTAAAGAGCCAATTCTGGAAATAATTATATAAATTCAGAATGAATGGGGCACATATGCCCTTCCATTTCAAGGACCTGCACTCAATTAAAAAATAAAATCTTGCTGTCATTTTGTTTTCCCACTATGCAAATGCAGTAATGAAGTCTACATCAACGTCAATTTTATAAAATAAGATCTGAATGTTCCCCATACTACATATCTGTAGCAAGGCCATTCTCCCCTTATATTTGCAGGGACAGGATATAGCACTACTAAGATGGAAACAGGAAACAAGTATAACTTTAAAAAGAATTCTCTTTCAAATCAATTCTCTTAAAAAACAGACCTCCTTTAAGAAGACACTCTTTCACAAGGTTTAATGGCTTAGAGAGTGGATGGGTGTTTGTTTTTGTATCTGCTCAGTCAATCAAGAGGTACTTTTAAACTGACCAGTGGGAAAAACCACAAGTAATGAATGAAAAATGCTGAAAAAACAGAAATTAAAAGTGTGGTTGACCTTTCATCACAAGAAAGAAAACATACAACCACAGAAGGCAGTGTATCATAGTTGGGGGGCAATCATAGGTTTAAATTTCATGCATCTATACCTCTAATGGAGCCTCTAACATCAGGGGAAGATTTCTTGTGCCTCTTGTACTGCAGAAACATTCCGCCATTTGCAAAACAGATCTGTGGGATCCAACCCATTATACAGGAATGAAACATGGAATTAGAGAGAGTAAGTGGTGAGGAAAAGAAATCCTAGACTAAACAACTAAATTAATCAAAACTCTTTCACAAATAATAACAAATATTAGAGGGGTCCACTAAAGACTGTAGGAAGCCCAGGGCTTTTTTTCCTGGGACAATGGAATGGAGTTCCGGAATCTCTTCAACAAAATTCTTTTACAAATGTTTTAAAGTTCATGAATTTTCAGTATACAGATTGAAAACTTCATTTCCCTCTTGAGAATTCCAGCACCTCTTTTTAAAAAAAACAAAAACAAAAGCCCTGAAGAAGCCTTTCCAGTATTGTGAAACATGTCCACTTTAACAAGGAGCAAAATTGCCATTTGGAGCAAAATCTATCATCTTGGTGGGGGGCAGGAAGAGATCCATATTCAGCATCTGTCTGCTGAATAGATAGATCAGGACAACCAAGTATTAAAAGAAGAAGGTGAGAAGGACAGTATACTTCACCTCAGTCCCACCCCCTTGATTCTGTGATGTAATTTATGTTAGGAAATGGTATGAGCAGTTGTAGCTCTTTCATCTCCAAAAGATGGCCTGTTCCTTTCCCCGGGTTATCCAGGAAAAAACACTGAAAGATTTATTATTGGAAATTCATTGTTTGTTTTTTTGGTCAATAACAGCAAGCAGACCCTCATTTTGAGTCAGAAATATAATGTTCCTAACTTCAAATAGCTCCGCCCCACTGGGGAAAATATATTGATTGCCTGTCTTGTGTCTTACATTTCCCTCAACGGGGCAGATATCAGTTCTAAATGAGCATTTCAGATGAGAACTGTTACGTCTTCAGAGACATAAGTGCCAGCATAAGCAGAGCAGGTGCTCATTACGCGGATCCAAAAAAACTGTATTGTATTGCCCAATCAAAGGGTTTATGGAGGGAACATCTCTGATTGGTTATGGAATGAGATATGATTGGTCTTTATCTTGAAGTTATGATTGGCTGTTATGTATTAAATATTATTGGTTATTGTTATGATTGTGGGCGTGGCTACCTCAGCCTGAATTGTATATAAATCGCTGTTTTTGACTGTTTTGTTGTCTAGCTGGTCTAGTCCTTAGCTGGTCTAAACCTTGGAGCTAATAAAGCTGATTCACTTTGAACTTACCTCCTGCGTTAAGTCTCATACTTAACAAGAACTATATTCCAGGGGGGAAGGGGTCACCCCCTAGTCGAGATCTGACTTTGGACCTCCATGGCTACTGTTAAAAAATAAGTGTTGAAGATCAGTTTACCAGTCTTCCAGCATCTCAGCCTACATCTAGTTAAGTGGAATGGAACACTTTCTTTACCAGTTTCACACCTATTATGTGATTCCATACCTATGGTGGATTTTAATGGATTCCTCCAACAATCCATTTCTAAATTTATGGAACAGAGCACATAATCTACCACCACCAAACACAAGTTGTTTTTGGCTTTTAAATTGACAACCAATGTGTGTGCTAATTTCATTGGGTGTCCCCTGATTCAGCTCTGGTTTTTCCCTTCACTTTTCAAATGCAAGACATGTTCGTTCTGTGGCTGGAACACTGATGGCTGATTCTGATTTATTTTTGGTCAGATGTCAACACAGCTGATGTTGGCACAGTTTATCATGCATGAATTTCAGCCAGGAAAACAAAACAACAACAAAACCCCATAATCTTTCTTGAAAATTGCATGTACTGGAGGGGATGCAAGAGGGTGGGTTGCTAATGCCTTCCAAAGCGCATATAAGCAAGTGCTAAATATGGTACAAGATAAAAGAAAATTGCAAACCCTTCTCTTTCAAAGGCCAAGAAAAGACAGGCTTTATAATATGCCAAGCATTCTAATAAATCAATGTTCTGGTAGATTTAAAAGAAAAAGGCAGAGGAGTTGTAAAGCCATGGAGCCTTTCTCCTGCATTGAACTCAAAGTAAAGTCAATTAAATCTGATTTGTTTGTACTAACCTGCTGTGGAATTACCAAGAAATGTGTCATATTTTTGTCCCATTGCCAGACATTTGCCAGAAGAAAACATGTACTCCATGATTTTCAGTATCGTGCCATACAAGATCTAGCAAACCATTCCTCAGAATTTTGGAGTTCTGAATCACCTGGTTTTGTTTAGAATGTTCATTTTTTAAAAATCTGACTCTTGTACAGAGTGCTGTGCAAATGCAATCTGCTGTAGTTTAATTTGTTTCAGTAATTCACCCCCTCTACACACATAAACGTTACTGATACATCCATGCATCCATGCATCATTGCATCATTAACACTATTTCCATGCAGTTTTTTACTGATATATGCATGGGCCTCTAGAAAACACAGCAAAAATACTGGATCATTTGAAAAATTCTTCTAATAAACTCCCCTTCAGGAGGAGTGGAACTTGGGGCATAGCCAACCTATGATACAATAGATATAGGGACAAAGGGCTATTTGCCTAGGATAAGGTAATATGCATGGGAAAAGAGAGATTCTTGCTCGTCCTGTGTTGCCCAGTTCTTTCTGCCTGTCCCAGAATGCTAAGAAGGCCTTTGAATTACAACTTAAGTAAGATACGGAGATGGCAAAGAAACTGAATGAATTTTGTGCATCTATGGGGCATTTACCCATGCCGAAGTGGTTGTTTTCAGGAAGGGTGTCTGAAGAATTGAGTCAAAATGAGGTGACAGAGATGAACTTTTAGCCTGCTAAGCAAACTGTCCAAGTCCAGATGGCATTTGTTGTTGTTGTTCAGTCGTACAGTCGAGTCCGACTCTTCGCGACCCCATGGACCAGATTACGCCAGGCCCTCCTGTCTTCCGCTGTCCGCTGGGGAAGTTTGTTCAATTTCATGTTCGTTGCATCGATGACACTGTCTAACCATCTCATCCTTTGCCGTCCCCTTCTTCTTTGACCTTCAATCTTTCCCAGCATCAGGGTCTTCTCCAGTGAATGCTCCCTTCTCATTTGGTGGCCAAAGTATTTGAGCTTCAGCTTCAGGATCTGGCCTTCCAGGGAACAATCAGGGTTGATTTCTTTTAGGATTGCCTGATTTGATCTCCTTGCTGTCCAAGGGACTCTCAAGAGTCTTCTCCAGCACCATAGTTCAAAAGAATCTATTCTTCTGCGCTCGGCCTTCCTTATAGTCCAACTCTCGCAGCCAAACATTACTACGGGGAATACCATTGCTTTGACCATGCAGACTTTTGTTGGCAAGGTGATGTCTCTGCTTTTTATCATGCTGTTTAAGTTTGCCATCGCTTTCCTCCCAAGGAGCAGGCGTCTTTTAATTTCATGGCTGCAGTCACCATCTGCAGTGATCTGGGATCCCGGGAATGTGAAGTCTGTCACTCCACACCTTAGAGGGAGCATTGGCCGCAACACAAAAAAAGGCAGACTCCATGAGGGGGTTATTAGGAAGAGTTTGAAAATAAAATGACCAATATTGTACTGCCCTTGTACAGAGCTATAGTATACCCATAGCTAGAATACTGTGTACAGAACCTGCAGTTGTTTATCATATCTCACACACAGAGCTGGAAAAAGTGTAGAAGAGGGCAACCAAGATGAGTAAGGAGCTGGAGCACATTTTTATGAGGAAAGGCAGCAGATGTACCTCACCAAATGCTCCTGAGTAAGATTATCTTGGGGGGGGGGGAGAGACAGCTAAAGGGGGCCATGTTAGAAAAAATATGCATGAGATGGAGAAAGGAGAGCAAGACAGAGGAAGCTTTTAATCCCTGTCCTAGAATTTAGGAGCACCCAATGAAGTTGATGAACAATGGGTTCAGGACAGAAATAACTAATGAGTAATTATACTGTGGTATTCACTGCCAGTGGGTATTATGATGATCATGAGCATAGATGGATTTAAAAGAGGGTTAAACAGGTTCATGGAGGATTGGTATATCGATGACTACTAGCCATGGTGAGTAAAGGGAACCTCCATACACAGAGGCAGCAAACTACCTCTGTTAGCAGGCAGCATCAGGGAAGGCACTGATCTCTGTTCCTTGATGGTTGCCCTCCAGGGTAATTGGTTGGCCACTGTATGAAAAAGTACAGACCAGACTAGGTGTTGGACTAGCTAGATCACTGGTCTGATCCAGCAGGGTTTGTTTCCATTCCACACAGTACACATGAAGACACACAAGCTGCCTTATACAGGATTAGACCATCAGCCTATGAAGGTTAATATTGGCTGTGATCACATAAGTACTTTGGCCCAACATAGGCACTCCTCCCCTCTGGATCAAATGGGCACAGTCAGACAGCCACATCTGTCAGGCATTCCCCAGCCGTACACATCCCATCATAGGACGACTTGGAGCCGGGCTAAAAAGGCACCACATCACAAGTGGTGTTTTTGGTTCCCCGCACAGTCATTGCTCATGGCTGGATGTCTGAACACAGGGAACACACACAGAACAGATTTGGCAGTCTGAACCCACAGATCCATTCTGCCACTATGGAGGGGTTTTTTAAAATTGTCTATATGTGCATGTGCCCTTATGCGTGCATATGTGTTTTGAATTTTTTCCACCAGCGTGCTCTGTAGATGAGGTGCTGCAATAATGTGGATGCTTGACGACAGAATATCTGCATGGGTAACCCACAGCAGGGTGTGCTGTGTGGCTGGTATGCCCCACAACACTTTAAACCAGTTCAATTAGAGGTGGCACCATATTGTGCCAAGCCACCAGTGTGACCATAGCCATTGTCTAATCCTGGGGTCCACAACTTTTTGGAGCCTGTGGGCAACTTTAGAATTCGGACAAATTGTGGTGGGTGCATCTACAAAATGGCTACAACAGGAGGCAGGACCAGCCAGAAAATGGCTGCCACAGCTTACCTTCAGTCACATAGTGAAGATCTTTATGCTGTGGAGGCAGCTGTTGCCAAAGCAGCATTCTAAAAATCTGCACACAGCCAATTAGAAGTTTTGCTGGAGAAAAGCCCCACCTGGCCATGCCCACTGTCTAGATACACTTGGTGGCCTCAAGAAAAGGTGTCAATGGGCACCATGGCACTCAAGGGCACCATGTTGGAGGCCTATGGTCTAATTTGACTGACAGCAACTGTCCAGGATCTCAGATAGATACCTTTCACATCACCTACTGTCTGATCCTTGTAGATGGAGAGTCTGTGTATTGAGCCTGGGACCTTGTACATGTAAAGAAGATGCTCTACCGCTGAGCCACAGCCCCTTCTGCAATAAGTTTGCAGCCAGTTCTCACCACAGTATATTTGATGTATAGCCAAATGTAAAATGACATCTTTAGTACCAAGTGTCAGAGTGCAAGTCAGTGACTTTTCAAATAGCTGTGTTCTCAGGCAGAAATCTGTGACCTGAAATCAATGGACTTAAACTGAAGTAACTCCACAACTGTGCTGCAGTGTCAGTTTCCAAAATATTTAGATAGTGATTTGATTTCAAAAAATGGCATGGACTATTTTTTGCTGGACAATGAAGTTTTAATTGAATATGTCATAAATCAAGAGCTGGCAGTTTCGCCCTATGGGGCTTATTGATTCTTGAGGTATTTATCCCCCTGCTTGTTGCCCAGCAAAACCCACGCTGGCTTCACTATCACACACTTCTATATTATTTGATCATTTTGCACTGGGCTGTGTAAACCACTGCCTCTGGAGGAGGACACGGAAATGGTAAATGGCCTTTCTGCTTGAACCTTCACCATTGCTAAAAAGTGCAGCAACATCTTAAAAACCACTGTGCCAGAGCAATACTTTTGGGAACACAGGACTCTTCTACCATATGGGTAACCCTTGTGATACCTTGGGTTGAGTCACAGATATCCCCACTTACCTCTCCCTATATCAGCTTCAAGCTGATTTCTGGGGTTGATTCCTGGGATTGTAGGACCAATGTGGAGGGACACCCACACAAGTTAAAGGGCTGCAGTGAGAGGGGAAAGGAGGAAAAATGTTCCTCCCTGCTTCTTCTATCAACAGCAAGATCTGACAGAAGATAGAAAAGGAAGAAGGGAGTGGTTTTGCCTTTCATCTCCTCACTGCAGTTTATTTATTTATTTATTTATTTATTTTTAATAAACATTTTATTGGCAAATTTTGTATAGGAACAAAAATCATAATACATATACATCGAAATAACTGTATAAATGGTCTTAATACAATAAATGTTCAGTTGAATAGTTGTGATAAATTGTACTGAATACATAACGGTGTAAACACATAGAATCTTTTTTAGAGGTTGTGCTGCCCCATGGGTTAAATAGACTATTTCAACACTTGATATTTTGGAACGTGTATTTTGACTTTAGCCAAACAATAGTAGCTCAAATCTAGGAGATTTAAAGGATTCCCAATCAAACTTATCTACATTCATCTTTTCTATGATAGGATACCATTTTTCTAGAGGGTTAAGAAGTTGATTTTCAGGATCTTCCTTATTGGTCCAAATTTGTATCTTTTCTTGAAGAAAAAAGTCCCAAACTTTGTGGAGCCATTGTTGCATGGTTGGGAGAGTGTTGGATTTCCATTTATTTGCCAATGACACCTTTGCTGCTATCAGCAGAATATTAATGAGTTGTTTTGTGTTTACAGGTCCGTTAACAGAAGGCCAGAGATGAAGAAGAATGATCTTCGGATCATAAGGTAAGTTGTAGTCTGTGAGAGAATGGATATGTTTGATGATTTGTTTCCAGTATTTAGATACTTGTGGACAACTCCACCAAGTATGATAAAAAGTGGCTTTTAGACCACATTGTTTCCAACAGAGTGGCGAACTCTTGGCGTAGATATGTGCTAATCTGACCGGTGTGAGATACCACCTGTGTAACACTTTAAAAGCAGCTTCTTGAATATTAATTGATTTCGAGATTTTAGTATGGGTCTTCCATATTTGGGACCATTGGTCATCGGTGAGTTGTTGTTTGAGGTCTGTATGCCATGCAATTTGATAGCTGGATTGGAAGGCGGATTTTTTCTCAAGGAGTTGTTCATATATTATTGAGAGTAAACCTTTTTTTTCCCTTGCT
Organism: Gekko gecko; assembly: GCA_029375565.1. Taxonomy (NCBI): domain Eukaryota; kingdom Metazoa; phylum Chordata; class Lepidosauria; order Squamata; family Gekkonidae; genus Gekko; species Gekko gecko. The sequence goes on along the minus strand of JAPDNY010000001.1, from coordinate 63,584,484 downwards.
TCCATAGTAGTTTCTCAAATGAAGTGAGCGGTTGTCTCGGGTTGAGTTGGGGTTGATGGCTGTCAATTAGATGTTGGATTTGGAGGTATTCAAACCATGCAATTTTATGATCTATTTTTTCTTCCAATTCTTTTTTAGTTAATAATTTGCCTTGGGAGAATATATCAATGGGTCTTGTAATATTGGCCAGTCTCCAACTTTGGAATGATTTGGGGTTTTCGGCTGGTGGAAACCATCGTTGGCCAGTAAAGGTGCTTAGTTTAGATGGAGAAGATGTCAAGGAAGATTTGTTCTTGAACCATATTTGGAGCGTGGAACGTAAATAGGGATTGTTGATCTTTTTAAGCAATTTTTGAGGTTCATTAGCCCATAGTGCTTCATTAAACGTGCCTTGAGGTAATGAGGTTGATTCCAAATAGTACCAGTCAAGTTCCTCTTTTTGGTGATATTGTCTAAGAAGATTAGTTAATTGTGATGCCATGTAGTATAATTGGAGGTCAGGGATTGCCAGGCCCCCTCTTTGGAGTGGTTTTTTTGCTGTTGTAGACTTAATTCTGGGAGTTTTGTATTGCCAGATGAACTTAGAGATGTTAGATTGCCACTTGGTTATTAAAGACCCTGGGATGGATATCGGTAAGGCTCTAAAGCAGTATAGGAATTTCGGAAATATAAACGATTTCACTGTTTGGATGCGATCCAACCACGATATAAATTTATTGTTCCATTTTTTCATGAGATCGTTGACTTCCTTATCGACGGAGATATGGTTAATTTTAATTAGATTAGAGATGTTAAGGGGTAATTTGATTCCCAAGTATGAGATGTGTGTTTTGGCCCACTGAAATGGAAAATGAGTCTGAACCCGGGCTGTTTCATCTGCGCTCACTTGTATTGGGTAAATTATGGACTTAGTTGGATTAATTTTTAGGCCTGCCACTTCTCCAAAGGTTGTTAGCGTTTTTTGTATTTCTTGGAGCGAAGAATAGGGGTTAGCAATATAAATTGTTAAATCGTCTGCAAAGAGACTGACTTTAAATTCTTTCCCTTTGACATTTATACCCTTGATTTTGGGGTTGTTTCTGAGGGCGAGAGCTAGCGGTTCCATCGCTAGAATGAACAGTAGTGGCGACAGCGGGCATCCCTGCCTTGTGCCTCGGTGGATAGGTATGTTTTTTGTCGAGTTGCCGTTGACTAAAAGAGTCGCTTTAGGTTTGTCATAAATGGCAGATATGGCTCTGGAGAATGCACTACCAAATTTCATTTGTTGCATGAGAGTTTTTAGAAAATTTACTTCTAAGGTATCGAATGCTTTTTCGATGTCCAGCATTAGGATTATGGAGTTAATTGTTTTATTTATTTTTCCAAACTGGATAAGGTTGAGAGTTTTCCGGATGTTGTCTGATATGTCCCTAGTGGGGATAAATCCTGTCTGATCTTGGTGGATGTATTCTCCTATTATATTTTTGAGTCTAGTTGCAAGAATTGAAGTGAAAATTTTGTAATCGGTGTTGAGAAGCGAGATTGGACGATAGGCTTTTGGGTCCGTGGGGTCTTTATCTTTTTTTGGTAAGAGTATTACATTAGCAGCCGTCCATGTTTCTGGTAGTTGACCAGTAGCTAAGACTTGGTTGAAAGTGTCTGATAAGGGTTTTGCAAGAATATGAACAAAGGCTTTGTAAAATTCCGGTTGAAATCCGTCTGGTCCCGGGGCCTTATTCCTTTTGAGATTTTTGATTGCAGTTTTAATTTCTTCTTCTACTATAGGTGAATCAAGTAGTACTTGATGCTCTTCCGTAAGGCTTCGCGGCAGATTTTGATGATTTAAGAAGTCCTTGATTTTATCCTGCGAAGGGTTGGAAGAGGTGTAGAGGGTTGAATAGAAAGATTCCAATGATTTTGCGATGCCCTCTGAAGTGGACTGTAGGGAGCCATTTTTGTCTCTAATACTGTGGATCCATCTTGCTTCTCGTTGTTTCTTTAGCTTCCACGAAAGGTATCGGAGATTTTTTGGACCTTTTGTGGAGCTATTCTGTCTGAAATGCAAATTGTTTTGGATTATAGCATTAGAATCCAGGAGTTCTAGTTGTTTTCTTATATCCATAAGTCTTTTATAAACCTTATCATTGCATGTTCTCTTGTGTTGAATTTCAAGTTTTCTCAAATGAGCTATAAGTTCAGATCTTTTCTTCATTTTCTCTTTTTTACAGGCTGCAGATAATGCGATTGCAGAGCCACGTATTACCGCTTTTGAGGCTTCCCAAATTAAAGAATGAGACACACCGCAATCTTGATTTAATTAAAAATATTCTTTGAGTTCTTTTTGCAACTCCATTTTAGTTGATTCTTCTAATAATAAATTTTTATTAAAGACCCAATTGTATTTCTTTTTGTGCAACGAACCTAGCGTCAAAATGCAATTAATTGGGGCATGATCAGACCATCGAATGTTTCCAATTTCTGATGAGGAAATAAGGGGTAGGATTGTCGTGGATACGAAGATGTAATCTAGTCTGGAGTATGTCTTGAATTGCGCTGAATAGAATGAGTAGTCTCTTTCCAAGCCATGTTGTGTTCTCCAGATGTCTTTTAAGTTTAGTTTGTCTGTTATGATTTTCAAAGGACTAGGTGTGTTTTTGGTATTGGACGATTTGTTGAAAGTAGATTTATCCAGCCGTTTGTCTAGTAGGTAGTTAAAGTCTCCACCGACTATAATGTGGCCTTTGCTGAATTGTTGGAGTTTTGAAAGCGTAGATTTTAAAAATTCGATTTGGCCTGTATTAGGTGCGTATATTGATGCCAGCGTGACTGAACATCCTTGTAGAGAGCCTCTTAAAAAAATATATCTGCCCAGGTCATCTTTTTCCATAGCTTCCAGTGAAAAAGTGACATTTTTAGCAAATAGGATTGCTACACCTCTTGCTTTAGATGTACCGTGGGCAAGGTATTGAGTAGGAAACCAATTGGAGTTAAGAGCGTTGGAACCTTTTTTTATGTATGTCTCTTGCAATAGTGCTATGCTAGTTTTCTGACTTTTTAAATCGTTGGTGATACGTTTTACTTTGATTTTGTTGTTTAGACCTCTGCAATTAAGAGAGGTAATTTTACAATCCAGTAATGTCATAGTTGGGGTGTGTATGCATCTGATTGTGCAGGGATCCTGAGACTTTACCTGGAGTTTGGTTGGTATGGTGGTTGATCCCTTTCCTAAGTAACCATTTCGTCATATAATAAGCATTTGTACCCATGGGTTGCATCAACCTTGTGATAATAAGCTTAATTTTTACTATAAAGTTAACTTTATCAAGCCTCTTTAGAAGAGATTTTTTACACAATATCAACGTTCTAAAGCAGAAAATTGTACTAATATTATATATACAACACTTAAGATCATTATTTTGGTAGGATTCAAAGGTAAGAACAATGCAGCTGAACCATGCTAAGAACAGAAAAATGACCATTAGATTATTCATTTGAAACGCAGTAACAATAAGCAGTAAAAAATATTTTGAACTGAGCTTCTTTGAAAACCAGTTATTTCCCTCTAGTCCCCCCCTCCCCACCCTCCCCACCCCCCTTCCTAAACCTTCATTCCCCAAATCAATATCTGTGATAATCCAGCCTGTTAAATCAACTTCAACAAAATAACAGGGTGCACTTCGGCTGGTGAGCATTAAACTCCTTTTGACCCTCTGTGTGTGAGTCAAGCTCACACGGAGCTGGCTACGCTCCGCATCCGGGGCCATGTACTGAAAAAGTAACAGAAAAAAAAAGGCCAACTGGCCTGTAATCTCTTGTGAGGACTTCATGACTGAGTGGACCTTCCCCCCTCCCATTGCCATTGTAGATCATTCAATAATGGTTAAGAGAAACATAGTAACTTCAGCTTTATGACAGAATAATGATAACTTATGCAGAAAAATAAACTTCTGAGACTTATCAGTTTTATCTGGTTGCATTTAAGAGGAAACTCGAGGTCTGGTTGGGATTCTGCTCCATTTGCTTGGAGATTTGTCTAAATCACGCTTCCTTTTCTTTGACTGTGAAGTATCCATTTTTTCTATGGGTTCTATTCCACACGCTCTCAGCAGTGTTAGTCCCGAATCCAGGTCGTCAGCTGTGTGAGTCGATCCTCGATGGCGAACTTGAAGATATCCTGTAGGGAGCCACCTGTATCTTATATTTGCATCATTCAAGCTTTTTGTGATAGGTTTGAGTGATCTGCGGATCTGTAATGCATCTGGGGCCACATCTGGTAAAATAAAGATCTCTTTTTGGTCGTGTTGGAATTTGCCAGCTTTTTTAGCTTCTTGAAGGATTTGAGTTTTGGCTTTGATATCTAGGAATTCCACTAAAATGTCCCGGGGGCCTCTCTTTGGATCTGAAAAAGGCGGGCCTATTCTGTAAGCTCTTATTACCATTGGGGTTGATTCATCATCCAGTTTAATGGTGGAGGCTATCCATGTTGAAATAAATGCAGCCAGGTCGGTGTTGCTTTCAGTTTTTTCTTCAAAACCTCTAAATTTCAAGAACCGTTCCCTGGCGCGGTGTTCCAGTGCCAAAATTCGATCCCGCGACCATTTTTCGCCTTTCTGCAAGTCCTGAATGTACTCTTGGTTGGTAATAGCTGTTTCCAGCGCTGATTCAGCTGATTGGGAGACTTCTTGTAGTGATTCTTGCATTAGATCAAAACGGTCAGTCATTGGTTTTAGTAATTCATTTATATTCTCTAATATTTCTGTTTTAAAGGCTGCAAGCATTTCAGTAAAATCTTTTTTGGTCATGGTTGCATGTTGTGCGTCTATCGGGGATTTTTCCGCCGCCATTTTGGAGTTGGCGAGTCGGCTCTCGTTAATTTTTGTTTCGGGGGCTTCAAAGCCTGGAAAATCGCTTACTTTTTTGGCGTTTGGAGTCGTGCTGATGTTTTTGTGGTTCCCCGATTTTCCCATGCTATTTTAAGGCGATTTGTTTCTCTGTCGATGCGGTTTTGCGGCAAAAGGAGAAGGGGTCGGTCGGAGCTCAATCAAATGGCGCCATCCATGAACTCCGCGACGCCCCCGTTCCCACTGCAGTTTATTTATGTGGCTGTTAGAGAACATGGGTGCTGTGACCCTGGGAGCCAAATTTCCTGGGATCAGAAATGATTTTGGACTGGAGGAAATGAAATTCGGTGAGATCCCTAATCCTTGTGCATAATACCTGACTATTGCACAGATATCACTGCTCTTGGTGACAGCAGATTGCTGAATCTATCTCCTTATTTCCTTACTTGTAAAGGTGATGCTAAACTATCATGAGAGCTTACACCTGGGTTACACAGATATTCATAAGCAGGGTGGTGGGGCAAAGTGCCGGCACCATTGAGTGATAGTTGCAGACAACTGTTCAACCATTTGGTGACCACTTTGCAATCTTGCTGTCAGGCCTGTGCAATGTTGTAGGGAGTAGTTGTTTTTCAGTACCTGGCAATGAGAGGTACTTTTTACTTATGTATCCATAAATGGTCCTGGTTGAGAAATTGAATGGTGTCAATGTTTAAAATAAATAAATAAACAAACCAGTCAGAAACATGATGGCATCCATTTTTTCAAACTGGAGAACTCAAAACATTTTTACGTAAAAAGAGAAGGCAATCTTTTAATGTCAATATGTTAATACTCAGAGTACAATGTTGATTAGGCAAAAACAGGCTAAAGTGAAAAAAAGTTTCTCAGAAAAAAATTCTATCAAGCGTAAAGGAAATACCTATGCAAGAAGCTTAAAAGCAGCTTTCACTGAGAATGCCTCACAGTTTGAACCACAAACCAGTTAATCTACATCACTTGGACTTCAGCTGAATGATTTCATCATGGGAGTAACAACCTAGCACTTAAGATTTGCTGGAACAAGATGCTGATGCTTCCAGGGAAAGAAGGGAATTGCTTTTATGTGTGTTGCTTGGCTGCTCTGGGGATTGTGTTCATGTAAACACCATCAGAATAGCTGAATAGCTCTCTGTGATTCAGCAGTCACTTATTTTTAGATTCAGGACTGATTAACATGTGATCTTTTAAAAGAGATGACCACATGTACCGAAGTTCTCAGTGCCTGTGATGGCCGATGATCCTGATATCCACTACATGTAACCCTGACCGAGTACTCCTTCCAATCCATCACCTTGCTCTACTCTCTGAAGGAAGGGAGAGAGCTGAAGGAAGGGAGGATAAGCCACCCACTTATTCTCATACTAAGCCCTCCATTTTCTTTGCCAGAGAAAACAGGAAAATCTCTGTATGTGTTTGTTCTCCTTTTTTTGGGGGGGGGCTGCTATTCCCTTCTCTTCCCCCTTCCCATATGAAAACAAGAAAAGGTTGCATAAGCTATGTTCCAGTTCCTTTGCCTTCATTATCAAGTGATAAAGATGCATCTATTCTAGTCAGCTTGTGTAAAGCTATGTGTAGAAGCTTGTGTCAGCTATGTGCCAGTTCCTCTGCCTTCACTGTCAACTGATAAAGATGCACCTATTGTAGTCATTTTGCTACAGATGGCAGCATGGAGCATTTCCCAAAATGGCATATTCTACTGCATTGAAAAAATGTATCAGTTTTAATGCTATAATAATGTAAAACACATTTGGTAAAGATTTGCTGTGATGAATGTTAGTAAATTCAAATCCCATTCTCAGACAGAGCCATTTGACCTTATGCCTGAGGCAACATCAACACAAATAACTTAATCCATGCCCTCAGCTCCTCTTGGCTCTTTGGCCTCACTCAGAGCCTCAATCCCTACTTGGGAGGGATTGCAATAAAACACAATAAAACCAGATGAACCAGACTACAGAGAAATCAATCAGTGGAACCATCCCAAAAAGGGGGGAAGGGGGGGACGAAGCATATTTTCCAGCACTGGAAACATTTTCAGATAAGACCTTGGTTTGAAAGAATGCATCCTGAGTTTGTAAGTGTGTGTGATAGATCAGATATAATCTGAATACAGCTCCTTCCAATGCATATGTTAACTGAATGTGAATTTTGTCCTGCTTGTTTTTTTCCATTTATCCATTTGGTTCAGTTCCACTGACTGCTGACTGTGGGTAGGATGGTGAAATCATTCCTCTCCAATAGCCATGACACCTTCTTTCTGATGCCAAAATGATTAATGCATACTTATCAGAGGAAATTAAAAATTCTTCTTGCTGATGCTTCTGTGCATCTGTCAGTGGAACAAAGGACTGTGAGAACTGTGTCTCTATGTGGCTTGTCTCCACAGATGACTGGCTGAAAGTGATCTGTGCTCCTCCCTTGCAAGGATCCAGCTGGAAGGGAGAAATGTAATTGCCCAAGAAATTAGTAGAATCCCCTGCTTTTTGCTCCCCGCCATTTTTTACAGGGAACAGAAAGCAGGTGTTTAAATGGCTCAGAATCATTTAAACCCCTGCTTTCTACTCTTCACAAACCTCCATGAACCACCATGAATTGCCTTAAAATTTGTGGAAGTTCATGGTGGCTCTTCAGTTTGTTAACTTCAGTTTACAAACTACAAACCAGTCATAGATCGTGATGACTTTGGCTGGTTCTGTTCCCCGCCACTCAGCTGTTTTTTGCTGGGAGCAGAAAGCAGTGGGGAGGAGAAAGCAGTGGTCACAAAACACTACAAACATGTTTGGTTTGCAAACCATTCTCCCGGTATATATCATTTGGTAATTTGGCCACAATCCACAAACTGAAATGAATTGCAAGAATGCAGTTTGTGCCCATCCCTAGTCAGGTGGAAAACCTGGGAAAGACCCCTGTCTGTGTTGCCCTGCAAGGCTTTTTAGCCTCTTTTTGGACTGCAATAAAATAATAAACTGTGCCAGTGCGTGTGTAAAGGAACTGAACCATATGGTAACCTTCCCAGATGCCAGCAGAGACTGCACCCAGGCAAGAGACGTTTCTCCTGACCAGCCCAGCAGCTCCAGTGCCCAGCAGAGGTTACCAGCCTGTTTCTCATGAAGGAAATATGAAATAGAATCAGTACACACCAAAGCACAGTAACATGGTTTGATAAAATACCAGAAATAGGAACTCCAAAAACGCCATTGAGAGTTCCTTCTACAGCAGGCAGCCTCTTTCCTTCCCCCCACCTTCACATGCAAGACCTCACGTAGCCCTGGCAGAATCTATTCATCGTTGCCTAGTTACTGATTGAAAGCCATCAACAGCCGGGCTAATGCCATCAACAACACAATAGAAGTGGCTGAATGACTCATCCTAGCTATCACCTGGTGTCAGACATGAGTAAGTTTCTAGCTCTCAGTATTGACCATCCCTCAGGCACACCTCCACACACCTCCCCTACATCTTCCAACCAATAGGGTGCTTTCAGGGACGGACTACCAGGAGGCGGGAATCAAGGAGGTAACCAGCCCCCCACCCTCCTGCTTATAAGAGGATGCCAGACCACAGGCCTCTCTCTCTCTACGACCCCTGTCGAACCTTTGACCCTCTTATGTCCAGCTTGCTATCCCCCAACCCTTACCTCCATCTTTAAACTCTGGTCTGCAGGCCGAGTTTCCACGTGACAATCTGCTGGTCAGACCACGTGGCCCCATTTTTCTTAGTTTCTTTCCCTCCATTTTTCCTGAGGAACGCTCTACAGGACTCGACTGGTAAATATGACCCACCAACGACTTACCTGCTAATGCAAACGTGCTTACCTCTCTCTGTATTTCTTAGGACTTGAATAATTGTGTGTGAGCTTGTGTAATTGTTTGTGTGTGCCAAACCTCAGTAAAAGACTTTATTTTCAATCATAAAAGTCTCCTGGTCTGTTACCAACTCCTCCCGGCGGGGCTGACCTCTGTATACATTGGTGTTCGCTCTCGCAGCCGATTGCTTATTAATAATCAATATAATTCCCCTCGTTATTATTCATAATAACGCGCAATCAGGCTAACATCTGGGGCCTCACAGATCTGCAGCTAGTCAGAATAGGAAAAACAGGGCTAGGTAGACCAATCATCTGATTTATTATAAGGCAGTTACAAACTCCAAAGATGTTATTTTTCTTAAAGGGCATTCACCAACAATTCAAAATATACTATTTGCAGTCACAGAACAAAACATTTTCCTTTGATTTTCCTTCAGTACCACCTATACCACTATAACAAGAATAGAGGCTTTCCATTTGACTAGTTTACTTAAAGCAGCTGAGTGTTGAATTTAGGATGAAATTGTTTAATAAATGGATAATAATGAAATGGCTAGACATAAATCAGACTTCATTTTATTCTTTGATGATTCTCAGCAAGCAAAAGATTTGTTCTAAATGAAATATGCTTTGCTGATTTTCAGACTATCTGTACCTAGTACCCCTCAAGATGATTTCTAATGGCTCTTGATAACCATTCATTCTGTTTCACCTTCATCCCTATATGTTTGAAAAACACTGAATCAGGCATCTGCTGAGTTTAATTGATTTGTGGATTTTTATAGGGCTACAAAGTTTTAGGCTCTGTGAATTTTGAAAAAGAACTGTTTGAGGATCTGTAGAATAACATAGCTAAAGGCAATAGACAAGGCATGGCAATGATGGATTCCACTGAGAATCTGCCCATGTCTGCAGAGTCTTCTCTATATGCTAGCTTTCATATTAAGAAAAGAAAAATATATGTTTCACCCTTAAAATTTCAAAAGTAAGATTTCAAATATAGTAGATTGAGTGGGGGACCTGAATTTTCCCTCCCCCACTATTCCCTCTTTCTGTTTTCTGGCAGCCTCCTTCTCCTGCTTCCTTATTTCCTTCCCATCCATCAGTCAACATACATTTATCTGCCAACCAGTCTTCAGTCTTCCTTCATTCCCTCTCCCAGCAGCCTCTCCCCAGGAAAACTCTGGCCAAGTTGCATGGTGCCAGTGAAGCCAAGCCCAGTTGCATTGTGGAGAACCAGCAAGAATGTGTGGGGAGTACCTTATTTTTGCCTGTGTACTCTCCTGACCCTCTCCCTTCTTTTCCTTCTCCACCTACTGACCAATCTACCTTTTATCTGTCCTCCATCTTCATATATAATTATTTACTTCACTTATATCCCACCTTTCTCCACAATGTGGACCCAAGGCAGCTTACCTGATTCTTCGTTCATCCATCTGATGCTTTCAACAACCCTGTGAAGTAGGTTAGTCTGAGAGTGTGGAACTGACCCAAACTCACACAGTGAAATGCCACAGCAAAGTGGGGATTAAAACCTGGGTCCCTCAGATCCTACTCTGATACTCTAACCACCACACCACACTGGCTTTTGTGGGGTGATTGCTGTTGAACAGTAATGAGTAGGGATGGGTATAAACCACATTTTTGTGGTTTGCTTCAGTTCATGGTTCATGGCTAAACCATGAACTGAACCATAAATCCATACAAACTGGGAGACTGGTTTGTGAACCAATCCAATTTGTATAGGTTCGTGAGCCATTTAAGGTTTAAATCCCTGCTTTCTACTCCATGTGGCTTTTTGAGGGGAGCAGAAAGCAGGGGTTTCCTTAGGGCTGTTTAAAGGGACTGCACAAGACACCCCAAAGCTGAGTGGCAGGGAGATGCTCACACAGTGAAATGCCACAGCAAAGTTTTTGTAGCTTTCCCAGGGAACAGAAGTGGGGGTTTAAAGCTTTCTGTTCTATCTCGGAACCACCACAAACTGCTTTAAAAGTTTGTGGCAGTTCATGAACTGATGTGACCTTGGGTCAGTCACAAGCTCTGGCACAGCTGTTCTCTCAAGGACAGTTTGTGTTAGAGTTTTCTCAGCCCCACCTACCTCACAGGGTGTCTGTTGTGGGGAGGGGAAGGGAAAGGAGTTTGTAAGCCGCTCTGAGATGCCTTTGGGCAGTGAAGGGCGGGGTATAAATCCAAACTCTTCTTCTTCTTCTTCTTCTTCTTCTACAAACAGGGCTTCATGGTTTGGTTCATGCCCATCCCTAGTAGTGAGCATGCAAGTAACATGGTATCAAGATGCCCAGTGGTTAGTCATCAGGCCTAGCCCCAATTAGTTTTCCCACAAAGGTCCCCTTTTCCCCTGCCTTTTACTGACAGAAACCAATACTTGAAGGGTGGCAATATCAGTATCTACTGAGGGCATTACTTTCTTGAAGCTACAGCCAGTCCTTTTATTATTTGGTTTAACCCCTCAGTATATTTTTACTTTTAGATTTAACTATTTTCCTGCAAACCTGCTTTTCTCAGGTTAGATCTGTCTTATCTGCCCAGATGGGACCCACATAGAGAATTAGATATATTGATACATGCCTGTGAGGCTAAATGATAGAACACGTATAGTTCAGTAGGTTGGATCCAGCCAGCTTTCTTCTCTAAATCTCACCCAATTCCCCTCCTTACTACATATCCCCAGGCTTCTGCCCATGCAGATTCATGATCCCCATGATAATCTTTTTACTGGTCAAAGGGGACTACCATCTCTCCTTTTCAGTTGTGGAAAAGCAGGTCCACTCCAACCCCATACATTTTTTATGCTTACATTCTAGGTTCAATCTGCTCTAAACAGAATTTCAGATAGGGGAGTGGGGAAGAAATTTTGTCAGGCACCTTGGGGAGTAGCTGCTAGCTGGAATTAGACCATCCATGATAAAAAGATATGTTTAATCCCAGTGGTATTGCATAGCAGACTGGTTCTGTGTCATTTGTGAACTGCTTTGAGAATAAGTATCTGAGAACCAAGGAGAGAGCCAGGAAAAAAGTCAAGCACAGCTGAGGAGCTTCTCCAGGAGAGCAGGAAGCAGAGAGGGGCATGACGCTAGAAGCAATCAGGATAGGAACGTAGGCTAGGAAACACAAAGCAGATGCTTGAGCACAATGCCAAGTAGTCTTTCAAAGGGTTTAGGGGAGGTTGAACAAGGAAGACAGGCAAGAACAAACTGCTAGTTAAGAGTTGGAAATACCTGGCTTTTCAAAAGACCAAGTAAAAAAACTGAAGGAAGCTGATTGAAGCTCTGTCATGATCACCAGGTGCTTAAGCTCCCAGCACCAGTCAAAGGAATTACCTCTTACTGCATCATAAGGAATTAGCTACTCCCCTTATGCCACGGTCACGAAGATTGGTGCTACTGTATTATAACTGGTTGCTGTGGGTCTGCTGCTGTTAAAAAGGGATTTTTGAGGAAAGCAGAGTTTTCCACACACCCTAGTAGCCATGGCTACAGTCCCCAGGATATCCAGATCCATAAGAATATTTCATAAGTGTGCCACAATTCAGGTCCTAAATGTGAAATAGTACATATGCAGTTTTCAGTGCCTTTGTGCAATTTTACCTCTGTTCTTTAGCTCTTTATTGATTCATTTATTTATGTGCTTTGACCCCCACCTTTCTCTCATGAAGTGGAACCCAAGGTCGCTTTCTACAAAAGTCTCATTAACTGGAGGTGACAACTGCTAAAAACCTTGTGTCTCTGGTGGGGCAGGTTACAGGTGCTTCTCTCCAACAAAACTTTTTTCAATTCCTCAAGCATGGGAAAGGGCTAGGCTGGGCAGGCCAGACAGGAGAGCAAGCTGTAAGTGGACAATGCCTTCCAGGATGCACCAACTGCACAGTGGTCTTCCAATGTGTAGTGCCAGTAAGTTAGGCCATACATGGTCCCCATCCATGACATTCAGTGGAAGTCAGCTCTGGTCTCTCAGATCTGAGTCTAGAGGTCTAGTGCCTGGATGACAGTGGAATGTCTGTATAAGTCTGAGATTCTAGTGCAGTACTCTTTAACATTTTTGCTGGAGTTCTCTTTAGCAGAGTGCACACACAGGGCATTGATGATAAACTACTGCTTGTTCCATGGTTGCCTCTATTCCCAAGTAAATATTTATCCTGGCATTTGCCCCATTTGTTTACCAGCCGTTCATGGACTGGAGATCTTTAGGGAAATTAATTGGGTTACATAAAGATGCTGTTTATTATGTGACAGTTTTCTTCAACCTGGCTCTTGTAGACGGCTGCTTTGAAAACATTCCCAGATGAAAATATACATGATATTTCAGTGGAAAACTTTCAGAATGGATGGATGTGGAGTACACAGAAGCCATTGTGTACATCTGTGAGTTGCACTGAGCAGTAACATTGCTTCATTAAAGAATGCAAAAAAACCCAACAACAATAGAGAATATATATACTTAAATCCTCTTGGGAAGTACCTTGTATTTAGTCTGAGATCCAGTTCAGACTACAAAATGTCCCATTATTTGCTTGCTTGCTTGCTTGCTTGCTTCCTTCCTTCCTTCCTTCCTTGTACATGAAAATTTATATACTTATTTTAATTATAAATTTTAAAGTTAATATTAAAAGTTCAAACATTGGATAAAGCTATAATTTAAAATAGTATTATATACTTATTTAAATTTAATTTAAAATACTATTATAAACTTTAAACAGAAATTAGGAGCCGCTCCTAACAATAATAACTGAATGCTAACACCAACAGCCTGCCATGCTGGACACTGACGGGGGTCATACTCTGGACAATCCTATCTTGGCCTGGGATGTTACCACCACCGGCACTTTATTCTATTTTGTATTCTGATTTATCTATGTGTTTTATGAAGCTGTATTGCACTAATAGGCATTTTTGTTTAAATATATTTTTAATCCTTTTAATGTAAGTCACCCTGAGCCTGCTTTGGCAGGGAGGGAGGGATAAAAATTGAATAAATAAACTAGACATCACCTCAATTTTCATAGGATAAATACTATTTCTGTATAAAATAATGGGCATCCAACATCAACAGAACAGTTCTTGTAACTGTAATATTTCTTCTCCTATGTAGGCTAGAAGTGGAGTATGAAAAAGATAAAATTAGGATTGCCAGGTTCCCAGTTGGAGTGGGAGATCCCCCACTTTTGTGGGCTCTGGCTCGCTACTGGCCTGGTGGTTGGGGGAAAACCTACCCCCAAACAGACAAACCCATGTGACAAAAGCAACACGCTGACATTACTTCTGCTGGCAATGTCATGCTGGCAATGTCATGCTCTGCTTTTGGGGCAAAACTTTATGGTGTGTATTCATTTTTACCATAGAGTTTTGCCCAAAAAGTGGAGTTTCACACCGACATCACAAACATGATGATGTCACTTCCTGAAATGATATCAGTGCATCCTCACCCACCCAAGGAATGCCCCCCAAATCCCCCTGCCGGCAGGAGGAAGGCACCCAGCAACTCTGGATAAAATATAGAACCCCTGACTTAAAAGCCTTGGTTAAAAGAAATGTTTTGGCCTGGTGCCTAAAGGACAGTAAAGTAGGCATCAGGCAAGCTTCAAAGAGAAGAGCACTCCAAAGGCAAGGTGCCACCATTGAACAAGGCCTGTCTCTGATCACAACCTGCCTTGCCTCATCTTCTGCACAGAGAGAAGAGTTTGAGAACAGTTACCCTGGCCCAAGGTCACTTAAACCTTAAAAGTAAGAACTGACACTTTGGATTGTGCCTGGTAGCAGATGGGTAGCCGGTGCAGATGATACAATCCCTGTTCACAGCACCCAGATATGGTAAATTGTCATTGCCCTGGCTTTGCTTGCCCTTATTTTTCATTGCTGCTGCTGATTCTTTTGTAGCTTATGTTTCCTTTTTACCATTAAGATGCAATGGATGTACAAATAGTACTAAAAATGCACTATGATGGGAATCATTTGGTGGGAAAAAATAGAAATGGGTGGAACAGTAAAGGCTCATTTCTCATAAGAGTGAAAGCAGCTTTAAATGGAGACACCGAATCAAACCAAACTGCCTTTGAAAGTCAGTTTCACCCCTCGCTTTCACCAGCTTATAATATTACCATATGTATTTTCAATTTAATTATTCTCTGAGGCATAACTTGACTTAATCAGATTTTCAGATTGGGTGGCGGGTTATAGATAGGAATCTGATAAAGGCTTATTTGAATGGGCATAAATTCCATAGGCAGACATCACACAGAGGCTCCATCCTATACATAGTGCTTCATGCATATATGGGCTACCCTGTTCTTTCACATCACAAATTAATGTGGAAAACCTGGCCTGAGTAAGAGAGAATGGCAACAGAAATTAGAAGCTTACACAGCCAGCTAAGGAAATGATTCCTTCTGGGTACATATGGCAACATGGCACTGAAATGGGCAAAGAGGAACTTGCACAAGCTGCTGCTGAGTTTGCTAAGCAGTCCCTTCACTGTGTTTTCCAAACTGCCAGCTGAACCTAGAAATAAACACACTCAAAGCTTACTGGCATTCCTCCATCCTCCAGTTCTGCAACACTTCATTATACTTGCAGCATGCAAGCAAATATTTGGCTTATTGTTATTTCAGATTATACAGTTCAGCTTTCCTCACTTCTGAAACCCTTGGCCATTGACACCTCTTCTTATTCGTTCCCTTCCCTTTTCAGATGCCTACCTTCTGCCATATCACCTTTCCTCTGCACACATTAGGGTTTGGTTTCATTGGACCCTACTTAGTTCACTCATTTCCTATGATTTTCTGTTTGCCCTGTCACTGTTTAGGATCAAAATAGCTCAGTCAGTGGCAGCCACAAATCCTTTTGACTGCCCAGTCCCTTTGTGGCAGGTAGGCAGCTGACCTAATAGTGCCAGAGACTTCATTACCACCACTATTGCATTGGACCCTAATCACAATGCTACTGAGTTAGACTACAGGTAAATTTAGAAGAGCATTATCTGCTACTGAGAAGATCTCCAGGGTCCAGGCAGAAAAAGATCTTGCCTAATACCTGCTACCTGAGATCTTTGGAGATGCTGAGGACTGAACCTGTGTGTAGAGCCCTCTCATTTAAGCACATGTTTGGCTCCTAGGCAACAAGGTTAACCCTTTCCTGCCATACTGATTTCTCAATTAATACCACATCACATGATACCAATTCTTTTCCTCCTTCCATAGCTGCTTATACCTTTAAAAAGAATCTACAGAAAGATCTGATTATGGATCTCCCTGTGTCTCATGGGCTTTGGTCCAGAGTAGCTAGTAGCCCCATCCCTTTGAATTAGACACTTTCAGTTGAATGTTCATTCCACTCTACTTGTGCTGTATAAGTCCATCATTTCTATTTGTTTCTATGAAGTTCTCGTGCCTGCATAGTGGCAGGGTTGAGTCCCTGGATTCTCACATACTGTAGTGGAATTTGTTTAATTCAGGTCTGTTCTCTACTTACCCAAAAGCAAAAAGGTAGCTTCAGAGCAGATGCCCCACCCCATCACATCATGGTTGGATCCAGGTTAAGTTTCTCATCAGCAGACTGGAAATTCCCTGCCTCCCCCCACCTATTGCAGCCCACTGATCTTCACAAAATGGTGCTTATGGGGGTTAGAGGACCCTGAGGAAGTGTAGTGGGGAAGGGATTTAGTGGAAACTGCCGATTTAGTCTGAACTTAAACTAATAAATTACCATACAGTGGGATCCATATGGAAGAGGATGTGACAATCCACATTCAGATGCTACTGTAATTTTGACAAAACTCTTTTTTGCTAAGAACCAGTCAGTCCACCATGAAAGGGGAGATCATTTGGGACAGTCTGGCTATGCAGTGATCTCATTGTTAACTGAAAGAAAAAGTTGCCCAGAAAGAAAAAGTTGCCTAGAGATGCAGTAAAAGAAACAATTTGATTTCACTTTAAAAAAACCTGCTCCCTGTTGTTAATGCTTTTTCTATTGAACTATCTCTTCCTGCCCAAGCAGTTAGTTAAATAGTAAATCAAGCCAGAGCTGAACAAACTTATCAGTCTCTCTTCTTTCCCCCTCCCCACATTCTGCTTCTCGCCTTGCCAATGCCATCCTCATATCCTCCTCCTTAGATTGTATTTTGCATTCCTTCCATTAGCTTCTGCCTCATCTCGTACTTACAAGTGACCTTCTAAAAACCAGCACCCGTGTGTCTCTCCAGACATTCAAAAGTAGGGGATTTTTTTGCAGTCCCCCCAACAAAAATCAAAGCTCCCACTTGAGATGGCATTGTGCTCTCCTTCCCCCCAAAGTGTTGCCAAGTTGGGGGAAATGTCACTGCAGCAGCTCTTTGTAGGCTCTTACATGCTTTTGTTGTTGCGCAAGTGGTTCCTCATTAGTTTGTTTCTGCATGCTGAATCCCCAACGGCTGCTTTGAAGGCATGTTAATTATAGTAATAATTTCCAACTCATTTACTAGTCATTGCTGATTTTCTTGCTGGAGAGTTGCAGGAAGATAGGACTTGTCCAAACCACTCCATCTTGAACCAGGCCTTAAGTTCTGGATATTTTTATTTTCTCGTAATTTATTTATTTGCTCCAGTGAAGTTTGCCAGAAGTCCTCCCCCTCAGGGCCTTTATAAGAAGCTGCTTGATCCAAACTGTACCATTTCAGTCTTTTTCCCCCTTTACTTTGGTAATAGGGGAAATTAACCATCAGAAAAAGTGTGAGAAAACTGTGACTTCTATTAAATGGAACTCATTCGTTTACTGAAAACTAAATACACTGTGATTATATGCATGCTCACAGTTCTTGGATTTTTACCTTTAAGCTTAGGAACACACATAAGATGATTCTCTGTGGTCAGTAGAACAAGAACAGCCTGTCTTAAAGCCTGACTTACTGAAGTACACAGGACTTTCTGGGTGGCACTTAGTTCCCACCATGCTTGTGGAGCCAATTCTTGGTGAATCAAGCCGTTGGCCAAGGGTCTTCAAAAGCAGACAGCTAGTTTTTCTCTTGACAATTTGTATTGGAGATATAAGGATACTTTCAACAGCTCTCTGAGAGGACTGGGAACATTTCTGTCTCCAAAGTATATCAAAAGCTGAATTCATGTTGGATTCGGACAATGCACCAATTCTAAGTACTATCCTGTAAATTCTGGCAGTTTTGCTGAAGCTGCAGTGAATCCTTCACAGGTTCTTCCATTAAGAAAATGTGTCTTGGTTTCATATATTACAGTACTCTGCATTCCTGCAATTTTAACCCCTTCCCACCAAAGCATTTCCTGCTAAAATCACTGTTTTGGATCCTGTGGTAAATTGCTGCCGATAGAAGGGATTTCTATCAGTGCAATGGGGTGGGTCTTCCTCACCTCCCCTTTCTGCTGCAGCCACTAATTTTTGTGGGCCTTTAAAAGTATTGTGGGCCCTAGGCATTGTGTCCACTTTGCCTAATAGATAAATTGGCCCTGATCTCAAATTATTAATGTTCCTTTCTCTCAATTTTCACTCCATCTTTATCTAAATCTAATCCAGCTTTCCTTATGATATGTCCTGTATATAGGTTGAAGAGACAGGGAGATAAAATACATCCTTGTATGTTTCTCCATATTCTGTCCCAACAGTAGCCTCTTGTACAGAGTACAGATTGTACATCAAAACAATCAGATGCTGTGGATCATTCATTTCTTCTAAAACCAACCGTAGCTTTTCATTATCTACAAAGTCAAAAGGTTTGCTGTAATCTATGAAACATAAACTGATATACTTCTTGTTATGTATTCAATTTACTGTGTTATTAAATGTGAGCTTAGGTCACAGTTCCATAGAAGCCTAGAATTCTAAAATATGCAACCAGATTGGTCAGTGCTGCAAACAGACCAATCCAGAGAGACCTTGACTTTCGGCAGGAACAGTTCTCATCAGATGTTTCATTATTGGATGTTATTGTTTCAGGAGGTGTGGTTTTCCTAGCTCAAAATGTATATAGTTGGCTTGTTCTATGTGCTGTTTGTTATGTTCTGAGCTGAATAAAGAAATCACTTGTTTGAATGCTGTCTTGTTGCTGGCATAAAGAAATTCCATGATTTCATGTATGGTTGACAAGTCCAGATTGTAACTGACCACAAGCCACTATTGGGATTATTCACCCCAGACCACCAGACTCCTCAAGTCATGTCTCCCAGGATGCTCCATTGGTCTGTTTTCCTGTCCGCCTACACCTATAAACTGTCCCACCAGCCGGGGAAGGCCATCAGCCAAGCTGACACACTCAGGCGCCTGCCTATCCAGGACCCAGCACTAGATCCCTCTCCTGCCTGCAAGTAATGGCTCTCAAGGAGCTACCACAGCCTCTGCTACATGCATCCGATGTGGCCACACAGTCCGCCAAGGACCCCACCATTTCCTGGATCCTGAACTGGGTGTGGCAGGGGCAGCCAGCTGGCAGTCAGACTACTGAGTTTCTGGTGTACAAGTCACGGCAACACGAACTGCCAGTCCACAAGGATTGCCTCCTCTGGGGGAACTGTGTGGTCATTCCCCCCAAACTTTGCCACCAGGTGTTAGAGGCCTTACTTGTGGGACACCCTGGAGTGGTGCGTATGAAGGCATTAGCCCGCAGCTACGTCTGGTGACCACACCTGGACCAAGAGATTGAAGGATGGGTCCATACCTGCCAGGCCTGTCAAGAATTGCAACCAGAGCTGCCTCAGGCACCAGTGCAATGCTGGGAGACCACCCAAGTGCCCTGGTCCCACCTGCATATTGACTTTGCTGGCCCTTTTCAAGGGCAAACCTTTTTGATTGTCATGGACTCGTTTTCCAAGTGGCTAGAAGTAGTCTCAATGTCTGTAATGACATCGGCATCGGTCATTAAGGCATTGCACCACATCTTTAGCACACACGGACTGCCTGAGACTATCGGGTCTAACAATGGGACACAATCCACATCGGCCGAATTCCAGAGGTTCATGGATGCCAACGCAATCTGGCACATCATGGCTGCCCCACTCCATCGGTCCACAGGCTGAAAGAATGGTCCGCACTATGAAGGATATGCTACAGAAACTAGTCTACAGTGACTGGAGCCATAGACTAGCCAAATTCTTGTTGCAGCAGCACATAACGCCACACACAACTATTATGCAGAGCTCAGCATAACTTCTGATGAACCGCCGTTTAACTACGGTACTAGACTGCCTGCACCCGGACCTCACACCTGACCGACCACCACAGTGAGAGACTCCTGAACCCCTCTGATCCTTCCAGCCAGGTGATCTCATCTACGTCCAAAACTATGGCGATGGGCCAGTGTGGATTTCAGCCACATTAACCACCAGCACTGAGCCACTTTTCTATGTGGTGTCCACAGCCGAGAGGAGAAGCCTGCGCTGGCACCTTGACCAGCTCCAGTGACACTGGGTCTGTGGAGCAGAGCCAGCAGATCCAGATGACCAGGGGGAAGAGTTTACACATTGCAACATTTCCCAGCCTACAAATTACAATGCTCCCCAGCCAACATATTGCAATGCTCCCCAGCCAACTACCGGGTTGGAGGCAGTAGCGGCTCCCTCACCTCACACAGAGTGCAAGAACTCTCTAGCATAGGTGCTGCCCTTCGAGCAAGAGAGTCCTGGCACAATGGGTCCCAACTGCATTATGGAATACTGTGTACAGTTCTGGTCACCACATCTCAAAAAGGATATTATAGCATTGGAAAAAGTGCAGAGAAGGGCAACTAGAATGATAAAAGGGTTGGAACACCTTCCCTATGAAGAAAGGTTAAAATGCTTGGGGCTCTTTAGCTTGGAGAAACGACTGGCTGAGGGGTGACATGATCGAGGTTTATAAGATTATGAATGGGATTGAGCAGGTTGAGAAAGAAGTACTTTTCTCCTTTCTCACAATACAAGAACTCGTGGGCACTCTATGAAATTGCTGAGCAGTCGGGTTAGAACAGATAAAAGGAAATACTTCTTCACCCAAAGAGTGATTAACATATGGAATTCACTGCCACAGGAGGTCGTGGCAGCTGCAAGCATGGACAGTTTCAAGAGGAAATTAGATAAACATATGGAGCAGAAGTCCACCAGTGGCTTGGCTATTAGCCACAGGGTATAGAATGAGAACTCTCAGTCTGGGGCAGGTGATGCACTCTATTCTTGGTGCTGGAGGGGCAGCAGTGGGAGGGCTTCTGGTGCCCTGGCCCCACTGCTGGACCTCCTGATGGCACCTGGTATATTTTGGCCGCTGTGTGACAGAGTGTTGGACTAGATGGGCCATTGGCCTGATTCAACATTGGCTTCTCTTATGTTCTTATGTTCTTATGTTCTTATGGACTGTAAGCCACGCAGTTCCAGCAAAGATCCTGCACTCTCTGCCAGGGAATCATGGTGCTCCCAATGAGTAAGAACTTGCCCTTGTCATTTGCAAGATTATGTGTGCTAATTTAGGGGGGAGGAGTGTTATCTCTTCAGTTTACTGTGTTATGAGATGTGAGATTAGGTCACGGCTCCATAGAAGCATTCTAAAATACGCAACCAAATTGGTCAATGCTACAAACAGACCAATCCGGAGAGACCTTGACTTTCAGTGGGAACAGTTCTCATTGGTCCCAAGCACTGTTTCATGATTGGACATAATTGTTTCAGGAGGTGTGGTTTTCCTAGCTCAAAATGTATATAGTTGGCTTGTTCTGTGTGCTGTTTGTTGTGTTCTGAGATGAATAAAGAAATCACTTGTTTGAACGCTGTCTCGATCTCAATACATAATACTTCTGAAATTCTCTCATATGCTCCAGTAACTAGCATAATTTTGCAATATGATTTACCCCTTCCTTTTCTGAATCCAGCTTGAATGCCTGGCATTTCTTGTTCCATATATAGTAACAGTCTTTGTTTTAGCATAATTGTATTTATCTGAGAAATTAATATAAGGGTCCAATAGTTGCTGTAGTCTTGACATCTCTTTTTTTTCAGAATTGGAATGTAGTCTGAGCATTTCCAGTCTCTGGGTCGTTGTTCTGTTTTCCATATTTGATGGCATACTCTTATTGAGATTTTGTTGGACTCCATTTCTGTGACTTGGAATAGCTGTATTGATATGACACCTACTCCTGTTGATTTGTTTCTCCCAGTTGCTCTCAGTGCAGCTTTCACTTCACTTTCTAAAACTGTAGGTTCTTCTTCAAAAGATGCTTTTTGGAAGGATTCTCTTATCCTTTCATCTCTTCTATACAGTTCTTCAGTGAATTGTTCCCATTTTGTCTTTATTTTGTCATGTCCAGTTAATGCAATTCCATGTTTATCTTTCAGCATGCCTAACCATGTTTTAAATTTCCCTTTGATTTCTTGGATCTTGTGGAACAGAGTGCTTGTCCTTTTTTGTTGTTTTCTTCTATGTCTTTACACTGGTTATGATAATCATTAAAGATTATCATATAATTTACCATTAATTACTTTAATTAATTTCTCCACTATAATTAAACTCAAATGAATTAATCACTTTGATTATGCTTTTTATCTTCTTATTTATCTGTAATACCTGTGACTGGATCAATCATGTCAAGCATGTGATGCTTTATCTTAAAATCTCTAAGGCAGGATGAACTCAGAATTATATTTCTGTTTTCTGGAGTTCCTTGCAGTTTCAAGTAGGATGATCTAGGGCCGTTTTCAGATAGCCAGGACCTTGTTTCAACCAGCTGAGAAATTTCATTGAGTCTAATAAACAACACCATTCAGGACATTAATCCAATAGAATAAGACAGAGCTTAAAAACTTCCCATGGGAAAAAGTCATATTAATGAGACATAAGTGTGATATTACACAGGACTTACAATTAATGTAGTGGTTTGGGTTGATTTACTGCCCAAGCCAAAGACCTAAAGTGACACCACCATAAAAGGACCTATAATGGGATATATACAATTCATTGAGCTTCTTACCTGTAACCCAAATTATGACATCTTACCAGCATTGCTGAGATGTTGCATGCCTACAATGGGATATAAACCCTCTCATGTTTATATATGAATGAAACCAATATGTGATGCAAGGCTTCCTTAACTGCAAGAGAAGCTCTGGCTGATTGCTTCCCTGTGACTGGTCAATGGCAGGCCTACATGACAGTTAAATAAAATTCCTCATGTCTTGGATTCAAAGCTCTGCAGGGTTTGCTATATACAGAGTCAACATCTTCAAAAGGTACTGATCTCGCTTTCAACTCTTGTGGGCACAACATCTACACATGTGCAAACTGTACATACATAGTGTCTGTCTCATAATGCAAAACATTAAGAAAAACAGTGCTCCAAACCACAGTGTACATGTTTACTGTTTAAAGTGCATAGTAATTGTGCTTAGTTTGAAGGGAATATCTGTAAATGGGAATGGAACCAGCACACTTCATTTTGTGCAGGGATGAGATTCCTAAATCTTGCTGTCTCCACATGTATGTATATTCTGAATGCACATATGTTATTGGTACAGGGCTACTAAGGGAGATGTTTACCCATGAAATCTTCCAGTGCTGTTTTGGTAAATGATGGGCTAAAGGAATGAATTGCATGACTAATTTCTTCACACATTGTGGTAGTTCTCCTTTCTGGCCAGGCAGTCATGGCACGGGAAGAATTACATACTTGGCCTCTGCAGTTTCTGTATGGTTAATGGAGAGACATCAGAAGATCCTATGTATATTTACTCTGAAGCAAATTCTACTATATTTAATGTACATGATTCCTAAGGGCTGCAGCATTAAAGGGGAGTTTAATGGTCCAGGTCAGTAGCTTGTCAGAAAGTTGACAGTGTGGACAGGGACTTTTGCATATGTTATATTCCTGTCCCTGAGTTGCTTCTGGGTAATGGTAACACTCTTTTTTATGTGAATACCTAGAAGAGGAGTTATCTTAAGAATCCTCTTCCTAGGGAACAGCAGGAATTCACAGTTGACCTATTGATACTGGAAATATATTTAAATCATGTATTTAAATTGTGGCCATCTGACAGCAATACTGATTCTGTGAGCTTAGACTGATCATGAGAAGGAGGGCAGGAAGGGTTGCCTCAGTGCTTCATTCTTGTGGCCCTTTCTTACATGCCCAGGGAAATGCTGATCACCAATTTGGGGTCTAGCAGCAGTTTTTCTCTAGACCACTTTGGCTGGAGATCCTGGAGGTTTTTTGTCATCTGGGCATGGAACAGTGGTCACTGGGGGCATGGAAGGGGAGGTATTTGAGAATTTCCTGCATTGTGCAGGGGGCTGGACTAGATGACCTTGGAGGTTCCTTCCAATTCTATGATTATATGATCCCATTAATAAGTGGCTTTAAAAAATTAGATCCCTGCCAAAATAATAATGCTGACATTGTGTAACAGTTTGCAAAGGTGGATAAGCACTAGATACATTCCAGACAAAATGGCACTAGGGATGAGTGAATGTTCCCTATTTCATTTCTTTTGGTGCTCATCTATATCTTTGACAATAGCCTCAGTTCTCTTCAATTTTGTTGTCATTTTTCTTGATTTATTTTTATTACATTGAACTGCTTTTATAGGCAATTTACATGATACTTGCATATACATAGTGTATTATTTTAGGTATAACTTATGTAAAATGTATAATGCTGATCAATCCCTGTACAGATAATGTCAAAAAGGAATTCATTTTGTGAGAAAAATGCCACATAGAGTGTGTGAAGAGTATGTTGTGAACATCATCAGTTTAATTTGCAGAAGGGAGAGGTGAAATCAAAATGATAATTTTTTTTTGAGGGTGGAAACAGCAGGGAAGAGAAACTTAAAATCATCCTTAATGGCAACCAACTGTTGCATTTTAAAACTCTCAATGTTATGTTCCAGTGCTATGATTACTGATTTTGATTTCCTTTCTACTAAAATTCACTACACTATTTACTCTTATTTCCTATGGTATTCTGTTGTTATGACCATTTCAAAAATAACTTTAATAACCCCAAATATACAGTGCTGCCTGTTTGATTTCTGGAAAGCAGCCCATCCATTATTTTTCTTCTGCTGCTGATTAAAAAGTAAAAGGAAGAATAGAGATGAGCCAGTTCAATAGCTTACATGTAGAAGAAGAAAAAGAGTTGGTTTTTACACTCTGCTTTTCTCTACCTTAAGGAGTCTCAAAGTGGCTTACAATCGCCTTCCCTTCCTTTACTCACAACAGGCACCTTGTGAGGTAGGTGGGGCTGAGAGTGTTCTGAGAGAACTGTGACTGCCCCAAGGTCACCCAGTTGGCTGCATGTGGAGAAGTGGGGAATCAAACCCTGTCTT
The DNA here is from genome assembly GCA_029375565.1 of Gekko gecko. Taxonomy (NCBI): domain Eukaryota; kingdom Metazoa; phylum Chordata; class Lepidosauria; order Squamata; family Gekkonidae; genus Gekko; species Gekko gecko. The sequence continues at coordinate 63,559,520 of JAPDNY010000001.1, read as the reverse complement.
CTGCCCTTAACAATTTCCCCCAGTAGAACTATTCTGAAGAGCTACTTATTGGACCCACTGGGGAAATTTACTTGTGCTGATGGGCTACATGTAAATTTCCCTAATAGGGCAAGAAGTGGCTCCTGGAGTTAGGTCAGGAAAATAGTGCTGGGTGGGATCTTAAGGCTCTTCTCTCAGAGACCAATTTCCCACTAGCCGCTGATCCATCCTCGCTCTTCCTCTGTCCCAATTCTATGTGCCAATTTCCCACTACTTGCTGTGAGGCTGCATTTTGCCCCAGAGCTTCACCCGATTTCTCCTGCGTCTTCTCGATCCTCAGAAAACAGGATTGAGAAGACGCGGGGGGAATCAGGTGGAGCTGTGGGGCAAAATGCAGCTGCACAGCAAGTGGTGGGAAATTGGCACATAGAATGGGGGGGAAGAGTGAGGATGGAGCAGCAGCTAGTGGGAAATCGGTCTTCAGTGTACTACAGTCATTATATCTAAATTGGACCCCTGTGTGCCTGATTTCAAGTAGGGAATTCCCAGCCAAATCTGGTTGACAAGACAAACATGGGGGGGACATGAGGACAACATAATCAATAAGTATTCCCTGTCAGTGGAGAGGTCTTGCTCATTATTTGGGGCTGAATGATTGCTGTATTTGATCCAGGGAAACTTTCCTCCTAATCATAATGGCTTGGATCCTATGATATCACCCCCTTCATATTGCTCTGTGGCCACTGTGGAGGCTTTCTGCCACTGCAGCGTTCACTTCCTTCGCTGCTAGCACTGCCACATGTGCAAGATCAATATTTTTCAAAGAGTCTTTATATACGTGGAAGTGCTAGCAGCAGAGAAAGTAAGCACTGGAGGAAAGCATCCACAGAAACCAGAGAGAAGAGCAACGGAAATGATGCCATAGATCCAAGAACTTTGAGACATTTGGAGCTGCTAGTGTAATATGTTAATGTGTGGTTTGTCTTGCTTTCTTATGTTACCTGGAGCATATCTGCTCTGTGCACCTACTCTTTTTCTGTGCCTCACTCTATGGATGACATGTGTGGGGAAATCAGCACTTGTAAACAGGGAACAGGCATGAGTGTATTGGCCTTGCCCCCTGCTTCCATGTGATCACTAGGTTGCAAGCACAACACCTACATGTGTAAGAGGTGTGCAAGTATATAATTCTTCTCTGTATTTTAGGATTACATAAATTGTTCTCCTCTCCTGCACTGCCAAGTTCTAGATCTAGGTAGCAAAAATTAGGAACATGCATACTGCATGGGGAATACACTTCTGGGCAGCAGTGTGTGTGAACAAGGTCTCGGGGTATGGCTGGACCATAAGATAAATATGGGCAGCCAGTGTGATACAGCGACAAAAAGGCTAGTGCATTCTTGGGGTGTTTCAACAGAGGCATAACATCCAAATTACAAGATGTCATATCCTGCTGTACACTGCATTGGTCAGGCTGCACCTGGAGTATTGCGTGCAGTTCTGGAGGCCTCACTTCAAAAAGGATTGGACAGAATGGAGCAGGTGCAGAGGAGAGTGGCAAGGATGATCAGGGGCCTGGAGACTAAGTCCTATAAGGAAAGGCTGAGGGACTTGGGAATGTTTAGTCTGGAGAAGAAAAGGTTGGGGGGGGTCATGATTGCTCACTCTAAGTATCTGAAGGGCTGTCACTTACAGGAGGGCAGGGAGCTGTTCCTGTTGGCAGCAGAGGATAGGACTCGCAATAATGGGTTTAAATTAAAGGTGGGAAGGTACCAGCTAGATATTAGGGGGGGTATTTACATTAAGAGTTGTGCAACAGTGGAATCAGCTGCCCGGGGAAGTGGTGAGCTCCCCCTCACTGGCAGTCTTTAAGCAGTGGCTGGACAAACACTTGTCAGGGATGCTAGTCTAGGCTGATCCTGCATTGAGCAGGGGGTTGGAGTAGTAGGACCCTTTCCAACGCTGTGATTCTATGATTCTATCATTTATTTATAGTCCCCTCCACCTTTCTCACTGAGAATCAAGGTGGATCACCCAGTGTAAGTAAATACAATCAACTGGATGTTTACTGCCGGGAGCGGTTGCGCAGGCAGTAAAAATGCCTGCAGTAATTCATCAGTGAACAAGCCATAAAGCCTGTTCGAGTCCCACCGTGGCTGGGGTGAGCTCCCGGCCCTTGTCCTAGCTCCTGCCTACCCAGCGGTTTGAAAGCCTAGCAAGTAGATAAATGGGTACCTGCCTAGGTGCAGGGGGCACCCACCTTCCGGCGGTAAGGAGAAGTGAGGAAGAGCAACGGTGCTGGTGGTGGCGACGGGCAGCAAGGCGTTCCAGCTGAAAAAACATCGCGGCGAATCAACATCGCCTGAGCAAGCATTTCCAAGTGGGACTGGCCAGAGACGAGGCAACGCGGTGATGCAGCACAGCCGGAGCCAATCAGGACAGAGGCTAGTGCAGCAGTCGTCGCACAGTCGCGGACTGTGGAATCAAGCCCAGTAGGAGCCGCTGCGGAGCCACACCGAGCCGGATTGCGCCGGAAACCATCACGCAGAAGCCAGTCCACGCTGAGACACCGTAGCAGAAGAGCCGCAGAAAAACAACAAGCCGGTAGGGTGCCTGGTAGGCACTCACCTCCCCATTCAAGTGTGGCCCTAGCTAGGAAATATAAATCACTATGTAAACTGCTCAGAGCCTCCGGGATGGAGCGGTATAGAAATTGAAATAATAAATAAATACATAAATCCAATAAACAAGATAATAGGATTAGGACAGCAGAAATCTAAAGCCATAAATCAGAAACAAAGCATAATTACACAGAAAATACATAGTAAGATAATACATACTGCAAGAGGTAGTACCAGTGTTTCTTCTAAACTGAGTTAGTGTGAGCTAGCTCACAGTTTTGTAGCCCCTGGCTCACATATTTTTGCCTTAGCTTAGGATGGATGGTCCCAGAGCAAACTAATTTATACAGAAGCCAAATCGCTTGCTCACAACTTTAATGCCAGTAGCTCACAAAGTAAAATTTTTGTTCACAAGACTCCACAGCTTAGAGGGAATATTGGGTAGTACATATTATCCCTTTCCCTTTATTTAATCGTCTTTCCAAACCGTTCCATTATGATACAGTCATATTGCCAGTGTAAAAATGCTCTCCCGAATAATGCATTTGCAGAGTTTACAGAATGCTAGAAGAGAAGGAACCAGAGTTTAGAAAATTTTGTAAAGGTTTGGTGCTCACTGGGAGTTGCTTTATTTTTTGTTCCTTCAACTTTGCCCATGCTCTGAAATAAGATTTAACCAGTAGTCTGTGGCGTTTCAGGTGCGATTGGGGTCATTAGGAGAGGAGCTCAGGCTCTTTGCATCCGTCTCCATTTGAGCTGACGCCACACCCATCCAGAAGGCCACCATGATCGATGGTATTGAAAGCTGCTGAGAGGTACAGGAGAATTAACACAGTTGCATTCCCCTTGTCCATTTCAAGGTACCTGTCATCTATCAGGCTGACCAAGGTCATTCCAGTCCCATAACCAGGCCTGAAAACAGGTTGGAATTGATTTAAGTTAAGTCCATTTCATTCAGGAATCTCTGGAGTTGGCCAGACCCCACTCATTCAATTGCCTTGCTCAAGAATAGTACATTTGAGAATGAACAGTAGTTATTCAACTCTCTTGGGCCCACAGTAGGTTTCTTTGGGAGTGGATGTGTTAGCAGTCATACCCTTCCTCTCACTGAGGGGCAGTTATAGCTAGAAAACCATTAAAACCCTTCCATATATATATATTCTTAAATATCATAAATGCAATACACTGCCTGACCCAAAATGACCCAAAATGGATGCCAACCAGGGACAAGTCTGGACATATAGTTTAGAAGTGTGGGAAAGAGTAGCTGGCCAGCTAACAACCTTCTCTCCACCCTAAAGATGCATAATTTAGGACAATGGGTCTCTCAAGAAAACTATGTCCTCACCTTGAATTAACCTCACCCACACCCAGTCACACTTCCCTGCACCCATTTACCCTAATTAAGCTACACTTAGCACAATTCACCAAACCTGGTAGCTTTTCCCATCCAGTATTTACAGGGTAATCAAGCACCATTTACACCTATAGTCTACCTCAGGTAAACCCATTAAGTTTCTCCCAAATCATTGTTCACCTGTGAAAAAAACTTCAAGTTATTGTTTTGAGGGCAAATATGTCAGCTTGCCCCAGGGAGCATTTTGCTCTATAAATCATGGCATCTTACTCCACAGCAATGTATCTGTTATTGGATCTGTACATACACCCCCAAATCTTATCCACAGAGAAGCCATGTAACAGTTAGGACTACAGTCTTGATGTGATGACATTACTGCTGCCCAACAGGTAGGGTTCTCGTGCAGTTATTCTGCATCAGTACTGCTCTAGGTTGCAGGTAAGTGACTGTTGTCAGTGTTCCTCCATGTCCCATAATGGTGGAACATTTTCCAACCATTGTAAGCAATGGCTTGGACCCAGTTGCATACCCTAGGTAAAGAGGCACAGGCCACCCTTTGGCTCATGCCTCTTGCAGAGGCCTGTCTTTTGGGGGTGATCTACAGCTGACATACTGGGAGTATCCTCTGAGACAGAATGAAAATCACTGGACCAGGGTCAATGTAGATTGGGTAGGGACTGATCCCACGGTCTTTCCAGTCTATGATGTTACCCACTGGCTCCTATATTCTGAAACATAGTATGGCTTTTGTTTTATTGGATTTTGTTAAAATATATTTGATTAAATAGTTTTATGTATTATGACAGACAATGAATTCTGGAAGATAAACATTTTATGCATAAATTCAAATGTTGCATTTAAACATCTCTGTTTAGCCAGGACAATGAATCACCTAGCCCACTTGCAAGAGGGGTGAATTTCAGGATCAAACATAGGAACATAAGAGAAGTCAGTGTTGGATCAGGGCAATGGCCCATCCACTCCAGCACTCTGTCACACAGTGGCCAAAAATACCAGGTGCCATCAGGAGGTCCACCAGTGGGGCCAAAGATGCTGGAGATCCAGGGTCAGATTTCCCTTAAAGCAACAACAACAAAACTTTAGCTGGGATGATAGGTGGGGCTCAAACTATTATCAGAACAATGGGGACAGATTATTCTAAATACTCTCCAGGTTTTTTTCTGAATATAATAGAGTGATCAGTTAACTCTCATTTGTTTCAGTGGGGCTTATTCCCAGGAAAGTGATCCAAGGATTGCAGCCTAAACAATGCACAAATACCTTACTGTAAGTTACCCCACAGGAGAAAGATGCAAGTGCCTGTATCCCCCTTATATAGCGTTGCCGTGGATGCTGGGGGGCTGAGATAGATGAGGAAAATAATGCAGGTGGGAATGATTAAACTCCTCTCACCAGGTACCACTGCTTCAATCAGAATTGCAGCTTCCATCTCTCTAAGGTTGTCAACCTACAGGTGGTGACTGGAGGGTTCCTGGAATTACAACTGGTCTTCAGACAACAGAGATCAGTTCCCCTGGAGAAAATGGCTGCTTTAGAAGGTGGACTCTAAGGCATTATACCCCACTGAGGTCTCCCCCTCCCCAAACCTCATCCTTCACAGCCCCCCCCCCAATTCTCCATGCATTTCCCAACCCAGAGGTAGCAGGCAACCTTATCTGTCTCTGTGGGGCTGCTTTTATTAAAACAAAAAGTGTACAAGATTTAATCATCCACATGAATGCGCACTTATCCAATACTTTTATGTAAATCTGGAAAAGGGAACAATATTTGTGTAGATTACTGGTACATCTGCAGCTTCCAGTAGTTTGGGGTATTTTTTAAATAAAGGTTAACCAGGATAGGCCAGCTATGTACATACTAATTTTATCGCCCATGAATATCTATGGGCCAGAAATTGGTGTTTCTAACATGTGGTGAATCCAATTTTGCTATAGTTCCCTAAACAGGCCATGTGTTTAGCTGTTGTGAATTTGCACAAACCTGTTCTTGTTAGCAGAGCAATTCTAATGCATTTTAGCTGTGGGACATATTTCGCTTAATATATGGAAATTATTGCATTGCCTTTACAATGTAATAAATTCTGGAGCTCTGAAAATAAAGTTGAATTTTCTGTTATATGTTTGACACTGCTCCATAACTGTTCTATCTTTGGTAGGTTTTTCTTCCCTTGTCATTTTAATATCCTTGTCAACTCAGGGCCAGCAAACTCTTGCTTTAATAATGAAAAGCAGCATGCCCATTTAAATGGGCTAACGGGCCACAAACCAGTCCCTGTACACCATACCCATTCAGTTCTGCACATAAAATATTCCTTCCGTGAGACCAGGGCCAACATTATGTGCCATTCCATGGAGAACAGTGGAGCACTATCACAGAAATATATGGGTAAAACCCAAGAGAAGAGCATTTTAATGTTGCTATTCTGCAAATAGATCCATATCTTATTATAATACATCTGACTTTTTAAATGATTCATTTCAGGGGATAGCTATGTTGATCTGTAGTAGAAGAGCTAGATTCAAGTCCAAAAGCACCTTAGAGATCAACAAGATTGTCAGGGTATAAGCTTTTGTGAGTCAAAACTCCCCAAAATTTTATTGGCCTTTAAGATGCTACTGGCCTCGAACCTCGTTCTCTTTAAATACTTCAGTATCCAGAATTTCATCCCCCCACACCAGCATAGCAGTAAGCAGTAGGAGCTGGTAAAATTAGATCATGACAGCCTGGTTATACATGAAATTTTGAGCCCTAATTTGCCCCAGTGGGCCAACACTGACCAGTGAGGAACACAGAATCATTCTGCAGGCATATCTTATTGTTACAATGCCACAGCTATTTCATCTATCCTTGTTATTAGTCTTCACTTAATCTTGTTTTCTCAAAATTTGAGTTTTAACCAATCATAAAATGCCCTCCAGGATCTCCTAAATTCTTAATGGAAATTATTTATTAAGGACAATGCACAACCCAGCAAATATAGCAACACAAAAATGATAACTCTTTAAATCAAGAAAAGGTACATAAACATATAGAACATGGAAAGCAGAAAAATGGGAAAATTTCTAATGCATTTCAAGCAAAGCAATTAAAACCATAGGCAGACAAAATACATAAATGAAAAACACTATGTGATACCCCTGCAGCCAAGGGCCCCATCCCCTCAGGGATGTACCATGGAGCTGCCACCTTGTCAAAGATGAGTCAACACTTAAGAGATGCCAAGGCTGCCCTTTTTATTGATTAACTCAGTTCCAATCAGCACTTTCTAAGGTTAACAATCACCTTGCATCCTGGCTGATTTGCCCCTTATTACCTTCACCTGCTTACACCTAGGTTCTTAGGCCTGCTTCCCTGTTCTGGTAGCTCCTAACTATGCCCACCTCACCTTGTGGCAGGATTAATGCCAGCACTAGCTAGCCCCCCCCCCAGCCTGACCCTGTGGTACTTGTTGCCTCTTGGCAGGGCTGCCAGGTCCTATTTGGCAACCAGAAAGGGGAGGTGCTGACATCACTTTCTGTGTGCATCAGAAGTGATGTCATCAAGTTGTGATGTCATGGTGACGCTCTGGTATTTGGGCAAAAACTCTATGATAGAAATGGCTTCTACCATAGAGTTTTCGCCCAAATACCAAAGTGTTGCCACAACATCACAATGTGATGATGTCACTTCCAGTACATGCCAGAAGTGATGTTGCCATGTAGCCTGGGCCTTCCTCCTCCTGTTAAGTCCTCCCATCAGCCAGCTGATCAGCAGCAGGAGGCAAGCCCTGGGGAGGGGGATTCACCACCTCCAGCAGGGGGCTGGCAATCCTACATCTTGGCTAGAGATGCCACATTCCCAGTCCAAGAGATTCCTATGTCTCAGGCCACTGTAGAGAGTTCAGGCCAGGCTGGCTACTTTCCTTCCCAGTTCCTAGCAGGTTCCAGCCAGGTACACACACATGAAGCTGCCTTATACTGAATCAGACCATTGATCCATCGATGTCAGTTTTGTCTACTCAGCCTGGCAGCAGCCCTCCAGGGTCTCAGGTGGAGGTCCTTCATATTACCTATTAAGATGCTGTTAATACAAGATCATTCCCATCTTTCTGAGTGTCATCATTCCCTCCCACCCGTGAATGCTGAACAGGCAATGCTGGTGATGGGGGCATAATATGGTAGTTGTAGTGTAGAAGGACAATTTCATCTGCTTTCCTCTTCTCTCTGCAACCACCTGTGTTGCCTGGCAGGTCCCCCAGTCCTTGGCATTGCCTTTTGGATACTCAGAGTAGACTACAGGGAAAAGGGGAATTCAAGAAAAATCTGCTGCCACCAGCGGAAAGGTCCTTGACCTGAAGAGATTATGATATAAACTTCAGCACAGAACTATGACAAATGAAGGAGAGAAAGGTGGGAATAAAGAGGGGAAGAACATGTGAACATTATTATATTAAAACACATCTCTCACACAAATCCTATTTCTGTGGATGGGAGTTGCTTAAGGACAGGGGATGGGTACTGTGCAAATGATCCCTCTGGATCATGTTGTTTTTCATCTAACATTACTTATTCCTTACTCATATTTACTTGCCAAATATTTACTGTCTTCCTGAACTTCAATCTGTTTAAAGATAAGTACGTTTCCATCTCCCTTCTCTTGCCATTTTGCCGAACTGTAGATATCTCTGACCTCTCTTTAGAATCTTTCCAACATGGGAGTGTTTCACCTAAAAATATGTCGCTGAATGTGTATTTAAATGTGTATCTTCACTGCTTCTGTGCACTGAAGTCATACATTATCCCCTGAGGTTAAATAAATGGATGGGTGGCTTTCTTGGGATGAGGGAAACGGGAGATATAAACGCACTGGCCTATGAGATCACCAGCTGCTGTCCAGCCTAGACATCTGTGCATTCTGGCATCACATCTATTGAAAGAGATGAAGTCTGTTATGCCACGAAATATTATTCAATAATAATACATAGGAACAAAAAAAACCTCAGTTTTTTCATTGCATCATGCTGGTGACTGGCATATCAAATTTTTGTGATAGAGAATCTTGAGAGTATCTCTGATTATGTTTATGTCTGTTCAAGAAAGGTTCTAGAATAATTTGTGGAACAATAGTACTATTCTAACCGGTAAAACACAAAGCGCTGTTTAATTTAAAGATCAATTCCTATTCAATACAGGTACTTTAGAGGCCTTATTCGGGGGGGGGACCTAACTATATTTAAATGCTATGTGTGGGTAATGTCATTTTTTTTTAAGTTCCATGACTAGATAGTAGGAGCCAGAACAAATTACAGTGTAATAAATACAGTGCATCACTTGCCCCAGACTGAGAGTTCCTATCTATAACTTGTGGCTAATAGCCACTGATGGACTTCCGCTCCATATACTTATCTAATTCCCTTTTGAAGCTGTCCATGCTTGTAGCCGCTGCCACCACTTCCTGTGGCAGTGAACTCCATGTGTTAATCACTCTTTGGGTGAAGAAGTGCTTCCTTTTATCCGTTCTAACCCGATTGCTCAGCAATTTCATGGAGCACCCACGAGTTCTTGTATTGTGAGAAAGGGAGAAAAGTACTTCTTTCTCAACCTGCTCTATCCCATGCATAATCTTATAAACCTCGATCATGTCCCCCCTCAGCCATCGTTTCTCCAAGCTAAAGAGCCCCAAGCGCTTTAACCTTTCTTCATAGGGAAAGTGTTCCAACCCTTTTATCATTTTAGTTGCCCTTTTCTGCACTTTTTCTAGTGCTATAATATCCTTTTTGAGGTGTGGTGACCAGAACTGTACATAGTACTCCAAATAAGGTCGCACCATTGATTTATAGAGGGGCATTATGATACTGGCTGACAGGCCCATAGCTAATAACTTTTTGCACAGGGGGCCAATGTTTTTCTCAAGGGGCCATTGGGGCCTGCCATTATATGTCTGTGCAGTGGTACTGCCATGCCATGCCCATACTTTTAAATAATAACTAAATAATAAATCTACTGCATTTTAATGTATTTTAGTGTATTGGGGGGGGAGAAGTGAAGATCCAAGACACTTCAGCATCGCCTTGAGCCCCTTCATCTCATGCTGGGTTGGGGGAAGAAGAAGCAAGGCGCTGCTTAGTGGCTTGGATTGAGGAATGTGGCCTGGCTTGCGCTGCTCCCTTGTTGGCCAAGGCAGGCAGGGGCAACTAAGGCCAGGGAGGAGGGGGCGGCAGTGGCTGCACACTCTGGAGATTGTGGCCCAGGGATGGGGATGCAGAGAGGTTGGGAGGAGGAAGAGGTGTGCGGGATGGGGGGTTCGCTGTTCTCTCCCCCACAGCTGTGCATGGCTTCTTCATTACCCGGGCGGGACAGGAATGGCCCAATGAGTCCAGCCAGTAGCGGGTGGCCTCTCTCTCTGTTGCTTCTGTTCCCCCCCACTGGGAGAAGCACTCGGTGCCCCCCTGCAGCCTCTGCCACCTCAGCTGGCCTCCCTCTGAGCCACTGGGGGCGCCCTGCCTCCCTCCCTCCCACCTCACCCTGCCAGCCCGCCTGCGGTGGGCACACATCGCCTTGCTGCCCAGGTCGGAGTCCCTGGCCCACCGCTCACCTGCGCAGTGCCACAGAGTGCCGGGCCAGACCCTGTCCCGCCCAGCCCAGGCCAGCAGAAGCTGACCCAGGGCCAAACCCTGCCACCCGCTCCCTCGCCTGGGCTGGCTTTGCCTTGAGCCTGGCTGTCTAGAGCCAGGGGGGAGAGAAGATTGATCAGAGGTGAGGGGGCTGGGAGAAGGAAGTTGGAGCTGAGGATTGGGGAAGGGGCCCATAAAACCCATGGGGGGGGCAGACCCCATGTTAGCTATGGGCCTGCCAGCTGATTTGTTTTCAATTACCTTCCTAATAATCCCCAGCATAGCATTGGCCTTTCTTACTGCAGTTGCACACTGTCTAGATATTTTCATTGAGTTATCTACTATGACTCCAAGATCTCTCTCTTGGTCAGTCTCTGCCAGTTCAGACCCCATCAATGTGTATTTATATTTAGGATTTTTGGCTCCAATGTGCATCACCTTGCACTTGGCCACACTGAACCCCATTTGCCACATTGATGCCCACTCACCCATCCTTGACAGATCCCTTTGGAGTGCCTCACAATCTTCCCTGGTTTTCACCACCCTGAACAACTTCGTGTCATCTGCAAATTTAGCCACTTCACTGCTTACTCCCAACTCCAAATCATTAATAAACAAGTTAAAAAGCATCAGACCAAGTACTGATCCTTGTGGTACCCCACTGCTCCACTGAGAAAATTGCCCATTTATACTCACTGTTTCCTATTAATTAGCCAGTTTTTGATCCACAAGAGGACTTGTCCTTTTATCCCATGACTATTGAGTTTACTTAGGAGCCTTTGATGAGGAACTGTATCAAAAGCTTTCTGGAAGACAAGGTAAACAACATCTATTGGGTCCCCCTTGTCCACATGTTTCTTCACCCCCCCCAAGAACACTAACAGGTTAGTGAGACAAGATCTTCCCTTACAGAACCCATGCTGAGTCTGCCTCAATAGTTTTTGTTCATCAATGTGCCTTGTTCATCTTTCCTTAATAACAGTTTCCACCAATTTACCCAGTATCAACATCAGACTGACTGGCCTGTAGTTTCCCGGATCTCCTCTGGAACCCTTTTTAAAGATGGGAGTGACATTAGCTACCTTTCAGTCCTCAGGAATGGAGGCAGATTTTAATGAAAGATTACATATTATTGTAAGGAGATCCAGAAGTTCATATTTGACAAGGCTCAGATCTCCAGAGGGCAAGGCAGAACCATGCACTTCTTGGCAGTCCTCTGGAGCATCCAGCAGGACTGTTGGGACATAGCCTAGGCCCCAGGAAGGATCAGTCCTGCCATCAGGCTACAAAGTTGTCCTGCTACATGCACAGGGGTTGGATGCTGACCACATGATGAAAAAGATCATCACCATGTGATACAGAGAAACATGAGGGAAGGAGTGGGTGGCAGCAACATTGTTCATGTCTACATGGTCACAGACACTGTTGCCAACATGTTGGCAGAAGTTGCATGTGTGTTCATCAAGGGCATCTGCCTGGAGCACATCCTAGCAAAGGATACTCTGGGGCTTGGGAGCACTGTCAAGGCCACCTGGGACATTGCCTTCCTCAAGATGCAGGCCTTGCTGGCACCTGGCTGCCCACTTCAGATGTAGCATCAAGTTTGCCCATTTGCAGCACAAGAAGCAGGGGGAGGGGGATGAGGAACTCCATCTATTCCATAATTGTGTGTTTGGTGAAGCAGAAGAGCACCACACAAGAGCACAAGAAACTGTACACTCCTTAGTGGTTAAGTGTATGGACTTTAATCTGGGAGAACCGCATTTGATTCCCCACTCCTCCACTTCCAGCTGCTGGATGACCTTGGGCAAGCCATAGTTCTGACAAGAGCTGTCCTTGAAAGGGCAGTTCTTGAAAGAGCTCTCTCAGCCCCACCTACCTCACAAGGTTTCTGTTGTGGGGAGGGGAACAGAAAGGAGTTTGTAAGCCACTCTGAGTGAAGGGCAGGGTATAAATTCAATCTCTTCTTCTTCTTCTTCTTCTCCATGACCATCCAGCACAGGGAAGAGGAGCTCAGCATCCATTGTAATGACTGGCTGACCCTCTCCCAAATGGTGCATGTCCTCAAGCCTTTCCAGGACACCACTGAAATGCTGTGCCAACCTGAGGCAAGTCATCCTTCTGATTCAACAGTTGGAATGGGCACTAGCCTCCACACTGGAGCTGGCTGTTCTCTCATGCATCAGGGCCTTGGCAGAGAGGTTACAGGTGGGCATTACCATCAGATTGCATCTTCTGTGCAATAAGGGGCAGTATAAGCTGGCCTTTATAGACTCTGACCCCAGAATGCAGATCTCTTGCAGTAGAAGGCTATAGGCCAACAGATGTGGCCAGAGGGAGTTTCTAGCCAAGTCCCCTGAGACTGCTGACTCTGATCCCCCTGGAGTACTGGTAATACAAGGCTGTCATCTGACCCAACCTCTCTTGCATGGTCATGAGCCCTGAGTCCACCTAATACCCAAACCCCAGCAAGGGAGAGGAGTTCACAATCAAGAGAATATAAAACATGCATTGTCATCTGAGGCACTTGGTGTGAACCATACAGGATTGGCTCAGAGCCCTAAGTCCACCTAACACCCAAACCCTATCAGGGAGAATTCACAATCAGGAACATGCAAAAAGTGGGTTCTCACTCAGCCAACACACCTAGTAGCTAAGCCCCACTACTTGGCAGTGAAAGACAGGGTGGCAAAGAGCCCTGAGTCCACCTAACACCCAAACCCTATGAGGGAGATGAGTTCACAATCAGGGGAATATAAAATGTGGGTCCTCACTTAGCCAAGGCACCCAGTAGCTAAGCCCCTCTGCTCAGCGTGACTATGAAGGTGGAGTGGCTCAGAGTCTTGAGTCTACCTAACACTTAAACCTCAGCAGAGAAAAGATGTTCACAATCAGGAGGGAATAAATGAATTAGCTCTGCTAGTCCATTTTTAACAAATTCCCTGCCTCTGTATGTAACTGTGATGCAAACAACCGACAGACAAAAGGTATGGAGCTGAACAGAGCATGTGTAAAGCTTTCTGATCCCATAGAGCAGAATGGGAACTCTGTTATTGGCAGCCAGCAGTACCTGTTAATCTTTGGAGGGCTCTTATCAGTGTTTCCAAAGCTGGAGAATTATACCCTCTTGTTGCCTTGGAGTTTTGTAAACAGTTTAATTAAACAAAGACAGTTTGTCTGGAAATGTATCCATTCATGAACCACCACAAACAGCACCAAAGTTCGTGGAATTTTCATGCTGGGTGCCCTTCCATGAACATTGCTTCGGGAATCATGAACTGTTCCAAATTCATGATGAACTTTAGTTCATTAACTGATTTTACCCATCCCTGTTTATTAGCATGTTTATAAGCCCACCTTTCTCTCCAAAAACTGGGACTCAAGATGGGTAATAAGTTAAAAAATCAAAATAGAACATTTAAAATCCAACAACAAAACATAGCCAGTGGAAACTATTCTTCAGCCTTCAAAAGTGAGAACTGATGATCCACAAGATCTTCTGAATACCCTCTGATATAATTCAGTCTTAAAATAAATGCCATTCAAATGGTTTAAAACATTCATCAGACTTACCAGTGATGAAAATAGGTAGTGGGAAAAACAGTTACAGTAACAACATATAGAAGTAGGTATGAAAGAGGATATATTTTACAGCCCTATTAAGAACAGCAATAATAAAAAGACACTCTCAATGGCTAGTGAAAAACTATATTGTTGTGGCGGGGGAGAAGTTGGTTTGTTTTTGCCATCATGTTGCAGCCAACTAAGGGTGACCCTCATAGGGTTTTCAAGGCATGAGATGTTCAGAGGTGGCTTACCATTGCCTGCATCTGTGTGAACTTCCTTGGTGGTCTCCCATTCAAATACTAATCAGGGCTGATTCTACTTAGCTTCCCAGATCTGATGAGTTTGGGCTAGCCTGGGCTTTTGTGGTGTTAGCGTTCAATAAATCAGTCATGTCCCTCTGCATTGTCCAATATCCACATGGTAGAAAATGTCAGGCTTATGAATTTCATGAGCACGCTATTTCACTCACATTTCTGCTGGTTAGAAAATATTAAAAGGCAAAGGAGGTGGTAATAAAAAAGTACCAAACTCAGAGGAACCCAGTTCTCAAGAAAAGAAGGGAGAGGAGACTCCAAGCTGAGAACAGAGAATGGAAGTTGTGGATGTGATTCACCCACCATCTCAGAGACAGTCCATCTTTAGGGCTACCTTTTAATACACATTGCTTGCTACCATTTGATGAGTGCTCCAGAGTTGGGAGATGTCAAAGGAGACCAGCAAAAAAAATGTGGCACTCCTAGAGGAAAGACCACCATGGATATGAAGAGTGGGGCAAAGCTGCCAAGAGTTAAACCTGTGGCCAGCACCCATCTACTTAGACAGGTATAGACGCATTGCCACTCACGCTCAAACTATTTACTTGACAACTTGGTATAGTGATAAAGTAATAAATCAAGTCCATCAATACATCTGGTGCTTTAAAGCACACATAATTCCACCCCTCACCAAAAAAGATAACATTCTGCCACAAGGATTTTACAATCTACAGCTTAACAGTGGACAGAAAACAGACAAAAGTGAGTGATCGGAGACATCCATACACATTTTCATCATTTTAACAAATGAAATGTTGAATATTAAATCTCTTGTCCTCCAGAAATATATATTAGACTCCCCTCCATGGATGAGTACAACATTTGGGGGTATAAATTCTTCAATATAAATACTAAACCCTCAGTTTTTAATGTGTGGTTTGTTCCTAAACAGAATAGCTGCACCTGAATGTATTCATGTCTCAAAGTACACCCATAAAGTAAAATTGGTTTCAATAAGTACTGTTACTGTTGCCTGTATAGTTATTCAGACAGACAGACAGAGAGAGCAAGAGAAAGTTAGTATTTGGCAGATTCCAGACACAGCTGAAGACATGCTAAAAATAAATTTTCTTTGTTTCTCTTCTTAATGGCCAGTCATTAAGGCAACTGTGCAAATGTAACTTATTGTGAAGGTCCCCTTAAGAGCTTCTTTCATCCATCTTTATTATTTATTGGTTCAAGTCAGATGACACATCTGAGCTACTTTATAGTTGGAGGTGCGGCTGATGGGCTGCTTGCCCTATCTGACCTTGGAAAGGGCAACTGTAGTTTAAAGATGTTTATAAATGGTAAATTTCATGGCAAAGAATGATGTGAAAATAAATTGAGCACACTCCTGCAATGATTAAAAGGAGGACATTGTATAAACAGGATACTGCAGTTGGTAAGCTTCTGAAAAGTACGAGACTATGCTGGGAGCCAAAGTCGGCTGTGAATCAATGTGTCCTACAAGTTGATCATTATAAAGGATTTCTGTCATTGCTCTTGGTGGAAACAACATTCATTTTGAGGGTAATGGCCACAACATGTAACAATTGATTACCTGTGGTCTGTTGACGCTTAACATTACAGAGAAATATGAGGTGAACTGTAATGCCTTTAGTAATTGAACAATGGAACAATTCATCACTACTCTAAACAACCTCAGCCCTACCTAGCTAAGATATTGTTTCTTTCTACTTATGCCACGATCGATGAAGTAGTGCATAGGCTTGTGCTGAAAATATTTAATTTGTTGTGAATTCATCACCCTGAATGTCGCAACCTGCTTCCTGTTGGCTCTGAATTTCAGCAAGCTCTTCTCTGCACCATTTTACTTCTTCATCTCAGTTTCATTCGCCCACACTGCCATGTTACCTAATTGAAGAAATTTCATCAATGGAATTAATAAATGATGCTGGCCCTGAGTATGTCATGGATGTCACTGTGTAACATAAACATATTAATTTGGGCCACTGTGAAAACTATTTCCAGCTTAGCTCTGCTGTTGATAGTCCTATAAGAAAGAAGCAGAAAGCCAGTAGAAACCCCTCCACTGAAGATTCAACAGCTTACACAACCACAAGTTTCTAAAAGTGTAACTTGCTTTTTTTCCATGAAAGAACTCAAGCACCTTGCATAAGATTCTTAGGAGATCTCCTGTCCAGGCACTAGAAATACCAACTTAACTTCCACAGGATTGCTGTACCAAGCATCCGCCATGCCCTGGGACCTTATAGATACTCAAGAATCATTGTGCATTCAGAAAACACATGACAAATGTTAATGCCTTTGCTATTGTTCAAAGATGACCCCAAACACACCATCCACATATCCCCCCAAATCCAGTGCTATATCACATATAGCTGGGAAATTCAGATCAAGATTTTTTCCCTCTTACATGCCAAATGTTCTCTATAGTCTTCTGGGTGTATGTTTCTATACTATTGATCAGGCGAGCTATGGCTGTAAATTAAAAACGATGAAGAAGCTGGATTCAGACTTCTCCAGAATGTGGATTTTACTTTCTAGTCCAGACTGGTTCTAGTTATTCATTTACATATATTTCCCCATGTGACTATTAATGATAGTCTTCACAACCTAATGTTCTTGATATTTCCTTAATGGCAAGGAGTCTAGAGTGCAACTAACAAAAAGCATATTAATAAAATTGCAATGAACGTAATGGAAAGTTTTTACTGGGATATCTCCAGAGAATGAGGTTGTAACCACGCCCTCCTCAATGAGCATGAAGACTTTATCTCACAGAGGAAAGCCAAATTACATTTAGCTCATTACAGAGATCTTTAACAGGGCAGGGAGGAAAAGAAACTACACAGTCTATTTCTGTCATTACGGTAGTAAACCTTATCTGGACTGTGTTCAGGGAAAAAAATGTATAAATGTATATCTCACATATCATAGTAAGGTGAAATGTTCAGACTAAAAACAGAGGAAAGATGGAGTTAGAGAACTCAGTATAGAAACAGATGTTCAGAATTTGGAACCTATCACTATATTTGCAGCATTGCCAGAAGGATTTTCTGGGCTTGGAATGATATGTATTCAAACCCCTCTCTTTTTTTTTGGAGATGAATATGCATATGCATCAGCTAAAGAGTCTTAATTGTTATAAATTAAGCAAACACTGTCCTGTCACTCCTTGGGAAGGAAAATATTGCCCATTGGAAATTGCTGTAGCTAATCTTCAGGACCTGAAAAGCTGGGAGTAGATGTCCATTGAATTGGAAATGACTTCTGGGAGAAAGGAGGATTGAGATTGGGAAGACTCACTGCTCTCTCCTGACCCACAGGTCTCCTGATCTAAAAGCCATTACTCTACAAAGTTGAGTAGATGTTGGAATAAACTTTCCCTGAGATGTTGGAATAAACTTTCATAGAGTCAGAATGGCTGCTGGAGTATAGGGGAAACTATGGAAGACCAGCAACTCTCAGCATGTTCCATTGATGGACTGCAAACTCAATATTTAGAAGTGGGACATTCTAACTGACCATGCAACAGTAGTCTTTCCCTTATAGTTTGCTTTTGGTCTTAATACGGGGGGCACCTTAAATATTCATTATGCATATGGTTTGAAAATGGCCTAGGAGGTCCAACACACTTTAACTTCAGAAGAGGGAATTTCTAAATGAAAGGAAGAGACAAGAGTGTCATATAGAGATGTCCCAAGTTTTACAGCAAATATCTTTGGCAGTAGAATTGACCTGGTTTAACAGCATTATTCAGAGATAGCCAATCACCAGATTTGTTTACTTCAGTTGAAAATACCTCAAGTGGCTTGAGAATAGACGTGCATGGAAATGTGCTTCATTTCTTTCATTTTTGTTATTAATTCCAAAATGAACTGTTTTATTATTGGTTTGTTTCATTTCTTTCATTAATGTTTGTTGTTGTTTTGTTTTCATATTTTTAGTTCAAAATTATTTCCCAATGGTTTCAGTGGATTCCCCTCCCCCCAACTTCATGGTCTATACCTTCATGGTTTCCCATCAAAATTGGACAAATTTCAGTTGTTGTTTCTTGCAGTACTCCCATAGTACATCCATGCTGCCAGATTTCAGAACGACGGAAAAAAGGGATCCTCCTTTTTGAGGCAATGAACTTATAGGAAAGATTCCAAACACACATAAATACAGAAATCAGCATGCAGAGAGGGAATTTGGCACTGCAGCTACTTGACTTGCAAAACAGTAGCACTAGGAAGAAGCAGACTGAAAAGGCTTTGGTGGCACAAGCGGACAAGGCATCCAGGCAGACAAGCAGGAGTAAGAGGAGCTTAAGGTACATTTACTTGGACTGGGGGTAAGGTGTGAAGAGCAGCTGGCAAGCTGGGAAGCACAGACTGCAGTGGTAAATTTAGCATATTTGGGCAGGTAGTGAGATGAGAAAGGAAGGCAAATTCATAATCCATACCATTCAGGATTTGAACACTTCACACATTTATGTAATCTGAATGGCTACACTTTACACTTTCTTCCTTCTCCTAAGAAACACAACTCTCTTTATGTTGATGTTATTAGGAATATGCTGGCTGCCTAGTAAAAGTGAAACTGGTACAGTCAGAGGCTGAGTTCAGACTGGCAGTTTGCCCCGAGATAGGTGCATTTCAGCAGCATTTCACAACCGGATTAAAGGGGCCGTTCACACAGGCACATCTGTCCAGCGTTCCCCAGCTGTACTCAACCCGTCTTGTAACGCTTCCCTACCGAGTTTAAAAGATACTTGGTAAAAGTGGTATCAAACCTTGGAAAGCATGTCTATCCTATGTATATCTTGCATCAACAAAGTGTGAATGCTAAAATCCGCAATTTTTGCTTATGTGCATGTGCGCATATGCACTCAAGCACATATGCGCTCATGTGCATGAGCACATATCTCCCAATTTGCAAAACAGAAAGTCATGCCTTACAGCCACACCTTCGGGCCAACAGTGTGAACACTCCCTCATGCTTCCTCCCGGTATGCTCCCACATCAGTCAGTGCAGTGTGACCGGGAAAACCCGGAACAGTTTGTTCCATGGCTTTTTTGCCATGACTCCCTCCCGCTTCAAACTGCCAGTCTGAACTCAGCCAGTGAGAAGCAATACTACAATAATGAAAGAAACAGAACAAAATAACAAAAAACATGGTTTTTTCCCATTATAGTATTTTTAGATAGGAAATTTGTTTAATTTGCATATCAATTACAAAACAACCATTTTCATAATTACTGTAATTAATAACAAAAACACACACAAGACTATTTGACAACTGATTGATTGTTGCATACTACTGTGCTTGCTGGCTTTTAATTACTTGAACATATGAAGGCAGCCAATCATACCAGTCCTTGCTTATAATGCAATTGGTTACCTAATAGGCTGAGTTCAGACTGGCAGTTTGAAGTGGGAAGGAGTCGTGGCAAAAAAGCCCCGGAACAAAGTGTTCCGAGTTTTCCCGGTCACACTGCGCAGACTGATGCTGGAGCATACCGGGGAGGAGGCGTGAGGGAGCATTTACACTGTTGGCCCAAAGATGTGGCTGTAAGGCACAAATTTCTGTTTCGCTAATCTGAAGATATGCGCTTATGTGCATGAGCGCATATGCGCACATGCACACAAGCAAACCCCACAGATTTTAGCATTCAGACTCTGCAGGATATACGTGGGATAGACACACTTTCTGGAGTCTGATACCACTTTTACCAGGTATCTTTTAAACTCAGGAATGAAGCGCTACAAGATGGGTTGAGTATGGCTGGGGAATGCCAGACAGATGTGCCTGTGTGAACGCCCCTTTTAATCCACTTGTGAAACGTTGCTGAAACACGTCTCTCTTCGGCAAACTGCCAATCTGAACTTGGCCATAGAAAGTACAAGGGAGGGCTTTTTGGGGAAATCTGTCCTCTAACTGGGATTATGTAGCACATTTTTCGGTTTGTACAATCAATGTATGTTTGCTTTCAAAATGTTCTTTTCTTTTTGGGGTGCTTTTCATTATGCTGCACAGTTTTGTTTTATTTTTACTTTTTTAAGACATGAGGGAGAAACTGCAATTCCTGTAGTGCTTTACAAAATCACACACACGTGGAAACCCTCCCAATCCAAACAGATTAGCATCTATTACTGTTGCTAAGGAATATAGAAAGGAACAGCAAACAGTAGGAATTTTTAAAGAAGCAGTGTTGATTTAGCAGCAGTTTATATGCTTGATGATTGATTTAAGTCAGTGTTTTGGCTACAGAGCCAAATGGTGTACAGCAATGCCTGGGCAGGGGGAGAGGCCTCTACCTAGCTGTGTGACAGTGCTTAAATGTGAAAGGTAGTTGTGCCATACTGAGCTGTGTTGGGAAGGAATGCAGCAGTTCTTCAGACAGGCACAAATGGGCCATGAGCCATTGAATCAATGAT
Source organism: Gekko gecko (assembly GCA_029375565.1). NCBI lineage: Eukaryota > Metazoa > Chordata > Lepidosauria > Squamata > Gekkonidae > Gekko > Gekko gecko. The sequence goes on along the minus strand of JAPDNY010000001.1, from coordinate 63,538,679 downwards.
CAAAAAACCAGCTGCATGATGGTGACATGTGATCAGGATGCAATCCAAACCACCTGGTGTTTGAACAGCCCTGGTGTCAAATTCTTTTAGGAGTTTTGCTTTTTAAAAGACACACACACACACTAGAATGAAATGTATGCCACCAGTTAGAAAGAGTACAAATAACTTGAAAAGGATGCTAGCATGGTTAAATAGTAGTGTCAAGGAAGCCTTAAAGATAAGAACATAAGAACATAAGAGAAGCCAATGTTAGATCAGGCCAAAGGCCCATCCAGTCCAACACTCTGTCACACAGTGCCAAAAAAAAAAGGTGCCATCAGGAAATATTTCATCAGGAATAGATGAGCGTGAAAACAAAATAAAACATTTATATTAATATATAAGAAGCTGGAAACCACCTGGTAAGGCATTAGTATCTTTAGATGACAAAGATGTGAAAGGCTCACTAAAAGAAATCAGAGAAATTACAAAGATGCTAAATGAATTCTGGCCTTTATTGTTGAAGATATTTGAGAAAAATTTGCATCAACAACTCTTTCAGGGAAGGCATCAGAGATGCTGTGTCAAAAATAGGCGGAAGTTTTAGAGATAAATGAGAAGTTACTAGATCCAAATGGCATAATACTTGGCAGTTCTTAAATAATTCAGCTGTGAAATTCTTGGTCTTGTAACAAAAAATATTCAACTTACCACCAGAATCAAAAAATTGGAAACCAGCCAATGGCTGAGTTCAGACTGGCTGTTTGCCCTGCTATAGCCACGTTCCAGCCACGTTTCCCAAGCGGATTAAAGGGGGCATTCACACAGGCACATCTGCCTGATGTTCCTCACCCGTAGTCAACCTGTGCTGGTAAAAGCAGTAGCAAATCCCTGAGTGCCCATTTATCCCGCTTCACTCTGCTTCCGGGAAGTGTGAACGCCAACCCAAAAAGCTGGGAGCAACCCGCGTTGCACATAAGGCAGCAGCAATATGATTGGCTGTGCTCCGCTGTACTGCCCAATGCGGTGCTGGTGCAATGGGTTCCAAATCGGCTATGTGTGCATGTGTGTATGAGCGCATGAGTGCATATGCACTCATACACACATAGTCGATTTGCCAGGAAAGAGCCATTTACAGCCACACCTCTGGGCCAGCAGTCTGAACACTCCCGTGCGCCTCCTCCCGGTATGCTTCTACATCAGTCAGTGCTGTGTGACCAGGAAAACCCGGAACAGTTTGTTCCAGGGCTTTTTTGCCATGACTGGCTCCCGCTTCAAACAGCCAGTCTGAACTCAGCCAATGTGTCATCTGTCAGAATTAAGAAAATCCATTATTTAAATTGTTCTACTTAAACATACAGAAGAACATGCACTTATGAAGAATAATCAGCATGGCTTCTACAAGAGACAGTCTACTTTACCCAGAGTCTGTAGTTCATGTGGATAGAGTTCATATACAGTGGAGGTAAAGAATAGGTTTAAGGGACTAGATTTGATAAGACAGAGTGCCTGAAGAACTAGAGATGGAGGTGCGTGTCATTGTACGGGAAGCAGTAATCAGCACCATCCCAAAGAAAAAGAAATGCAGGAAAACAAAGTGGCTGTCTGATGAGCCTTTACAAACAGCAGAGGAAAGAAGGAAAGCAAAAGGCAAAGATGAAAAGGAAAGATTTACCCAACTGAATGCAGATTTCCAGAGAACAGCAAGGAGAGATAAGGAGGCCTTCCTGAATGAACAATGCGAAGTAATAGAGGAAAACAATAGAATGGGAAGGACTAGAGAGCTCTTTGAGAAAACTGGGAGAAATCAAGGGAATGTTCCATGCAAAGCTGGCCATGATAAAGGACAAAAATGGTAGGAACCTAACAGAAGCAGAAGAAATTAGGAAGAGATAGCAAGAATACACAGAAGAACTATACAAGAAGGACCTCAATGTCCTTGACAACCACAACAATGTAATCACTGACCTCGAGCCAAACATCCTGGAGTGCAAAGTCAAATGGGCCTTAGAAAGCATTACTAACAACAAAGCTAGCGGAGGTGATGATATCCCTGCTAAGCTATTCAAAGTCTTAAAATGATGCTGTTAAAGTGCTGCACTCCATATGCCAGCAAATTTGAAAACGCAACAGTGGCCACAGGACTGGAAAAGGCCAGTTTACATTCCAATCCCAAAGAAGGGCAATGCCAAGGAATGTCCAGACTACTGCACAATTGCACTCATTTCACTCACTAGCAAGGTCATGCTAAAGATCCTACAAGGCTTCAGCAGTATGTGGATAGAGAACTGCCAAAAGTACAAGCCAGGTTCTGAAGAGGTAGAGGAACTAGAGATCAAATTGCCAACATTTCCTGGATTATGGAGAAAGCAAGGGAGTACCAGAAAAACATCTACTTCTGCTTCATTGACTACGCTAAACCCTTTGATTGTCTGGATCACAACAAACTATGGCAAGTCCTCAAAAAGATGGGGGTACCAGACCACCTCACATGTCTCTTGAGAAACCTGTATAAGGGTCAAGAAGCAACAATTAGAACCGGATATGGAACAACTGATTGGTTTAGCATAGGAAAAGGAGTGCGGCAAGGATGTATATTGTCACTCTACTTATTTAATTTATATGCAGGGTACATCATGCAAAATGCCGGCCTGGATGAATCACAAGCCAGAATTAAGCTTGCCAGGAAAAACATCAACAACCTCAAATATGCAGACGATACCACCTTACTGGCAGAAAGTGAAGAGAACCTCAAGATCTTCTTGCTCAGCGTGAAAGAGGAGAGCACAAAAGGTGGCTTGAAACTCAACATAAAAAAAACTAAGATCATGGCATCTGGCCCCATCACTCCTTGGCAAATAGAAGGAGAAGTCATGGAAGCAGTGACAGACTTCACATTCCTGGAATCCAAAATCACTGCAGACAGTGACTGCAGACATGAAATTAAAAGATGCATGCTCCTTGAGAGGAAAGTGATGGCAAACCTAGAGAGCCTAATAAAAAGTAGAGACATCACCCTGCCAACAAAAGTCCATATGGTCAAAGCAATGGTATTCCCCGTAGTAATGTTTGGCTGCAAGAGTTGGACCATAAGGAAGGCCAAGCACTGAAGAATAGATGCTTTTGAATTATGTTTCTGGAGAAGACTCTTGAGAGTCCCTTGGACTGCAAGGAGATCAAATCAGTCAATCCTAAAAGAAATCAACCCTGACTGTTCCCTGGAAGGCCAAATACTGACACTGAAGCTCAAATACTTTGGCCACCAAATGAGAAGACCTTGCTGCTGGGAAAGATTGAAGGTAAAAGAAGAAGGGGACAGCAAAGGATGAGATGGCTAGACAGTGTTATTGATGCAATGAACATGAAATTAAGCAGACTCTGGAGCACGACGAAAGACGGGAGAGCCTGGCTTGATGTGGTCCATGGGGTTGTGAAGAATCTGACTCAGCTGTGTGACTGAACACAACAACAACAACAACAAGTATATATATCCCAAAAACATTTTAACAAAATATATAAACAGCAGTTATGGACCAAGAAGGACAGATATATTTCTATACAGGACAGGAAGCAGAGGACAGAACTATAAAAGGGTAGGACTCAGAATGGAAGAAGAAGAGATTGGATTTATATCCTGCCCTTCACTACCCAAAGTAGTCTCAGAGGGGCTTACAAACTCCTTTCTATTCCCCTCCTCACAACAGACACTCTGTGAGGCAGGTGGGGCTGAGAGAGCTCTGACAGAAACTGCTCTTTTTCAAGAACAGCTCTGCCAGAACTATGGCTTGCCCAAGGTCATCCAGCAGGTGCAAGTGGAGGAATGGGGACTCAAACCCGGTTCTCTGTGCACTTAACCACTATACCAAACTGGCTGTCAGGTATTCCTGCCATAAAGGATGGAGAAGGGAGGGAGGATGGGACTGTATAGAGAAGGGAGGGCGGATGGGACTGTAGGGTGTTGATTGATGCTTTGAGACTGGTGGGATGGAATGTGGGGAGCTGCCGATGTTGCCCGGGCAACCGGGTCATATCTCAGATCCCAGGCCAAGAGTGGCCTTGAATGCCAGGCTGAATGTCTCCTATCGCTTTCTAAAGACAACAGCTAGGCTGGGAAAGGTGGGATGGAGGGTGAACTATTATTTATGGCTTCTGGGGTTCCCGCGCGCGCGAGGTTCATTCATTGGTAGAATGGTGGGGGCCCTTTCCCCCCTTTAGGGTATATCTCAATGCTTCATGTATCCAAAGTATTCTTAACAATGCTTCTGTTCTAGTGACCTAGTCTTGCAGCTTAATAAATACTATTCTTGTTTCAATGAACAAGGCCTGGTGTTTGGCTGACTAACTAAGGACCCTGACACTGGCTCTCACTGGAAGCAACCAGTAGTGGTGCATAGGGATATGTGTTGGGACCACTGCTGTTTCATAAATGATCTGGACTTTAGGGTGAGCAGTGATTAACCAAACTGAAGATGACATCAAATTATGATGTAAAATACAAAGATCCCCCAGATCTCACAAAATTTAACAAATGGGCAACAGAATGAGATTAAATGCAACTAAAAATATATACACTAGACTAAAATAAAATCCTAATGTTACATATATACTGGTGAGGCCTGAATTATTTGTGGCTAGTGCTTCCTAGGAAATCAATCATGGGGTTGTAACTAATCTTTGGAACTATCAAGAGAGGAACTAGGGGAGTAAACCGTATCTTAATACCTTTATTTCAGTCAAGTTGTTGGTGTGGCTACACTAGGAATACTGTTTACAGTTCTGGTTATCTCGTCTCAAAAAGGATATAATAGAATTTGGAGAGGTACAAAAAAGGGAAAACAAATTGATCCAAGGATAGGAGGATCTTCCCTATAAGGAAAGACCATAGCATTTATGGCATTTTAATTTAGAAATAAGATAACTAAGGGACAATTTACATGTGAACTGGCAGATACATTATAAGGATTTCCTGTGGCTTTTAAAAGGTAAAAACAGCTATGAGAAGAGCTGATCTGGACAAAAACTGAGGCATGGGATGGGTTTTTAGGAATGTAACTGTCCTCCATATGCTTCACCAGAAGAAACGTACAGTTATGTACATGATACGTGTGCTGATCTCTTTTGCTGAAATGGGGCACATGTCTTCTAGTTCATCTAGTTGTCTGAAGCTTAGCAATTAATGAGCCTTGGAAACTCCCAGCAGTCAAGCTGGCAAGAACTATAGTTGTGACCTCAGAGGCACCTGACTGGATGCTTTTCACAGTAAGAAAGATCTGTAAATAAAACCCATGAGGACAAAAGCATATTACAAATGGTATCCCGGTTGCATAGGCCACTCCAAAAACATGTTTTTTTAGCAAGCACACAATCCAAGAACCACCCACTCAGACTCTGAACTTCCTAGATGAAGTTGTATTAAACAGTAATTTCTTTTCCTTTAGTAATTGTTTTTATGGTCAGTTGAGTTGCCAGTTTATTAAAGAACAGTTCTTTTATTCACGTTTTGGAATTACCAGAGACTTTTATAAATGGTACTTATAAATGAGTGCTCCTGTTTTTACTGCTTCATTTTGTTAAAGTCATAATAATGAATGTCTTGGTTTTTTGCAATATGTGAGAAACATATGTATAAATTCTGGTCACCCAGAACCTCAGAAATGTAAGCATTTTGGCACAGCTAATTTCATCAGCGTCTGTTGAATCTGACAGAAGAGATGGGACTTCGATACAGTTTGGGTTACCATCTCACTGGGATCCTTCCAATGTGGCTGGGATTTAATCTTCAAGGGCAGAAGACAATCCTTCACAATGTCAAACTGGCAAAGTTCTCCCTAAATAGAGGTTTAGCCTGTTCTCTGATTTTCCAGATTGATTGAGAAGGAAACAGTTGAAATTCCAGGTAGGTCACTCAGAGGGTGAATGTATTTACTTGCTGCAGATAACTGTCCTCTACAAAGACCTTAGAAGTGCATCGTTCGTAGGTCTTCGGCTGCTGTTTTTCCTAGAAGTGTAGACCCAGGGCCCCTAGAGCAGCATGCAGGGTAATATGCAGTCTGCAGCAGGAAGCAGAATTGCCGAGTATTGATTTGTCTTTCATGAACAGAGTGCCTTGTGCAAATGGAAAAGGACTCATTTAGAATACCAAGCCAAAAATTATATCCAAAATTAGCCATTTGGGCTTGGGGATATCTGAAATGGCAAACAAAACTGGGATTCCTGAAATTTATATCATGAAATTTTGGAAAAGGGAGTTATTTCAGCTTGATTTCTGGTGTCAAGTCTGGATGCCACATCTACTGCCACTGTTTTCAATGGATGATAGATAGACTTGGTATCCAGAGTCAGGTCGCCAGGTCTACTGCATATTGAAAACAGTGTTGGTAGACCTGGCATCTGGAGAGAGGCCTGATCTACTGATACCCAATTTTGAGTACTTAAAAAAATGGCTTGAAATAGATTTCTGCAATGGTAATACTCCCAAAGTTTCAGGAAAATAGATGTCCTTTCTGAAATACCAAAATAAAATAGTTTTTAAAAAGTGTACACCTCTATGTTACACTTTATAGCTTGCCCTGCAATGTTACCACCCAACACAGTCAGATTTGATATCTGTTCCCAGTTTGGTCCAGAGATGTGACAGTACCCAAGGAGGTCCTCAGAGGAGTAGGAGAACTGAGAAAGTCCTCCTTGGTCAGGAGACTGGTTATATCATGTCATAAGGTAGGGCTTGAAGCATTCCACACCACCTGCTCCAGAAAAGTATCACTGTCATGATTTCCACTGAGGCAGTGGCAGTTGTTTCAAATTTCTTTCTTCCCTTGATTCATTGATAACTCCAAGGGTGATGATAAATAGTGTGACTCAACTGTATATACTCAGTACCTTCAGCTGGATGGTACCTTTCCCATTTTCCCTCATCTGTAATCCTGTTCATTAGACAAAACTGGGAATATGAATACAAGGAGATGGCAGATGGGATCATACATGCTGGCCCCACCGACAATTTTCATGCATTCATGAGAGGTTCTGAACAGACCTTATGCACATACAATTATGCATTCACTGACTCTGTGCATGAGGTTGGGTACCTAGAAAACCGCAGTTGTGCTGAGTTGTGCATGTTCAGTCTACACATGTATGAATGCATGTGTACAGATGCATAGAAGTTGAGAACTGAATCAACTGACATGCTTCATGACTGTTGCCATCAGAAGCAGAGATTTTACCATCTGAGCAACTCCCTTCCTTTTCTGTCTCCTCCAGATTAGCTGGCTATATATTCATGACCTCAGTATAGTTATGTGTGCATAATCAGGATCATCAATGCAGATAATTATCCTTTAAAACCTTTGAATCACCTTGTAATATTAATAATCAAAATAGCTGTCTGACTAAACTCAAAATGAGTATGAAAGGCCAATTTTTCTATCTTTCCTACCTCTTACTTTGTAAGAGCAACAAAGGAGACATCCATGGGAGTATCTGGAAGCAATTGGGGTATTCAAACTCTCTAGTGTACAGCTTTGCATATCTGTCTGAAAACTGTAAAGGACTTGGCTAACTTCATTCATTAGATGATGAAACAATACGGAAAGCAACATCTTCCTGTATAGCAACACATTTACATATAGCACTGCATAACTGTTGGAAACTCTTGTAACTAGAAGAGAGGTAGCCTGCCGTAAAATAACTCAATTGGAAAATGCAGTAAACCACAATAAGTATGAAGTTGAGAGCGTGTTTATATTTCAGGATCTTTATCAATAATAGATATAAAAATGCACCATATTTTTATGAATCCAGAATTCTGTATCTAAGCAAATTTAATGGTTCTTGAGTCTCAAGAGTACATTGAAGACTTCTGAAGGCTACAGTAGGTAAGGATACTTGTTTGGCAGAAACTAATTAGTCTAGTGAAATATAATGCATGGTTTTATTATTTAGCTTTTCTTACTCTGAAAACTAAAATTGCTGTGTAGGCAATAAGAGTACACTAACCGTTAGGAATATGATGTCTGTTTTCTAGTTTCAAATTTCATAATTAAGATAATTAGATAACAGAAATTACAACCCACTAGTTTAACCTCACTTACATGGTAAAAGGCTGCGTAGGCCTTAATTTGTCCAGTTAACAAAATAGAGGTGAAACTGCCTTCATTTGAATTATGCAGTCTTCAGCCATCTAGTTCTCAAGGTGAATAGTAAAAATGTACAAAATATGTTAAAAATGCACATTCAGTTATAGGAACATAAAGGTAAAGGTAAAGGTTCCCTTGCTCGAAAGCCAGTCAAATCCGACTCTAGGGTTGTGGTGCTCATCTCCGTTTCAAAGCCGGCATGACTAAACACCAAGGCACACGGAATGCTGTTACCTTCCCAGCAAAATGGTACCTATTTATCTACTTGCAATTTCTTGCTTTTGAACTGCTAAGTTGACAGGAGCTGGAACTAGAGACGGGAGCTCACTCCGTCATGCGGCACCTGGGTCTTGAACTGCTGAACTATTGACCTTCCAATCTTAAAAACTTCTAATCAATAAACATTAGCAGCATACTAAAATGTAAATAATACAGGAGGCTAGGCTTGCCAGCTCTGGACTGGAAAATACCTGGAGATTTGGGGGCTGGAGCCTAAGGAGGGCAGGGTTTGGAGGGGGGTGAATTTCAGTGGGATATAATGCTATAGACAGAGCCATCCTTCCAAAATGGCCATTTTCTTCAGGTGAACTGCTCTCTGTGGCCTAGAGATTAGTTGTAATAGCAGGAGATCAAGTCCAAGGGAAATAGCTCCTAGAAGATGGCTGGGGGTGTGTAATCTCTAGCCAGTGGATAAGAAAGGAAACTGGAACTTGTGTGAATGTTCCTGCCTTCACCAACTTTAGAGTCTATGAGACCAAGAAGCTTATGGTTGTTTATGTAAGAAAAAACTGCCAAGAAATCTCTCCCTTCAAGTTATAAAGACCTGTCTGAATAACAGAAACAGTTACTTGTTTGTGGCAGATTATCTGGTGTTTATTTTTATACAAATCATTCCTGTTGCCTGTTCACCTCATAAGTCCTAAACCTGATTCCTACCTGACCATTTCTCCTCAAAGTGAAAAAAGTTTGTTAGTTTCAACTTACCATCAGCCTCTTGTGTGCCATCATCAAACCAGGCCAAAAGAAGGATTTTAGTCTCCTCCCTCAGTTTCCTAGGCTGGGTCAGCATTTGCCAGTATACATTCAAACAACTGGGCAGCCAGCCAGAGAAAAATAAAAAAAAAAGAAAAAGGGGCTGCTCAGTTCAGAATGAAACAAAGGGAAATCCTGTGAGGGAGCGCAAAATCATCATATCCCTCTGATAACCAGCTAGTAACAGCAGAAGACAGAAAGAGGGAATTTTACATGATATCCCATTGATTCTGCATCACTGTCCTGTGACACATTTTGCTTGTGAGGGTCTCCTAGTCCTGCCCAAGTAGTTTTGGACAAACAACGCACTGCTTGGTGAAGTGGGGAAAGGTCTGTTCTGTCAATAGCTTTTGTGAGCTCCTCCAGTGGGTCCAATTCTAGGTACCTTAGAAGGGTGGGTAGAGGGTTACATACAACTTTTTTTCCTTTATAGCCAACCATAATATTCATTCATTTACAACATTTTATTGTTAAAGGTGATAATTGTGCAATTACATTTTTTTTTTTAAAAAAAAGAACACTAGTTACAGCAAATTACAAAACAGTACTTAAGGCCTCCTCACAGGTCTAGAGTCGCCAGCTCTGTGTTGGGAAGTTCCTGGAGATTTTGGGGTGGAGCCTGGGAAGGGTGGGGTTTGGGGAGAGGAGGGCCCTCATACTGGTATAATACCATAAAGTCTGCCTTTCAAAACAGCCATTTTCTCCAAGGAAACTGATGTTTGTAATCTGGAAATCATTTGTAATTCTGGGCAATGTTCAGGTCCCTATTGGAGGTGGGCAACCTTACTGAAGACATAAGAACTGATAATCTATAATTGCTTCATCAATGTAGATAGAATGGGGAGTAGCTAATAATATAGGAGAGAGGGAAGGACTGAAAATTTAAATGGAGAGAGGGAGTACCAGTGAGAAGACTCAGTTCCTATCCAAAATCCTAATAGCACAACCTGGTATTATATTTGCTTTCAAGATTTAAAAATCACCAGAAATCAAGTCCAGAGGAGAGAAAGATCAAAGAATGGCATAGAAAATACTGAAATGCCATGGGCTGAATGACCAATGTGGACTAAAGGGCTGGTGTGGAATGAAACTAACCTATGTCTGTACCAAAAATGATGATTGTCTGACCTTGTATTAATTTCCTTGTTCCCTGAATGAAAAAGAAAATTTGGGCTATCGTCCTGCACATCTGCAGAGAAGCACTGAGATGAAAACACAACAGGGAGTTCTAATAACATAAGGTATAGATCTGAGTTTCCTTTTCATGCCCCACTGCAACTTTTGGCGGGAAAGGAAACTGTCCTGGTTCTGCACAGAGTGTTGCCATTATCCCTGGCAACATTTAGGGGAAAATGTGGATTGCCACTTCAGAAGTTCCCTGCTTTCATTTTTCTTTTCTAAGAAACTGTATTAATCCCCTGGCACCATGCGGGCAGTGATCTCCCTCAAATTTCCTTGTGTCATAAATCAAACATCCTAAATGTAGTCTAGGATAATAATGAAAGTCCTTTGATGTTAGTCTAATTTCTAATAACACTAAATGCAGCCAAGCTCAGAGCATTACCCTGATTAATCAGAAACACACAGTGCTCTCCAGTACTTCTGCAACTCAGAACTTCTCTGAGGTGCCTGAAGAAGTTAGATAGGTTGATCCATTAAACCCATTCAAATCAGTGCAAAATCTTCTATAGACTTCAGTTAGAAAGAAATTTCAAAGGAGTTACAAAAAAACCCCAAATTCTCTCTCTCTCTCTCTCTCTCTCTCTCTCTCTCTCTCTCTCTCTCTCTCTCTGAATCTTCTGTTCAGTGTCAGTTAGGGGTGGGCACTAGGCTATATCCAAGCTGAACAAAATTCTTTCAGCCAATATACATTTGAGGTACCTTTTTTTTGGGGGGGGGCTATCCAAAAGAGCCAAGCCCCCAAAATCCTGAGAATATTTGGGACTTTTTTGGGACCACCAGATAGCCAAAGTTAAAAGGCATTTAAAGGGATTGTAGTCCTTTCAAACACCTTCCGGGTGAATCTGCCAATTGGAGAGGCATTTATAGAGACCACAAACTCTTTAAACACCTTTTTTCCTTCCACTGAAGACAACGGAGAATGAGGGCACCTTCTTTTGGGGCCCATAGAAGTGGAGCACCTACTCCAATCTTTTTGAAACTTGGGGGTGTGAGGAGACGCATCAGCAGCTTTGCCTCATTTGGAATGCTTGTCCTATCCATGATGATGCATACCCAGCCGTTCAGTAACAGCCTGATGTGGAAGGAGTCCATCAAAGCTTAGGAGAGCTCTACTGACTCCTGTTGAGCAGTTTTGCTTCCTGCTTGGCTTGTTTGAGGAATGCAAGATGGAACCCAATGACATTAGAGATTTCCTTCCTTCTTGCTGAACAGACAAGAAGAGTAGTTGTAACCAAGAACCTATTAGACAGCCTTATGAAATTTCAGGGCCTGAGCTTTGGAGCAACTGAATGGATGAGTCCCAGACCTGGATAGACCAGAAAAAAAGGCATGGGCAGATTTTATTTCCTTTGTGACCCATTGCTAGAAAAAACAGAAAGTTCCGGGGGGGGGGTGTTGGGGTTTTTTTGGGCATCAGCCCTTTATTTCACAAAGTCCTTTTTAACTGAATTAGCCAATTATGTGCTGACATTTCCTGGCCTGAAGAAACAAGGCTTGACCTTGCTGCCAGACCCATCGAAAGCCACTATGTTCCCCCTCCTGGGGACATCAGTCCCACATCCAGAGAGCTCCACCCACAGATCACTCTGTCAGAGAGCAGCATCTGTGATTTCAGGAGTTTGCCACACTACCTTCAAGGGCAATGGACTGAGTAGTTTTAAAAAGTACTTTGGAAGATGCTCTTCTTTATCGTATAAATACAGCAGATGTGTGTTATTTGGATGTAAATAAAGAAGCAAAGGGCTAAAGTCAGGTTATTGTTTAATGCTGAAAAAAAAGAGCTAGTATGTGTTAAAAGAAGCAATCTTGCAGGGGACTAACCATGGAAAATGAAATATGCTTCAAGCAATCAACTGAAAGTATAGCCTTTAAAACTAAGGAAAGGAAACCAGATGTCAGAATAATAATCCAAAAAGTGGGGGGGGGACAACCAAGCCCAAATATGGAATATTACATTTACTTTTGATCATGGCTCATGAAGTGGTCATGCTTGCCCTATGGGAAAAATGATCTGAGTTGGGAATCTCAGAGCCTACTTTTTTAAGCATTTCCATTTTTCACAATTATGAATGAATTTGACAAAGAATGATGGAAAACACTTAATTGGGATGGGAGGAAGCACAAGAAAAGCTATGTTGTATTACATAAAGATTTCTATCAGAAATCATATTCCCATGAAACAAACTTCCCATATAATTCTTCCAGGAATGTATAATTTAAATTAATACAAAACATACTTATACAACAGCTAGCAATTTGCCCCCCAAAAGAGAATGTGACAAAGAATACCACAAAACTAATTTGGAGCATGCTCCATTTAAGCACATGGAAATCCTCTGGATTTGAAAGTGTGCACTTTTCTCTTACACTGAAATCAGCTGGGCTTTTGGTCATGTTTTCATTGTGCTCTCTCTCAGCCATTTGTTTCTTGTTCTTTGCATTGAATAGATGTTGCTATCATTTGTAGAAGTCACCAAATTAGAAATGCAAACTGTTTGGTTCAATACAGAACAATCTGCCTCGGGAGATGGTGGAACAGTCTGACTTGGGAGGTGGTGGATGCTCCTTCGCTGGACATTTTCAAGTGGAGGCTGGACGACCATCTTTTGGGTATGTAGGTATGTAGGGCTATCTTTTGGCTATGCTCCTGCAGAATGCAGAGGGTTGGACTAGATGACCTGCAAAGTCCCTTCCAACTGTAAGATTCTATGATATGAGTCTATGATATTGTACTGCAAATGTTGAAGTGGTACCTTCAACCTCTTAAATGCTTTACAAACACTTAGGGGAGCAATCCTAAGTAGGTCTACTCAGAAGTGGGTCCCATGTTATTCAAAGATGCTTACTCATAGGATTGCCTTTGATCTGTGTCCCTGGTTTGTGCTTTTATCTAAAGGGTTCGAAATTAAATGTAAAAAAGAGTCAAACATGCTATCACACATATACTGAATCTGGTATCCCCCCTCATATGTCAACAATTTACATGGGGGTTCATTTATTTAACCTGAAGAAATTTTTCAGGGCAGTCATGCTCTAATTAAATGCGTGTGGTATAAGGATAGATAAAAGAGTATTTATTGATTTACAAAACTCACATCCTGCCTTTCTGCCTAAGCAGGGCCTCAAAATAGCTAACAATTAAAATATATATATAAAAACATCATAAGACAAAAACTAAAACACACAGGGAGAAGTGCAAAAACAGGACTAAAAATATAGAGCCGGAAGGAGGGGGTCACTGAGGAAATGCCAGATGGAACAAAAAAGTCTTCACCTGCTGGCAGAAGACGGTGATAGGGTAGGTCAAAGCTCTGGGAAGGTATGCCATAATCTTGGTGCTACATACGATTGCCAGGTCTGGGTTTGAAAATACCTGGAGACTTTGGGGATGGATCCAGGAGAGGGTGAGGTTTGGGGAGGGGAGAGGTCTCAGCATGGTACAATGTCATAGCGTCCACCCTTCAAAGCAGCCATTTTCTCCAGGGGAGATGATCTCTGTCAGCTGGAGATCAGTTGCAAAGGGGGTAGATCTCCAGGCCACACCTGGAGGCTGGCAACCCTTGTGCTACAACCAAGATGGCCTTCTCAAGTGCTGCTACTCATCTAACTTCAGAAGGTAGGGGCACTTGATCGTGGGCCTCCAAAGATGACAAGAGAGGTTGGGTAAGGCTCATATGGGAATAAATGAGAAGAAGAAGAGGAAGAGGAAGAGAAGGAGGAGATTGGATTTATACCCTGCCCTTCACTTGGAGTCTCAGAGCAGCTTACAGACTCCTTTCCCTTCCCCTCCCCACAACAGACACCCTGTGAGGTAAGTGGGGCTGGGAGAACTCTAACACAAACTGCTCTTTCAGGAACAGCTGTGCCAGAGCTTGTGACTGACCCAAGGTCACATCAGCAGCTGCAAGTGGAGGAGTGGGAAATCAAACCCGGTTCTCCCAGATTAGAGTGTGCACACTTAACCATTACACCAAACTGGCACACTTAACCACTACACCAAACTGGCTGTACACACCTAACCACTACACCAAACTGAAGAAGAGGAGGAGGAGGAAGAGAAGAAGACGAAAGTGTTGTTGGACTTATACCCCACCCTTCGCTCCAAGTCTCAGAGCAACTTACAATCACCTTCCCTTTCTCTCCCCACAACAGACACCCTGTGAGGTAGGTGGGGCTGAGAGAGCTCTGTAAGAACTGCTCTTGAGATAACAGCTCTGAGAGAACTGACTGACCCAAGGCCACCCAGCTGGCTCCATGTGGAGAAGTGGAGAATCAAATCCGGTTCTCCAGATTAGAGTTCATCAGGAAATAGGCAGAAACGGCCACAGTGGGCATACAGGTTATAATGTAAACATATTTACTTTAAGAAGCAAGTAAATAAACAAATAATCACATGGAAAAAATAAGGTGCTTTGTATCATCCAGCCCACTGCCCAACACAACAAGAAAACAAAGCTGAGGAAACCAAGACTTATATTTTAATGTGTTCAAAACTGTATATCAAAATAAATGCTTAAAGCAAAATGTGAAGGTGTTTCCTACTGTCTTTTCTTAAGCATGAAGGTTTTTGTATTCATTTTTCTTTATCAAGTCTACAAATAAACTAAGGCAGTAATAAGTATTTCCCAAAGGGAATGCTCGGACACACTGGTGTGCCACAAGAGAAAATCTCTGCATAATATATTGTGTTGACTTCCCAAACAGTTCTTGTTGAAGGGTGGGTATCACTCTGTGACATCTCTGCATTGAATTACTAACCATGAAATTCTAAGCATAGTGAGCTTATGCTATTCAAAGTCCATTGAAGTCAATGGACTTTCAAGGATGTAATTTTGTTCAGAACTCCACTGTAAAGCACTCCTGATCCAGAGATGCAGCAGAATTGCCTGTATTCAGAAGAAGCATGCCCTGCACTCACACAGATAGTATTTCCTTCACTGACACAGAAATGCAGGGGATGGGCTCCTCTGATGGCAGGTAGTTATGATCCTCATGTATGCTAAAGAAAGGAATGAATTGTGTCTAGAAAAAGTGTGTGTCAGAAAGGTGGGAAATACAAGCTAAATTCTTACAAAGGCTACTGGCCCAAACCCAACCCATTTAGCAGCTCAACTTTACAAAAAGGAATCTGAATGAATTTGCCTAGGTGCCCATTCAAGAGCGACAATTTTGTTCTTGCAGCTCAGGTGTCTTAGGGTGTCTTTTGATCATCCTTGCAGAAGAATTCTGTTTCCTTGGAACCAAAAAGTTCAGCACGTGGCATATCTACTGTAATTGCCAATCACAGTGCACTGAAACAATATTGCATGAGAATTTTTGCATAGATAGAAGAATCAAGGGCCTCTGTGCATGATCTTTTGTAGATTCAAACACGCTCTCATAAGAATAGTTTAGGGCTGCTCAGAATTGTGCTACCTTGGGCAGCACAGAAATAGTTGTTACTGTGTGAAGTACGATTCAGGTGGACATGCATTTCTTCTGGAATTACAGCTGATGTCCAGACTACAGAGATCAGCTGCCTTGGAGAAATAGCACCTTTGGAGGGAAGACTAAATGGTATCACGTCACCACTTCCTTTTCCAAACCCCACCCCCAAGATCTCAAGGAATCTCCCAATCTGGATTTGGCAATCCTATGTATTAACTCTCTAGTAAGAACATACGAGGAAGAGTGCATTAACTGTTAGTGAGTATGCTATAGGGTTGCCAGGTCCCTACCTGGCATCCAGTGGGGAGGGGGGAGAAGCTCCGTGTCTGGGAGTCCCAGAAATGATGTCATTGTGCTGGGCACATCATCAGGGGACACTCTAGCATTCAGTCTTAAAACTCTATGGTGCCATAGAGTTTTAAGGCTGACCTCTGGGTGACGTCATCGCGCCGGGCACACCAGCCTGATTCAGGCACTTTGGGGGCAGAGTTCCCCCCAGCAGCTAGATCCAGACTGCCAGGTTGGGGGACCCTAGAGCAGGCAACCCCAGGGGACCTGGCAGCCCTAGTATGCTACTTTCTAGCAGTACCTATAGCAGCAGAACTGGGGAAGGGGATTCTTTTCCACTCCCTTTCTCTTCAGTTATCTACTGGTGAATTATACAACTTTAAGGCTGACAATGAAGAAATTGAAATTGTTCAAAATTTCCATTCCTTGGCTCCATCATCAACCAAAAGGGAGGACAGCCATGAAGGAGCTAGAAAGGATCCTTAAGTGTTAGGATATGTTGCTGGCAACCAAAATCAAAATAATTCATACTATGGTGTTCCCCATTACTATATATGGGTGTGAAAGTAGGACAATGAAGAAAACTGACAGGAAGAAAATAGATTCCTTTGAAATGTGGTATGGGAGGGCAGTTTTACAGATACTATTAACCTCCAAAAAGACAAATAAGTGGGTGCTAGATTAAATCAAGCCTGAATTCTACCCAGAAGCTTAAATGACTAAACTGAGGCGATCATATTTTGCAAAGACAAGAGTCACTGGAAAAGACAATAATGCGAGAAAAAATTGAAGGCAGCAGGAAAAGAGGAAGACCCAAGACGAGATGGACTGATTCAATAAAGGAATCCATAGCCCTCAGTTTGCAAGACCTGAGAATAGCTGTAGGGCCAATGGTACCACGGGGGGGATTAATATCATCTTTTGGTTACTGATGTGTTTTATGGATTTTAATTTGTTTTTAATGCTGTTTATATATTATTATGTTGTACACCACCCTGAGCCCAGTTTCTCTGGGGGAGGGTGGTTTAAAATCAAATCAAATAAATAAATAATGATACCACATGTGGTATTTAGGGTCCTTTGTCTCCCCCCCCATTCTCAGGCAGTTCCCCTAATCAATTAAATAAAGTGGAATGGAATGGAATAGAAAAGGCTGAGCATTTTAGCAGGACAATATTTAGAACAGAAAAGAAGGTAAACTGACACTCTTTTACACTAGGCTAAATTTAAAGGGCAGCCTAGGTGCCTGGGACTGTTGCTGTCTGAGATAAGAAATGGAATTACTAAAGAAAGGGGCAGACATGCTTCTAGACAGTTCCAGAGGGAAACTGCTCTTTGATGCCACTGTGAGACAAAGAAGAGGCAGACAGGAGGAGACTTAGGATTGCCAGGCCTGGCCTGGCAGGGGGAATGGGTTATGAGGGGCAGCTCCGGCAGGTGCGATAGGGACTTGAGGGGCAGATGTCTGTCACAACATGATATTGTTTTCAGGAAAACTTTAATCACTAAGAATGCCTCCCTAGGAATTGCTAGAAACTCTATGGTATAACCATAGTATGTTTGGCAATTCCTAGAGAGGACTGATATCACTTCAGGATTTTACCAGACATGATATCAGTACTCTCTAGAAATCAGCAAAAACTCTATGTTTTCACCATAGAGTTTCTGTTTGTACCAACAAAGATGTGACATCACTTCCAGGTTTTTCCCAGAAGTGATGTCATGCCATTGCTAACAGTATTTTTTTTAAATTTCTCCCACCTAGTGCTGGAGTGCCAGTGGCCAAGGCCCACTGGAGGCAATAGAACTCCCACCCCTATCAGGTATATGGCATCCCTAAGGATACTACAGATATGTTTTTCTTTTTTCATCCTCTGTAAGAGTTAGGAACAAAGTGTAAGAAAGCCTTGCCAGTTTTCTGCCAGAGGCAGGAGAGTGGCAGCAGGAAAAAAATAACGTTAAAAAATTGCCATCAGATAATGTCAGTTCACTCTAGGCATTGCCAGAAACTATATGGTTTTAACCACAGAGTTTCCAGCAATTGCTAGGGAGATCTGATGTCACTTCTGAGTTTTCCTTGCAAGTAACACTGCACTATCGCTGGATGTTGTCTCCCCCTCTCCTGGACTCTTGTTGATCGCCACTGACTGGCAGCTCTAGCTAAGAACTTGAAGGTGCTGAAATGAAGATTCCAAATTGATAATCCAGCTACACTGCAAAAATAAGAGCAAAGTCTGGTTTTGAATTTGACTCTGAAAGAGATTTGCCTTAACATGGATATCTCCCACTCAAAAAGTAGGAACAGATAGATCAGCATAATGTAATTTAATCAGTTGGAATCTCTCTCCCTCCACCGCCCCCCCACAAGTTAAAAGTTGGTCAGCATATTTTCTTGGTCATAAATGCCTGAACCTGATCAGAAATAAGTGCCACAGAGTTCAGATAGGTCAGCTCCCATGTAGGCTTGCCATAGGGTTGCCAGGTTCCCCCCTGGCCATCGGTGGGGGATTGGGGGGTAGGGTTGCCAGATTTGGGTTAGGAAACTCCTGGAAATTTGGGGGTGGAGCTTGGGAAGGATAGGGACTTCAGTGGGATAAAATGCCATAGAGTCCACCCTCCAAAGCATCCATTTTCTCAAGGGGAACTGATCTATGTAGTCTGAGGATGAGTTGTAATTCTGGGGGATCCCCAGGTCCCACCTGGAGGATGGCATCTCTAACTTGCCAGCTGGCCTGGTCTGCTCTTTAAAAGCAACAGGCAGAAATCAGCAAGTACAGCTTCCACTCTTTGCTGTTGTGAATGGTCTCTGCACTTTTCTTGAATTTTACATATCTCACCCCGTACTTCCTATACTGCATGACCTTTCGACCTTTCTGTTTATTCCTCCCCCCCCCCATGTAAAATATCTGAGCCATTGCATTGCATCTGAAGAAGCAGGCTATTGTCCATGAAAGCTTATGCGGGAATGCAATCTTGTGGATTTTCAGGTGCCACTGGACCTCTGTTTATTGCTGCTGCAACAGGGTGACTTGGCTACCCCTCTGGAATGACCATTGCATGATAAACATTATCACATGCCCATCAACTTACTGTTAAAGGCACAGTTTGAGTAGCCAATGGAAACTTCAGCAAGGTTGCTTCAGGCAAAAGTATACAGAATGGCTCCCCTAGTTCTGAACATATACATTTGGGACCAGGGTTTGGCATTCAAAAACATAATTGCATGTCTCTAAAAAAATGTTGCTGTTAAAGCAATCAGTACTAACTCATTCGACCCATTCATAGAGGTCTGCAGGGCAGAGATTCGTGCTGAAGGGTCTGGCTCTGATTAATCAGAAATCGCACACTAAGCTTTTGCTGATTAGGATATTGAAATGGTTTCTTGTTCCCCAGCCCCCAACTCCCACCACTGTTGTGTAGGTGTTTGTATGCTTTGCTAGTTGTAACTGGTTTGTTTTTTGTCAGGTCACTGCTTGAGTCAGGTCAGGGCTTGGCTTGGCTTGACAACAATGTCTTCTTTCAAGCTGGCCTCATAAGAGATAGTGCTAACGTTCAGCTTGTCAATTAACGAGCCAAAAAGTGGGTCACATCTCCACTGGATAGCCTAGAATGGTCACGTTTCCACTTTAAAATGGAAACAAATGTGAAAGCCAGCATTTGAAAAACATTTTTACCCATCACATAAAACATCTAAATTTCCTTTGAAATAATAATGTGTCCATATTATAAGCTTCTTCCAATAAGTTTGAACAACAAATATAGTACTAGCTACAATACTCCACTCCCCCTAGCATACAGTAGAGCCTTAAAAGGTCTTGAAAATACAAAAACCCTGTTGGAAGCATCACGTTTTCAGAGATATTAGTGTCATCTTGATTCCTAAGCATAAGCACTCATACTTCCTAGTAAGTATGCTTTGGTACAAGCATAGGCTTGAAAAATAGTTTTAAAGACATTTAGGGAGTTCCTAACTTATAAAAAAAAGGGTATGGGGCTAGTTATCTGAAAAAACGTAAACTTTATATCTCAGGGTAGGGAAATCCCTGGAGATTTGGGGGTCGAACCTAGGGAGGTTAGTGGGAGGGGCCTTTGAAGGGTATAGTGCCATACAGTACACCCTCCAAAACAGCCATTTTCTCCAGGGGAACTGATCTCTGTTATCTGGAATTCCAGGATATCTCCAGCCCCCACCTGAAGGTTGGCAACCATATCTTAGAAAATTTATTTGTTTGAAGTGTTTGTATACTACTTTTCCTCACTTTAAACAGTTATACACCAAAGATAGAATTTCTACAAGCAAGGACCCACAAGAAACTTGCAGGGAAGAAGCATCCCCCCCACACCTTGCTTCCTCCCTTCTCCCCCACTCCTTCTCTCTGTCACTCTTCCTCTCTGTGTGTCATGACCCCCTCTGACCAGCCCAGGGACTCTGACTCCAGAACCTCAGGAGAAGAGACTGAGGGGGATCAGAAGGACCAGTGAGGGACCAACACTGCAATGGCGCCTGCTGCCAATGTTCTGGCAAAGCCAGAGGCCCCCTGCCAGAGTCTGCAAAGGAGACCTCACCACCATCCCCTGAAATAACCACCAGGCCTCCGCTGGGCAGGAAGAAAACCTGGGCTCATAGCCCCCCAGAAAAGGTGGTGGTAGAAGACTTGAGCTAAGTTGGCACTAAGGAGGTGAAATTTGAGATTGGCTGCATGCAACCCCATTCCAGAGCAGGGCTGCTAGACCGATAATTTTTCACAGGATCCTGGCCAAAACACAGTACAGCCACAGGAGCTCAACACTTGCTGACAGGGCAGCTGAGCCTGCTTACTTCCCAGCTTATTTAGGGGAAGCTGCCTTGTTAGATCAACCAGTCTACAAGGTGCTCCAGCTCCAGTCTATGTTCTCAAGCTGCAAGGGCCAAGCCTAGGAGACTTACTCCAGAGGAGACCTGACCAGGCCTGCCTGCCTGCAGAGCCCATTCTTTATCTCTTCTCTGTCAGTCTTTCTTTCTCCTTCTCTACTCAGTTCTCTGTCACCCTTTCCCCCCTTTCTCCTCCCTCTTGAGACTAGTGGTAGGGTTGGCCCACACACCTACTTTGACCCTGGGCCTGGCTGGCTGTTCCTCCTCTGTTGCTGTGCCTGCCCCCTACATGCCCCCTGTGTCAGCTGTGTTTACTCACCAGTAACCCAGCCACTTGCCTCATTCATAGTGGGAGCAAAGGGAGGACACTGGGGGAAGAGAGGCTCCTGCTCTGCTTTGGTCACCCCTTGAGGTAATGGTGGAGGGGGATTTGACTCACTTGGATGGCCATCCCCCTTTCCAATGTTCTGAAGTTATGATTGTGGAAGCAGCTGCCATGGCAACAGGTCAGTGGTGGAGGAAAATGCATGGAGGCATGACAGAGGCTCCTGTTCTTCTTGTTCACCTCCTGAGATAGTGATGGAGGTAGTGGGGTCAGTAGAGAAATATCTCCCTTCTAGGGATGGCCATGAACCACATGTTTGCAGTTCAGTTCAGGAGATTGGTTCATGAACCAAACCAGTTCATATGGGTTCGTGACCCCTGCTTCCTGCTTCACACCACTCAGCTGTTTGTTTTAAATTGCTCTGAGTCATTTAAATCATTGCTTTCTACATTCCATGGCTTTCTGTGGGAAATAGAAAGCACTGGCTTAAGTGGCAAGGAGTCATTTAAACTAGTGCTTTCTGCTTTCCGCAGCTTTCTATTGCAGGCAGAAAGCAGTGGTTATAATGGCTTCTTGCTGGATTATGGAGCACCACTCAGCTGTTTGGTTTAAATGGTTTGGAGTTGAACCCAAGAAAGCCCCTTTTAAAAGCTGAGTACAAGAGCCGTTTTCTCCACAAGTACCAGCTGGTTAAAAGGGCTTTCTTGGGCAGCTAGCCCCAGGGATTTTCTTTTCTTCACAAACCACCATGAACCCACATGAACTGCATCAAAATTCATGAATGTTCGTGGTGGTTTTTCAGTTCACAAACATTGCTTCATGAACTGGCAAACATTTGTAATGAACTTCAGTTCAGCAGCCAGTTCGTGCTGTGCCTGTTCCCTTCTGGCTGCGTGACAATTTTCTTCTGATTTAAGTATCTACAGATGGGACCATGTTGACTATTACAAACAGCTCAGCTGTTTGGTTTGAATGGCTTGTAGCTGTACCAAAAAAGCCCCTTTAAACAGCCAAGCCAGGAAGAGCAAATAGCTGAGTGTGGGAGCAGTTTGTTCCATGCAGATCAGCTGTTTAAGGGGCATTCTTGGGCAGCTAGTCCCAGGGACTGGCTGTCCAAGAAAGCCCCTTTAAACAGCTCATCCATGGGAGCAGTTTGCTCTACAAGAGTCAACTGTTTGAAAGGGCTTTCTTAGGCTGTAAGCACTGCTGAGTGGAACAAACTGCTCCCATGGCTCATCTGTTGAAAGGGGATTTCTTGGGCAGCTAATCCCAGGGCTAGCTGCCTTTAAATAGCTGAGCTAGCACTGCCCAAGAAAGCCCCTTTAAACAGTTGACTCTTGTAGAGCAAAATGCTCCTGCAGATTAGATGTTTTTCATTAGTTAATTTTTTATGTTGTATGTCCTATGACACCTATCATTACTATTTGATTGGGAGTCCTGAAGAAATAAGTGGTTATTGCCATGTAGTGTTATGGTGAATTTTTAGGGTGTTCAGTTTCTATTCCATTCCAAAAACCTGCTTGACTTCAAATGTTGACCAGCTATTCCTATGCTGATCAATAATGGGCAGGTAGGTGAGTCAAAAGCATGTGGCAAATGCCTACTTGGGACAGGTAGAGTTTGCTATAAGAGTCTTTCTAGAACCCGCTTATGGACTGGGACTCAGTCCAGCTTACTTAATAGTGTCTCATGTCACTCATGAATTAAATGGGCTTGCCCCAATGATTTTTTTTTTTTTTTGCTATTTTGTTTTATGGAAGGGAGCTCTTGGAGCAAGTATGCTTTTTGCAGAAACCTCACTAGATTTCTTAAAGCTCCTTTTCACCTCTTTCCCACTTAATTACTGCCTAAGATGAAGTCTGAGAGCTAAAAAGTCAAAGGTCAAGCTCCACCTGTTCTAACAACCTCTCATTTTCTGAGAGATGGCAAACAATGGATAGAGATAAGGAAGAGATTATGGCAATTCTGTCTTCCAATGAAGGTAATGGAAGAACAGCTAGGCTTGTACCATTCATACAAAGAGAAGGAAAACAAGGCTAAAAGTGTTTAGATTGTAAGATTGTGTACATAAAGGTGTGCTCAAAGACAAGGGGAATGGCTGAGTAACTAGTTACAATGTGCTGTTGTCATATATTGGTTCCCAAAGAGCAAGGTAGATTAGAATTGTTTTTTAAAAATCTTTTTAGTGGACTAGGGTCTTATTTTTTTTAAAAAAAATAGACTGACCTTTACATTAAACAGAATGGGAACATAAAAGGAACAAGGGCTTAAAGCGTAATCTGATGGTCCTGCCAAGATGGGTGTACTGAGGCAGGCAAGCTAATCAGTATGCTATGCTTAGCTATCAGTATGACGCCAATGTTGTATTTGGACCATTGGATCTGTTCCTCTAACCATGGCACCTTCCCCAGTGCAAGAAGCCTTCCTATGATGCAAGAATTGTACGTTAAAAGAACTCTGGAGTACATGCTATGACTTACCATGGATTGGAATAAGCCTTCATGTTCATGTCTGTTCCTTCAGCCAACAATGAGGAGAAGCAGTTATGAAACATAAGGCTGTAGTCCTTGGAGCCCACCCTTGCATCAGGAGAAGGCACCACTGTCTGTAGAGGGGATCCATGAGATCCAACCCACACAATGTTGTGACTGTCCTAGAGACAGTCACTAGACAGGAAAAGAGGAGAAAGTATACAGAATACATGAAGGTGCCATGCACTGAGTCAGATCATGTTAGTTTACAAGGTCAGTATTGCCCACTCTTGACTGGTAGTGGCTCTCCAGGTGCAGGTCTTTCACATCATCTTATTACCTGATTCTTTGAATCAACAGTTCTGGGAGCTGAACCTGGGACTTTCTATATGCAAAGCAGATGCTCTTCTGCTAAGCACAATGTATACTTCCCTAAGCACAATGTATACTTACTAAGGTAAGGTTGTGGTCACATGCCCCAGAAAAAATGTGGGGGGGAGCAAGGCTACTTCCTCCTGAGGAATTTGACCCACAGTTGCATGATCACACAGTCCTTGGAAGCTTTGGGCACAGCCCACCACTGAGTGATGAGATGCAACCACGGGTGAGTGGGGGGGGGGGTTGTCGTTTGTTTCCAGTGCGCTTACACAAGGAATTGATGAATTGCATCTCCACACTGAGGGCTCCCTATGAAGTTTGTGATGATGTGCATAATGTGAAGGGGGGGAACAATGGCACGGAGCTGGGATGGCCTGATCAGATCATCCCAACGTCATAAGAGCACGCTGGAGCAATCAGACAGGGGAAAGTCCATCCGTGGCCCATTGAAACCCATTTTCTACTGGATTTCTACTGGTGTCTTTTCTACTGGTGTCTTTTAACTCCACTTCTGTGATGGAGCAGAACGGGTTGCCAATGGCTACAGGGCACTTCCCAGATGTTGTCTGTTCTCACCCTTTAAATCTGCCCGGCATTTGCACCTATGGCAGGTCTAATTGTGCATATGTTCGCAGCCTAATTTTGTCTTAGACGTTAAGGGCAGAAGGTGGGGAGTGTGTGGTAAAAGAAAATCAAGGTACAATTTCTTGCTTTTTTGGTAGGGTGGGGCATGATCTGCCAACTGAATGCATAATCTAACACTGTAATGATGTTATTCAAATGTTACTTTTTATAGTTCTGGAATATCTTCACCTATTAATGTGATGATTCCTTGCTCAAGCAAATGATACTGAAAAATGACTCTCAGATTGTGCATATCTGTGAAGTTTGCTCCAGCACAGTGTGAGGTCCTGTGGCATGCTTTATGGATGTTGCAATGCTTTGTTGATACCTCTTAAGTATGGCTTTTGCAAGAGATTGTTAGCATTGCTTATGTAGTTGGGCTGGTCCAAAATCACCACTGCTGTAAAGCAGCTGCTGTCAGCAAGACATACAATGATACAGCATTGGCAAACATTCCATATATGACTGATTTAATGAAACAGGGGAACTGATCTCTGTAGTCTGGAAATGAGCTGTAATTCCAGGGGGTCCCCAGGTTGCCTCCCTAGCAGAAAGAAGAAAGATCAGGGAAGGGGAAGTCCTTGTGCGGCTGGTTAAAAGATAGATTTGAATGTAAAACTGAAACCTGACATTGAAGATTGAAGCAATATTTGAATCTCCGCCCAAAATCACCAAAGATACAGATTACAACTAAAATTTCAGAAGGGATGTTTTGCTGATAGGCAAAGTTTAGGATAAGAAACCATGACTGATTTCCCTCAAGTCACTGCTCTGCCCTTGCTCTTCCCTTTCCTCCGATTGTATGCATTAATTTCCCACTATTTGCTGTGTGGCCACATTTTGACCCGCAGCTTCAGCCAATTTCCTTTGTGTCTTCTTGTTCCTGTTTTTTGAGGATCGAGAAGATGCAAGGGAAATCGAGTGAAGCTGCAGGTCAAAATGCAGCCGCGCAGCAAGTAGTAGGAAATTGACAAATACAATTGGGGGAAAGGGAAGAGTGAGGGCGGAACAGCGGCTTGTGGGAAATCAGTCCATGTGTATAACTAAAAAGGCTGTACCTGCAGTTTCATTTTCTGAGCCCTAACTGTGAATTTCTTTGGGGAAACTGTTGGCTGTTTTTGGTTGTTTATGGTCCTGAAATTGCTTACTTCATAACTTGTTTTGGTGCAATCTGTTATGTTCTTACAAACTCTTGCTCTTACATAGCTCTGGGTGGTGCATGCAGTTCTTCCCTACCCGGTTTCTAGTGTCCCAACTCCATGTTATGTTAAATCAGGCTGAGTCTTGATTTGCAGCTAGAGGTGTTTGAGTGTCCACTAATTCAGCTCACAGCCTGCTCACCAGTTGAGAACAGGGAGTTGATTGTTTGGTGAGCTGTTCAGAGAGGCCCAAACATATTTGAATGTGACTGTTTCACATGATTACATTGCTTTCTCACACTGCACACAGCATTGGTTATCAGCTTCAGCTAAACTGCTTGCTGTTTTCACTATTTCTGTAAAATTGAAATTGCTGCTATTGTACCATTGCACTATTTATCCTCTGATGTGGAATAAGGTGAGCCAGCACCATAAACTGGGATAATCATAGGGCCAACTTTATTTTCATTGCTCAGGAGGGATCTGCAGTGCACACAGGCCAAAAACTCCATTCCAGAGTTAACTGTGGTGCAGGCAATTGGTGGGATGCAGAAGAGTCAGGCCTCCTCTGTTTTGTGCATTCTTGATCTTATGGGTGATGGCACCCTAGCTCAGATCCATAAACTGTCACATGGGTATGGTTCATGTTTCTCCTTGCCAAGCCTTCTTAGTGCTTGAGGGAGGTGTGCCATATCCAATCCCCCTAGCCATAAGGTCTATGGGTCAAGGATAGTGGCACCTCTCAAGGGGTTCCTATCCCATGTCCATGAAGGCACTGCTTCTGGTCTGAGGATTACCCTTCATCCTCCATACTGATGCCTCAGAGTGCTCACCTGAGTTATACCATGTACCATTAAAGCAACATTTTCCTGCACTACTTCCACCGCCACCCTACATACCTCTTATGCCTGCCAACAGGCCCCACTGCAGATCCTTTAAGAAGATGTTATATCCCTCATCTGAAAGGTGGGCCCCATCGGCCCTGTATAGGTGCAGAAGACAATGTTGGAAGTTTGGGTGTGCAATGTGTGTGCCACCAATGGCAGCAACCCCGTGCCACACCTAGAATCATATAATCATAGAGTTGGAAGGGGCCATAAAGACCCAATGCAGGATCAGCCTAAAGCATCTCTGACAAATATTTGTCCAGCCTGTTCTTGAAAGCTGTCGGTGAAGGGGAGCTAACCACCTCCCTAGGCAGCTCTTTGAACCACTCTGACCGTGAAAAGGTTTTTCCTAATATCCAGCTGATACCTTTCTGCATGTAATTTAAACCCATTGCTGTGGGTCCTCTGCTGCCAACTGAACAGCTCCTTGCCCTCCTCCAAATGACTGCCTTTCAAATATTTAAAGAGATCAATCATGTCCCCCCTCAATCTCCTCTTCTCCAAGGCCCTTAGTCTTTCCTCGTAGGGCTCAGTCTCCAGACCCATGATCATCCTCGTTGCTCTCTTCTGCACCCTCTCAATTTTGTCCACATCCTTTTTGAAGTGAGGCCTCCAGAACTGCACACAGTACTCAAGGTGCAGCCTGACCAATACAGTATACGGAGGAGCTATGACCTCCTGCAATTTTGATGCTATGGCCCTTTTAATACAACCCAAGACTGAATTTGCTGCATCACACTGACTGCTCATATTTAGTTTACAGTTTACTCTTACCCCAAGATCTCTTTTGCCTATACTACTCCCCAGAAATGTATCCCCCATCCAGAATTTGTGCTTGACATTTTTGGGGCTGAGATGTAATACTGTGCATTTATCTTTGTTAAATTGCATCCTGTTTGCAACTGCCTGCTTCTCCAGAGTATTCAGGTCTTGTTGAATTTTAACTCTATCCTCTTGGGTGTTTGCTACGCCTCCCAATTTGGTATCATCAGCAAATTTAATGAGTAGCCCTTCTACCCCTTCATTCAGATCACTGATAAAAATACTGAAAAGTACCAGGCCCAAAACTGAGCCCTGTGGCACCCCGCTGGATACCTCCCTCCAATCTGATGAAACACCATTGACCACCACTCTTTGGGTGTGGTTCTCTAACCAGTTCCCTATCCACCTAACTGTCCTATAGTCCAGTCCACAGTCTTCCAGTTTGCCCATCAGAATGTCATGGGGAACCTTATCAAAAGCTTTACTGAAATCCAGGTAAATCACATCAACAGAGTTCCCACGATCCAGTAAGCTCATCACATGATCAAAGAAGGAAACCCGATTGGTCTGAAAAGATCTGTTGGGGACAGAACCATGCTGACTTCTTTGGATCACTAAGTGGTCCTTCAGATGCTTACAGATCGATCCCTTTAAAATCTGCTCTAATATCTAATAACAGAAGTCAGACTGACTGGCCTGTAGTTTCCCGGGTCATCCTTCTTCCCTTTCTTAAAGATTGGGATAACATTCGCTCTCCTCCAATCTTGTGGCACATCCCCAGTCCTCCAGGAGACCTTGAAGATGATGGACAAAGACTCTGCAAGTTCCTTATAAAGTTCTTTGAGCACTCTTGGGTGCACACTATCTGGCCCAGGGGATTTGTATTTGTCCCGTGCAGCCAGGTGCCCCTCCACAACCTCCCTGTCAATGTCAACTGGACACTCCGGTGTCCTGTTATGTCCTATACCATCTCTAGACGGGCTTGAGTTCTGGGAGAAAACAGAGGCAAAAAAGTCATTAAGTCTGTCTGCTTTTTCTCTGTCCTCTACCAGAGTTTTTCCTTCTACTCCCACAAGTGGTCCAATTGCCTCTTTTACCTTGTGTTTGCTTCACCATTTGCCTTAGCTTATATTCTTTCCAGGCACTCTGGGTGCATCACACCCTTCCAGACACACTACTGAAGCCTGTCTGACCATGCAATCAACACACTTGGCACAAGGGCCTGCAGTACTCAAAGTCCACAAGGGTTTGCAGCACAGTGGACTTTCCTGCACTTCTTCCCATGTCATTTTTGCCCAGGTGAATTAGTATGATATGTGGTGCAGGAGACACCTTCAGGTGGTGGTGGAGAGCTGGCAACAACTGGCCCCATAGCATGCCCCTTCTCCCAGGCCACATGATCCTGATCGTATAGCTTGTGTCTGGTTGTAAACTGAAGCCTCCAGCAGTTGCCGTGGTCTTAGGCAAACACGGAACAGTAAGAATTTTTTAAATGCAGTGTTTATTTACAAATAATGGAATGTCTGATTTTCTCATTCTTTTTTAAGCAATTGGCTGCACATCAGCAGGTCAACGGGAGCAGAAACTGGGACTCTTATATGAGACTGCTTGGTCCTATGAACTGGCTCTGAAAAATATATGGGCTTGGATCCAGACTAGCATTTCTGCAGGTGCAAGGAATTCTGCCCAGAAAGTTTCATTCTCTCACCTCACCAATCCCCTGGTGGCCGCAAACACCCCCCAAATTCTGTGCTTGACTGACCCCAAAAGACAGGAGTTGGGGGAACATGCTAGGTTGCTTTGGGGAGGGGAAGGTGAGGCCATTGCATTCCATGGATGGAAATCCTTGCACCCACAAAAATGCTAGTCTAGATTCAAGTCAGCATGACAACACAGAAAAGACTGCATTGCAACTGTTTGTAAACAATGCTGTAAGAATAAATGAGTACACCAATACAGACTGTCACAAGGAAAAAGACTACCCTGAGCAGTCCTATCCTGTGATTTTGGGCCATGGGGAATTTGCCCATCACTATCTGTAGCTTTAAAATATGGCACTCTGTGAATTACAGTAATGTATGTCACTATTGCTTCATTCTCAAATGTTGTGTGAATTATGATAACTATAAAAAGTACAGCCAGAAACCACTGGTTAGCATTAGAGCAAAAGCAGTATTTTCTGTAGCATTCTTGACTTCTAGTCATAACAAACAATGAATCTTGAAATAAGAGATAGTGCTAAATAAAGATGCTTGTCAAGTTTTTGAAAAATATGAGCTTGTTAAAATTTCAGATCTATCTTGTGTGAGTGAAATGATCATTTTCTTTCCCTTAGAGTGAGCGTGTTTTGGCAGGTCACTGCTTCAAAATGCAGAAAGACACGTTGCAATTAAAAACAAAAGCATGTGGATTAACTGTGTAGTATGATGGAACATTTTCTTAGGGTTTGCTCACATTTTATCATTACAATAACATTTCTGCCCTGAGGTGTAACATGGGTATTTTGATAGCAAGAAACCACACTTTGACAACTTTAACTGGGGATTTTTCCCTCTGGTTATTGAGTACCTACTAACATGTTATAGCATAAGCCATTATGTTAATAATGTATGCATTTCCAAGCACATAGAAATAGGGTAACATCTTTCTTGACACTTACTGAGAGCCAGTTTGGTGTAGTGTTTAAGTGCGTGGACTCTAATCTGGGAGAAACAGGTTTGATTCCCCACTTCTCCACTCACAGGTCCTGGATGACCTTGGGCAAGCCATAGTTCTGTCAGAGATGTTCTTGAAAAGAGCAGTTTCTGTCAGAGCTCTCTCAGCACCACCTACCTCACAGGGTGCCTGTTGTGGGGAGGGGAAGAGAAAGGAGTTTGTAAGCTGCTCTGAGACTCCAAGTGAAGGGCGGGGTATAAATCCAATCTCTTCTTCTTCTTCTCTTGGTAGGCTATTATATCCTAATCTTACAGTAACGAGTTCGATCCTACCAGCTTTTCCACTCAGTCCCTCCAGATTGTCGTCTGCATTATGGCCCCCGTGCCTTTTTTTTTGCCCATGGTTCACACAATTCCCTGATAACATGATACCTCCCTCCTAGCTTTGCAAAAGGAGAATAAAGGGGATGATGAGAGAAAGAGAAGGGGGAATAAAAAGAATGAAAGCCCAAAGGAGAAATGGACCCCACACTGTCTAAGGAAAGCCTGAGTCATTGCTAGTCCTCCCAATTCTCCAGTAGCTGCAGCTGCTATTGAAGCTAAAAACCCTTGTATTTGGATAAGGGCAGCTAACAGCAAGCCCTGCCTTATAATAGCACCACCCACTTTCTAACGAGCAAGCTCAGTGGGTACAACAGCAAGTGCTGGGCACCATGTAGGGCAACCCTGATCTAATGGATGGTAACTTACTGGCCAAGCCTGAGTTTTTGATTAAAGGCTGATTACTAGAAAGAAACCTTTGGGAACTTCCTGACAAGTCGGACCTCTATTTCAATGTTGTTTTTTTAAAAAAAATGCATACACACATTGCTTTCTAATCACCCCTGTTGTCTGCCATGCTGTAGTTAGCACAAAAAGTGCCATTTCCAGAGGGCACCTGTATGTGGCAGTCAGGATAGCTCTATAACGGCCAGGGTACGCATAGGTATTGGGAGAAGTTCCATGACCCACCAACTATTTTCCCATACAAATAGCTGGCGGAGGTGTATGTGCTTTTGAGCAAAGAAAATGTTTAGGTTTTGCTCATCTCAAAAATATCAACCAACATTCCAACCTTCATCAGTTTCTCATCCAGGCCTTTCATCCAAGTCAATTTGTGGGTGTCCCGATTTAAAGCAGCTAACAAGCCATCTTCAGCACAGAGCTGTTTTAATCAAGGTTTGCAGACCAATAGCCATGCTCTTGCTTCCAAGGATATCTGTCCAAATTCTGCCTGTAATACAACGTTTGACACGCAGCAGAGAACATTCAATATTTTCCTTAAGAACTTACTGGGCTGGTGATTGGTCAACATTATCAGGGATAGCTTTAATCTAAATAGCTGAACTGTAAAGAATGAGGGGAGTCGCTTTCAAATTAAAGGCTTCCACCACTCCAAGAATATAGGATCTTAGATTTTGGGTGGTTACCAGGCTTTCTTGACAACAATAATTGGAGAAAGGTTGCAAGGCCCTTCTTAGTCTGACCCTGGTTCAGGACAAGATCACAACATCATCCGCATAAAGCAAAATAGATATACCAAACTCAGCTAATTTGGGTGGATGGCAATAATCATCAAAAACTGCTGTTATATAAATTAAATATAAATTAAACAAGAAAAGTTCCAACAAACATTCCTGACAACCTCCCTTTTCCAAATTAAATGGATTTGTTAAATTCCCATCATACCTACATTATACTTGGGCAGTCAAACACGAATATAAAGTCCTAGGAATAAGTCCTAGGAGCCTTTTGTCTATGGTAGTTTAAGTTTGTTACACAATCTAGGATGATTTATGGAGTCGAGGACCCCTTGAGGTCAATAAAAACTGCATATAGTCACCCCCCTGATGAATATTTCTCAGCAATGGTCATATGTGGAGGAACCCTGCCTAAATCCTACCGGTTCATGCCCCAGTATGGTTTCTGATTCCATCCAATCCAGGGGCTTTTTAGTAAGTAAGCAGATTATAGTTTTCCTAGAGAAGAGAGAAGGTTGATTGGTCAATAACAGTATGGGTCACTTCTGGAACCCCTTTTAAATATCAGGACAGTGGCCAACCAGTTCCCCTGGACAGCCAACAACAGAGTTTAGAGCATGAGACCTTCCCCTGATGTTGCCTCCTGGCTCTGGGATTCAGAGAGTTAGTGCCCCTGAATGTGGAGGTTCCCCTCAGTCACAATGGCTAGTAGCCACTGAAAGACCTGTCTTCCATAAATCGATCTAATCCCCCTTTATTCCAGAGAGCCAGTTTGGTGTAGTAGTTAAGTATGTGGACTCTAATCTGGGAGAACCAGGTTTGATTCCCCACTCCTCCACTTGCAGCTGCTGATGTGACCTTGGGTCAGTCACAAGCTCAGGCACAGCTGTTCTTGAAAGAGCAGTTTGTGTTAGTTCTCTCAGCCCCACCTACCTCACAGGGTGTCTGTAGTGGGGAGGGGAAGGGAAAGGAGTCTGTAAGCTGCTCTGAGACTCCAAGTGAAGGGCAGGGTATAAATCCAATCTCCTCTTCTTCTTCTTCCCATTTATTCCCATATGAGCCTTATCCAACCTCTCCTGTCATCTTTGGAGGACCACATTCAAGTGTCCCTACCTTCTGAAGTTAGATGAGTAGCAGCACATGGGAAGGCCATCTTGGTTGTAGCACAAGGATTGCCAGCCTCCAGGTGGGGCCTGGAGATCTCCCCCTTTTGCAACTGATCTCCAGCTGACAGAGATCATCTCCCCTGGAGAAAATGGCTGCTTTGAAGGGTGGACGCTATGACATTGTACCATGCTGAGACCTCTCCCCTCCCCAAACCTCACCCTCTCCTGGATCCATCCCCAAAGTCTCCAGGTATTTTCAAACCCAGACCTGGCAACCATATGTACCACCAAGATTATGGCATACCTTCCCAGAGCTTTGACCTACCCTATCACCGTCTTCTGCCAGCAGGTGAAGACTTTTTTGTTCCATCTGGCATTTCCTCAGTGACCCCCTCCTTCTGGCTCTATATTTTTAGTCCTGTTTTTGTACTTCTACCTGTGTGTTTTAGTTTTTGTCTTATGATGTTTTTATATATATATTTTAATTGTTAGCTATCTTGAGGCCCTGCTTAGGCAGAAAGGCAGGATGTGAGCTTTGTAAATCAATAAATACTCTTTTATCTATCCTTATACCACATGCATTTAATTAGAGCATGACTGTCCTGAAAAATTTCTTCAGGATAAATAAATGAACCTCCATGTAAATTGCTGACATATGAGGGGGGATACCAGATTCAGTATATGTGTGATAGCATGTTTGACTCTATTTGACATTTAATTTCGAACCCTTTAGATAAAAGCACAAACCAGGGTCACAGATCGAAGGCAATCCTACGAGTAAGCATCTTTGAGTAACATGGGACTCATTTCTGAGTAAGCCGCTCTGAGACTCCCTTGGGTAGCGAAGGGCGGGGTATAAATCCAATCTCTTCTTCTTCTTCTCTGTAGCCATCACTGTGGCAGTGAAGTCCACATTTTAATCACTCTTTGTGTAAAGAAGCATTCCTTTTTGTCCATTCTGAATCTACTGCCCATCAAGTTCATTGGATGCCCTCAAGTTCTAGTATTTGGTGAGAGGGAGAAAAATTCATCTTGATCAACTCTCTCTACCCCATGGAAAATTTTATAAACCTCTATCATGTCCCCGCTTAGTCATCTCTTTTTAAAACTAGAAAGTCCCAGACTCTTCAGCCTTTCCTCATAGGGAAGGTACTACATCTTCGTTCTCCTCTTCTGTACTTTTCCAGCTCTGCAATGTCCTTTTTGAGATATGGTGACCAGAACTCTACAGTGTATTCCAAATAAGGCCACACCATAGATCTGTACAGGGGCATTATGATATTGGCTGTTTTATTTTCAATCCCTTTCCTAATAATCCCTAACATAGAGTCTGCTTTTTTTTTTTACTGCTGTAGCACACTTTCATTGAGCTATCCACTATGACCCAAAGATATTTTTCCCTCTCACTCTCAGCAAGTTCAGACCACATTAGCCTAATTTTGAAGTTAGGATTTTTTGATCACATCCCCCACTTTGTGACCATCCTTTGTGGGCTGAATTACTTGCCAAAATTTCACTTTTCAAGAGTTGTCTTATCTGTTGGAATACGCAAGGTCTATAGGGCAGCCTTGCAGGGGCATAGCTGAAGGACTTGTAGTTAGCACAGGTAGTCAAGGGACTTCCCACTTTTTCAAACTGTGTCCTTGCTGTCTCCTGATTGGCTCTTCTGGAGACTTCTTGCTCCTGTTGAGTTTCCTGTTGCTCTTTGTTCCTTTTACAGCAGTTAGACTGGTTAGTTTAGGCTTTCTCTCTATATGTTCTATAACAGCTTGTTCTTCTACAATAAACCTACTTATTTTTCTCTAAACAGTCAGTGCTCCACTTCCTTTGCATACTTAAACTCTGCCAGCACTATCAAGGCTTCATCTAGGCTCTGGGCTGAAGTACATGAGCAAGTGAAACTGCCTTACATAAATTAGACCATTGATCCATCAAAGTCAGTATTGTCTACTCAGACTGGCAGTGGCTCTCCAGGGCCTCAGGCGGAGGTCTTTCACATCACCTATGACTTGATCCTTACTGGAAATGCCAGGGATTAAACTGGGAGCCTTCTGGATGTCAAGCAGTTGCTCTACCAATGAGACATGCCCCCTCAAGCAAGCAAGTGGCCTAAAAGTCAGGCTGGGGAAAGACAGTTGAAGGTGGTTAAAATTATGCTGGGTAAAGTCAAGCTCCATGCCCTGGATCCCAACGGGAGCTGTCTTCTCTTCTTCCAACCAAAGTTACTCCTTATTTAAATGTAATGTGAATTGCTGAAGATCTCATTCCTCCAAGGTCCCAAGGCCCTCTCTAATGGGAGGGGGAAAGAACCCTCTCTCTGGTGCACCTGTATATAAATGCATGCAATGCTCACTAAGGCATTATTTAGTGTACAGTCTACCATTTTATACACTACTGCTGAGGCATATTTTGTACTGCTGCTACCCTGTTTTTCCACAAACCCAAGGATGCTTACAAAATATAAACATACATGATTTTAAAAATAGTTAAGTGCATGAATTAGAATACATCAAATAGCTTTTTGAGTTATTGCAGAGTAAGTGAAGATGCGGTATAGAATGCAGAGAGCAGCTGTGAGAAGGCTGAGGCAATAAGCCTTAGTAGAAGAACAGGGATATTACACGTCCCTATTTTATCGGGATAATGTTGAAGGGTATGCAGTTGGAAGTTACAGAATGATGTGATGACCCAAGAATACAAGGTGCTCTGAGCATATTTACACCACAGACGTAAATTGGCTTGATAGACATTCCTTCTCCCACCAAGGGAACAGTAACTATCGTTCTGGGAAGGGAAAAACATTATAGATCTCTAGCAGAGAATTTTGAACACATGCTCCTTAAACTAAAGTTTCCAAGTTTTTTTGAGAAGACTTTAATGGTTAAATTTATATGCAAATTATGCATATTTATAGTGTAGAGTGTCCTCAGTTTCCATAATGCCATTTGAAAAGCATCAGATCCTATTGGGATAAGAAGCAAGACTGTGTCCTTGCACTGAGAGTCTGAATGTGCCCACCTTTGTATCCAAACTTCCCTTTTCTCTGAAACGGAGCACTGTTCCTTGTATTGGTGGTCTAGCAAAGAGGAAAAGAAATTGATGTATCCTAACAACCTTCCTCCTACTACACAAAGTCCCCTGTATTTGACAAGATTTCCTGGACACATGGAAGGAATCTGCTGTGTACCATCCCATTAACCACCTGCAAACATTTTAGTGATGCAATCTCCATGGTACGCTATGTATTTGTTTTCATATTCTGTACAGTATTTGCAATATATTTTCAATCATAGCAAAACTCACTTTCATCCATCAAAGCCAAATGTCTCCGTTCAGACCATTTGTTTACCCTTTTCAATACCCATCCTTCATTTCAGTTCTTGTCCCAAGGCACACACTATACTCCTGTTGAATGTCCTCCAACCAAGCAGAAATATATTATTTTAACAAATGGAGCTGGGTTCAGTAAAAATTACTTCAATGTTAAAGGCAAATTAAACACAGAGGGAGAAATTCTGTGTGCATTTTGGTCTGAAACAGAAACTTGGTCTGTTTCATCCTGCCCCACTGCATATATATCAGCAGCGCTTTCCTAGGAATGGTTTCGGATTTTTCATTCCTGCAATTTTGACACCAAATTCTATTTTAACATTTATGAAAATAAAAACAGTGATTCCTTAGTTTTATCCAATATTCTGTTTCCTTCCAAGAATTTTTTCTCTTAAGTGTACATATTTTTGACATTAAGTCATTCATACATCAACATTGTACATATAAATGATATGAATAATTGTATTATGTATCTACATTCTGTGTATAACTACCCTGTAAAGTTGTGTATAAAAACCATTTATATGTGTACACAGTAGAAATGAATCAACAGCAAAGAGCAAAGAACTGGAACTGATGACAAAAACATGAATGAACAAGTGGAGAACCACCAATAACTTGCAGGAGGATCACTTCATTTTCTGCTATATGTCCTTCCCAGCATAATGTCCCCTTTATCTCCACCTGGCAGCCATGATATTCTCTCATTTTTCCCTCCTTCCTTTTGTCCTTCCCACTCACCAACCAACCATCCTTCCTTTTATCTGTCCCCTCCCTTTTTCCTGGCAGAAATCAAGCTTTGATGGCTAGCAATATTGTTCTGGTTGCCTAATAACTTCCACAGTAACCACTGAGATTTCTTTTCTTAAAGGTAACAGGCACTGCTTCTATTAATGGGGTGTTGTTGTTGTTGTTGTTGTTGTTGTTGTTGTTGTTGTTGTTGTTATTATTATTATTATTATTTAGTTTTCAGATTTTTCTGCGAACCTGGAACTTTTCTGGGATGTGTATAAAGAACTATCTTATTTGACCATGGCTCCAGTCTCTGGATTGATGTATCCACAGATAGGGCCATGCTGAGAATTAGGTATACAAGCGAGAACCCTCAAGGACTTGTAGGAGGTATGTCATTTCCCCTCCCCCACTATTTCCTCTTTCTCTTCCCTTAAAGCCCCTTTTCCTGTTTCCTTCTCCCCTTCCCATCCAACAGCCAACTTACCTTTATCTACTCCCCCTTCAGCTTTACCTCTCCTCTGCCAACAGCCTCTGCCCAGGAAAACTATGGCTGGCAATTTGCCCCAGTAGAGCCCCGTTTCAGCGCTGTTTCAAAACCGCATTAAAGGGGGCGTCCACACAGGCACATCTGCCTGGTGTTCTGTGCCTGTCAGCAACCTGCGCTGTTCCACTTTTCTCCCGGGAAGAAAACATACCTCTTTAAAGTGGTAGCAAATCCCGGAGAGTGCGGCATTTATCCTGCGGCATTCCACTTCCTGGCCGTGTGAATGCTCAGCAGATAAGCCGGGAGCAAGCCGCATTGCGGCAGACAGCAGCAGCAGTTTGATTGGCCGTGCTCCACTCTACTGCCCAATGCGGTGCTGGTGCAACAGGATCCACCCCCAATCGGCCAGATGCACTTGTGCACATGGGCATCCATGCGCCCAAGCGTGCATCACCAATGTACCGGGGGAAAGCCGCTGACAGTGGCACCTCCAGGCCAGCTGTCTGAACACTCCCGTGTGTCTCCTCCCAGTATGCTCCCACAGCAGTCCGGGCTGTGTGAACAGGAAGCCCCAGAACAGTTTGTTCCAGGGCCTTTTTGCCATGACTGGCTCCTGCTTCAGATTGCCAGTCTGAACTCAGCCTATGACCCATCCACTGGGCCAGGCCCACATGCATGGTAGGGAACCTTCAAGGATGTAGGGGGCACCTCACTTTCCCCTTATCCCCCACCCCTTTCCCTTCTCCTGGTTAACCCCATATCCTCTGTCCTTTCTCTGCCATTCTCTCCTTCGCAACCATTCAACAACCTATTTTTTATCTGCCTCTCATCTCCACCTATATTTATTCTTTATTTACTTCATTTATACTCCACCTTTCTCCAAAGCGGCTTACATTATTCTCACCTCCTCCTTTTTATCCTTGCAACTGTGAGGTGGGTTAGGATTAAAGTATGTGACTGGCCCCAAATCACCCGGTGAGCTTCCAAGATGGTAATTTGAACCTACGTCTCCTAGACCCTACTCTGAAGTTCCAACTGCTACACCCCACTGGCTTTTATAGGTTGGCTGCTGTTGAACAGTAGCAGCAAAAGTGAGATACACAAATGAAGTGAATACAAAAATAAAGGAAAAATCTTCCATATTATTAAACCTCCAAAAATACTCAAAGACACTAAATATAATGCTTACAAATTATTTGCATAATCAGCAATACCAAACATACAAAAGAATCTTGAAATTCATAAACATAAATTGTGCAAATAGGGAAAAATCCAAGTTCATGAGTCACAGAACAAAGGATTCAAATGTAAATTGCAAATTCTTTGTGACGTCATCATGTGGGGGATATTCTGTGAGCTCGAGACTGTTGGGGTGGGGCTCCCCCCCAGCCAGCTGGCTGGTGATGGGCAGAAGCCCATGAAATCAGGGGATCCATCGCTCCTACCTGGAGGCTGGCAACCCTAGACCACACTGAGAATTGGATATACTGATATAACAGAAATTAAATAGGGACAATTTGCTTATATCTACCATTTCTTCTACAGATCTTATGTACTCAGAATGATGAACATACAAAGTCAAAAGTTTATTATGTTCATAAAACCAGTCACAATAAATACAGATTAAAAAGGACAAGTTAAAAGATGTACTCCTAATGTCATTCTTAGGCAGGAAGCTGGTTTGCCCAGAGTTGAATTAAAAATCTGGGAACATGTCATCCATTACTGGATAAAAATTCATTTTGAACCAAAGGGCTTAATTCCCCTGTTGTTAGCTTCTGACCCTAATCCTACATGGTGCTCAAAGATAGCTGATAAAATTAAGCTGATTGGCTTGGACCCAGCAGGCCTGTTTGATATGGGACTCAACAAAGCAAAAGCCTTAATCCCCCAAAATTAATTGATATAGAGTCCCAAGATGATGAAGCAATATTTCCTTTAAATTATAAAAACTTAAGAAAAGGATTGAGCTACACTGTATCCCCATATCTTTTGGATATTACAAATGAAAGATGCAGTTCAGCCTTATCTAGAGCACAGTTTGATGCATTTTCCTTGGCAGTTTTGTATGGAAGATTCTTCCACCTGCCCTTGCAGCAGCATTGCTGTCCCTGTTCAAACAAAGCGGTTGAATCTATCACACATATACTTTTGCACTGTGAATTCTATCAAGAAGAAAGGCTACAATTAATTATTCCATTACTCTGCAGATTTAAACCATTACAGTATTATATAGATTTTAGTCCTGCAACTCTTCGGTATATCTATTAGGTGATAGTCAGAGAACTATATCATGTGCAGTAGCAAAATTCCATGTGATAGCCCTCAAAAAGCAGTATCACTTGACAAAGGAAACATCATTTGCTGGGAAATAAATTAATGAAATGAGTGTGTTTTTTACACATATATGAGTGTGTCTTTTACTCATATACCGCCATATCTTTTATGTATTTATTCATTTTAACTTGTCCTTGTTATCTGTATTTATTGTAACTAATCTTATGACCATAATAAACTTTTGACTTTTGAGTTTGACTGACTTTTGATGAACACACATCTTCTGGCTCCCAGGTTCCTGTTTACACCAATAGCCAGCCAGATTCCTGTTGGTTACACTCAAGCAGACCAAGGTGATTTGTCCCTAGAATCCATTCTTTAGATACATGCTGCCTCTAAACAGGGAAGTTGTGTTATGTCCTGAGCCTGATTTCATGTCCGTTGACAGGCTGGTATCCAGAATAGCAATACCTGATTGGCTACTCTGCGTAGCAGGCCAATTAGGATACAAGGATTGTGCTGGAGGGAAGCAAACTGACTGGACTTTATCTCTGCAATGCTATTGGTTGTTACCATGAATATGGGCGTGGCTATTCTAGCCCACACTGTTTAAATAAGAGCATGTTGCTCTATGTTGTGTTGTCTGTTCTGATCTGTTCTGAGCTGTTGAACCACTACAATGAATCACTTGTTGGAATGCTGCCTTTAAGTGTCATTCTTATCAAGTTGCATTTAGTTCTCATGGCTAATGGCCACTGAAAGCCAGTCACTGCTGTTTCTTTATTTTGCTACCAGAAACTAGCGATATCTTCTGTGACTAGGCCTGGAGTCAATAAAGATTATTACTGAGAAGCATATAAAATGCAGCATTTTATGGTATTGGACATAAAAGCACCACAACAATCTTGTTATCTGTACAACTGCAGGCTAGCATCTTTTGATCTGCCTTGAGAAGTTAATTACCATTTCTGAACAGAATCATTTCCGGGCATAACGTTTTACATTTCTTTAATGCATCATTACCAAAGTCAATGCAGCGTGAATAAACAGAAGTCTGGCAAATGGGCATTGAGTGTACCTTCCTTCGCTTGCTGCTGATAGTTATCTCAACATAGCTTAGACCTTGCTGAAAATCGTCTGAGCCTTCTGCTGTTGGATTCAGTGTGGTGGCATAAGTTTAATCACATTTTCTTGTCACCGGTTGCCTGGAATTGTCAGGATATGGCCTATTATGCAGGAAGTCAGTTGGAAACTAGAAGCTGTAAGAATACAGATTCCATGTTGAACATCCTATGAACCTGATTTTTAAAAGCTTGCATACATATTAAAAGCATGTGATAATAGACACTGGCAAGATTTACTTTAATAGGGAAAGTGTTTCAGCAGAGACTCAGTGGTACAGCATGTACACTGCATGCTGAAGAGCTGGGGATGTTCTTGGGTAGGAAAGTCAGTAGTTTTGCAAAATGAAATTGGCAACAAAACTGCTCTATTTTCTTGGAGAGTCTTCTAGAAACTTGTATGAAGCTCCTATTCATATTCAATTTAGTTAATAATGAAACAGAGACAATGGTCTATATCTCTTTGCTGAATAGCAAGTATAATTGCTTAGCTAAGGGCCTGCATCCACAACCACATAAAGAACACTGAAGGACACTGACGTATTCTTAAGAAAGGGAGTTGATTTCTGCTGATTACCCTTCCCACTGCAGTCCACTAGGACTCCTGTGCTTGACAGGCCAGCTTGACAAACCATTAGGGAGGACTCTGGGGGATTCTGCATCACACTAATGGGCAACGTCACTTTCAAAGCAAAACTGGAAGTAGGGTTGCCAGACCCTCCTGGTTTGGCAGGGGTCCCCTGCTTTTTGGAGGGTTCGGGGGAAGCCCCACCCTACCCCCAGCCACCTCTCTCCCTGCCTCTCTTGAGGCAGCTTGGAGATTGTGCACATGGGTCCCTCCAGCTGCCTGCACTTAACGGGAACTCTTTAAGTGCAGGCAGCCGGGGCGAAAGAGCCCCACACGTGGCACGCCCAATCTCTACCTGGGTCCCTCCGGCTGCTTGCACTTAAAAGGAACCCTTTAAGCGCAGGCAGCCGGGCAAAAGGGCCCAGCGGGGGCAGGGCTTGGAGCCAGGATGTCCCCACTGTGACATCATCACATTGGGGGTGCCCCACCCCTCCGGGAATGCCCCTCAAAGTCCCCTGCTGGGGGCAAAGATTGACTTGGAAACCCTGACTGGAAGTGCCAGCATTGTGTTGGCATGGTGTTCTATGATTCACTGCAAACTCTATGGCCTTGCGCTGGAAGTAACATCACATATTGGCATGATGTTGAACAGCGTCTCCCCACCCATGCCAAATTCTCTTGTTGGGTTCCTAGTTATGGGTGGCAACTGGCAACCCTACCTCAGGAACAAAATTGGGGGGTGTCGAAGCACAGGGGAATTGATGGAAATCACCACCTCTCCTAAGAAAATGTATGTGTCCTCAAGTATTTTTGCAGTGCAGGCCTGAACAGAATTACATCCTTCTGAACCAACTGACTTCAGCCAATCAAAGACTTACCCTGCCCCCTCCAGTTCAGCATCAGCCATTTGGAGCTACCCTCCCACCTCTTGTGGGTAATGTAAATTTAGCTTTTTGCTTCCAGACTGAGCAGGAATCTTTTGGCCCTTTTCAAATTGGTTTGGGAACAGGATTTCTTTTTTGGTTGCTTCACATTACTAGCTCAGTGTGTTGGGGGGGGGGGTAGTTAAATAGACCTGGTTTTAGGATGGGTTAAATCCTATGTGGAATAGTGGAATAGGGGCTGGAATAGTGTGGGTTTATGGTTAAGGGTTTTTTAGCAGACACCATGAAATGTCTCATGATGGGGGGTAGGCTTCATGAACCAGCTTCTCATGGTTGACAAGCTAAGGGGTTGGGGAGGGGATCCCTGGAAGGCAGGGGCTCTACCATTTGAAACCATAGTGTTTACTAGTATAGGTGGCGGTGGAGGAAATGCTGCTTTCAGTGTGCTATTGGGTATTCAGGCTAGGAAAAGGTAGATGTAGGCCCATTCCCCACTTTGAGTCAAGGCAGGCCTGCCTGTAATGCTGGCATAATTTGTCAGCCCAGTAGACAGGGTAACTCATGCATTGGGGTCGGAAGATTAATAAGGCAGAGATCAGCTGGATCATTTGCTTGTGTGTGTGGCACCTTCATTAGAGTGTGGAGAGGGCACAGTGACAACAGAAGTAAAAAAAATTGACCCACTTAACATGGCATTGCAACGCTGTTTATTTATTAACCACCAAATCAGTGCTTGGGAAGGAAGGCCTCCTTGAGGCCTTTGTTAAACAAAGGAAGCAAACAGGGTGATGCTGGAACTGCCTGTTATATGCCCAGGCCCTTCTAACGTTTTATCAAAATATCTACTAATTCTAAGCTTTAAAAGGGTTTAAATATTAACCATAGATGAAACAGGCATTTGTGGAGCAAGTTATTCTTGCACAAAACAAAAGAGCCAGACCTGACAGCTGCAGTGGGGGTTCAATCAGAAAGCAATAGCTGTAAAGCAGTTCACCCTGGTGGATATTTGGCATAGGTAGTTGGACTGGTCTCACCAAAGAGAGTAACTAGGGGATAATGATAGGTGTGTTGAGCTTGAACATGGAAGATCTAGGTTTTAATTCCCAATCAGCCATGTACCATACTGGGTGACCACGGGTGTGACACAACAGGCTTAAAATCTCTTGCAGGGTTGTTGTGAGGATAAAGCAGAGAAGAACTAATATATACCATTCCAAGCTTCATGTGGGAGAAAGGTAGAATAAAAATATAGTGGAAAAGTGAATGAGGAATTGGTTCAAATTTGTAGAAGAATATGCCAGCTTTCAGTTCATAAAGGAATATGCCAGAGAGACCAGGATTCTAAGGGTGCGGTCACACGGTCCTTTTGATCGGGGTTCACCGCTGTTCCCTCGTGCATGTAAATTTCACGTTCACATGTGCCAATCCACCTCCTGTGCCGAAGCAGGCTTACTCTCACAATTGTTCCGTTTTTTCCTGCCCCCTGGAAAATCAGGTATTTTCCTGGCACTTGTGCTTTGAATGCGTGATTTCGCCCATCTGGACAGCTGTCTTTCGCAATGATTGTGATTAGGGCCATCTGACCACTCTTTGTCCTTTAAAAAAAAAGAAAAGAAGCTTCCGGTTTGAGCGCTTGAGTAAACATGCGCTTAATAAATCCATTATTAAACATTATTTTATGTTCATTTCTCTGTTTAAAGTTAATATTAATTTGTTGTAAGAAGCACAGAAGCCCCTTCCCTGGAACTGTTAGCTTACAGCACCCTGGAGGGAGGAACGAGAGGCGGGGGCTCCGGCAGCCTGGAGGGGGGCTGGCAAGGAGGATAATGGAGACAGCGGGGCTGAGCCCTTTTTCTTGGGGCAGTGGTGGCAATGGCGGCAGCAGCAGCAGCAGCACCATCTCCCACAGCGGTGGCAGGAGCAGCAGCTGCCCGAGCCTGCCCCGTGGCTAGCAGGATCGCCTGGAGGGACTCCGTGGTGGCAGGCGAGCAGATGGTGGAAGACAGGGGCCAGCTGCATTTAGTCAGCCCAACCTGAAGAAAAATGTTCCCAATTTAATTAAAGCAGGAACAAAGCGCGATTACCTTGCCGGTGTGACCACAGCCTAACACCCCTAGAGGTTCACTAGAGGCTATGGCACAGTCAGAGGGGGGGAATCATTGGCACTCAGGACTTGGGGAAAACTATGACTGATCATGGAGGATGTCAAGAGAGAAGTCATCAGTACATTAAACATGTACCACTCATTTTTTTTAAAAAAAAATCCTCTTTTCATGGTACCTGCTAGTCTTATATTTTATATCACATATTAAGGTAATATATTAACTATATAATTTAATGTATTATTAACCTGTTGTTTCAATTTTATGTATCAGTTATCCTAGGCCACTTACTTCTAGAAATGCA
Source organism: Gekko gecko (assembly GCA_029375565.1). Classification (NCBI taxonomy): domain Eukaryota; kingdom Metazoa; phylum Chordata; class Lepidosauria; order Squamata; family Gekkonidae; genus Gekko; species Gekko gecko. The sequence goes on along the minus strand of JAPDNY010000001.1, from coordinate 63,494,113 downwards.
ATGTACTAATCCCCCAAATAAATAAATATATACATGTGTGCTTTCAATGCCTTTAGTGCCTTCTCTAATCTTTAGCATGCACTCTAATCTGGGAGAACCAGGTTTGATTCCCCATTCCTCCACATGCAGCTGCTGGTGTGACCTTGGGTCAGTCACAGTTCTCTCAGAGTTGTTCTCTCAAGGGCAGTTCTCGAAAGAGCTCTCTCAGCCCCACCTACCTTTCAGGCTGTCTGTTGTGAGGAGAAGAAGGGAAGGAGATCGTAAGCTGCTCTGAGACTCCTTTGGGGAGTGAAGGGTGGGGTATAAATCCAATCTCTTCTTCTTCTTCAATGTGCACATAACTTGGAGGGCCTAGGTTTGCCACCCTCTAGGTGGGACCTGGACTCTGGAGTTCTCCCATAATTACAATAGATGTCCAGACTACTGAAATCAATCCTACTGAGGGAAATGGCAGCTCTTGAAAGAGAATTCTATGATGTCACATCCTTGCTGAGCTCAATCCTCTCTAAGGGTGCCAGGGATGGGGAAAGAAGGAACTTGTGGTAGAGGACATAATCGGCATCCACAGTGTGACCTGGAAGTGACATCATCATGCTGAGGGAGACACTCTAGCATTCACCCCAAACTGGGCATGCTCATTGTGCCCCACATTTTGCCCCCCATTTCCTCCTACCACCCATCTAAATGGCAGTGGGCAATGGCTGCTGAGGCAGTCGGGAGATCTCCCACTGCCTGCAGGCAACTGGTAAACTTACTTCCCTCCACAAACTCTAGTCTCTCCAGGCACTGCCCTCAAATCTCCAGGAATTTTTCAACCTGGAGCTGGCAACACTAGCTATAAAGCTCTACATGGTCTGGGACCAAAGGAACTTAAAGAATCATTTTCTCCCATATGACTCTGCAAGCCAGTTAAGATTAACCCCCCACTGACAGAAGCAAGGTGAGTGTGCATTGCAACAGGGCCTTTTCTGTTGTAGCACCAAGGTTGTGGAACTGGAAAATATCCCAAAATTGGTTCTCCAGCCTTTTTAGGTGCCAGGTATAAGGTTTTACATCACTAAACTTTTTGATTACTGTCCCCATCTGCTCTGATGTTTTTAGTATTTTGGCCTGCTTTTAAACTACAGTTGGATAATCCTCATTCTCTATGTTACATATTCACTGTGTTAACTGTTTCTCTCACTCTATTTCTGGCTCTGCATTAATAATTATAGCCATTGAGTTTCAATGTGTTAGTGTTTTCATTGTTATCTTATGTCTTTTAAATGGTAATATTTTATGTTTCTATTGATTTATTTACATTTTATAAACTATCTCAAAATAATTTTAATATTCTAACTGTATAAATAAACCTTATCTATTTTACAAATTTGTTTGGTTATTGATTGGTTTGAAAATGAACAATCTGTTTTTTATGTTACAAGAATTCTCAACATAGGGACCAGCAATCGGGGTGGGGGGGATTTAATAATACAATTCAAAACATCATCTGCAATAAAATTATAATAGTAAGTGAATTAGCAGGTTTTTATAGCAGAAAAAATACAGATCAGGTAAATCCCTACCACATAAAAACTCAGTACTTCCCCCTCAAAAAAAAATTAGTGACAAACCAAAAGGATCCATGCACTTTGAGCTGGTAAATATTAGATGACAAGAAATTCCATAGATGTGGGTCAGAACTGAAATTATTCTGTTAGCAATTACCAATAAATAAATAAGTAAATAATAAAAATCAAATCCAACAACCATACATTTGTATGTCTATTGGGCTGAATGTGCATAGGCAGGAGGCCGTGTGGTGAGTGTGATTCCACATATCCTGCACTTTTGTTTTGTTGATCTGCTGGGATTTCCCGACCACAGTTGATATAGTAAGGGAACTGGAAGCCCCTTGTCCATCTTTAGGGCCAATACTGGACTACTTCAAACAAGTCTTTCAGGAGGATGTCAAGAAGGTCCTGGCTGCTGTGAGGCCGACTACTTGCCTCCTTGACCCATGACCTTCCTGGCGGGTTAAAGCCTGTAGGGATGGCATTCAGGTCCCCCGGGAGAAATTATCAACCTGTCCCTGTCTTCTGGGACATTCCCCGTGGGATTGAAGGAGGCAGTAGTCCACCCACTCTTAAAGAAACCATCTTTGGACCCTGTGGTCCTGTCCAACTACCACCCAGTTTCTAATCTACCATTTCTGGGCAAGGTGGTTGAGAGAGCAGTGGCTGAACAGTTCCAGGCTTTCTTGGCTGAAAGTTTGGATGCTGTGGCTGGATGGTTGCAGCAGAGTTGATTGAAGTTAAATCCATTGAAGACAGAGGTCCTGTACCTGGCTCATGGGGGTATGGAGGTGGGCACCAGGCTTCCCACTTTGGTGCCAGCCCAGTCAGTGAAGAGCCTGAGAGTAACACTGGATGCTTCCTTATCTATGGAAACCCAGGTTGCTGCAGTCGCCACATTTGCATTTTTCCATCTTAGGCAGATCAGGCAGTTCCCCCAGGACTTAGCTACGGTGACCCATGCAATGGTCACTTCCAGTCTTGATTACTGCAACTTGCTGTATGCAGGCTTACCCCTGAAACTGATCCAGAAATTACAGCTGGTACAAAATGCCATGGTGCACCTGCAGACGTCGATGCGAGTTCACGTTCAGCACATGCTTTGTCAGCTACATTGGTTGCTAGTTGAGTACCAGATCTACTTCAAGGTGTTGGTAACCACCTTCAAAGCCTTATTCGGCCTGGGACCAACATACCTAAGGGACCGCTTCTTCCCCTATACGCCTTGAAGAGCATTACGCTCTGAGAGTCAATACCTCCTGGTGATCCCTGGCCCAAAGGACGTACACCTAACCTTGACCAGGGCTTTTTCTGCCCTGGCCCCCACTCCCTACTGAGATCAGGGCCCTGAGGGATCTTATTCAATTCTGCAGGGCCTGCAAGATGGAGCTGTTCTACCAGGCTTTTGGCTGAGGCAGCGGGCATTCGTACACGGCTCCCTGAGGTTGCTGTCTCCCACCCACTGATAACTGGCCATACCTACCTACATCAATGGGCCGGATTCTCCCTATGGCAAGCTATGATTATTGATTTTATATGTTTATAATGCATTTTAAAATCTTATTGTATTTATGGAAATGCTGTTACCTGCCCTGAGCCCATCTACAGGATAGGTAAAAGTAAAGGTTCCCTTGCTCGAAAGCCAGTCGAATCCGACTCTAGGGTTGTGGTGCTCATCTCCGTTTCAAAGCCGAAGAGCCAGCACTGTCCGAAGACGTTTCCGTGGTCATGTGGCCGGCATGACTAAACACCACGGTGCACGGAACGCTGTTACCTTCCCACCAAAGTGGTACCTATTTATCTACTTGCAATTTCTTGCTTTCGAACTGCTAGGTTGGCAGGAGCTGGAACTAGAGACAGGAGCTCACCCTGTCATGCGGCACCCGGGTCTCGAACTGCCGAACTACTGACCTTCCACAGCCTGCAGTTCAGCGTCTTAACCACTTGAGCCACCGCAGCTCCTCTACAGGATAAGCAGGATATAAATGTGAAAAATAAATAAATAAAATAAATAAGCATCCATCCTTGACCCATTCCAGTCTGGTTTTCACCCTGGCCATGGGACAGAGATGGGGCTGGTCACCAGGCCCGTAGCTACAGTGGGGCATGTCGAGGCTAGCCCCCCTGACTTACTGGCAAGGCCCCATGACTTCCCATCCAGTACAGGGCTCCTGAGCAGTGGCAGGTGTGGGGAAGGAGCCAGATATTCCTTTAATTCGGTTAGCCAATCCCCCCTAAGAAATTTAAATGCCCCCTGATTTAAGAAATCCTGGCTACAGGCCTGCTGGTCGCCCTTACAGATGACCTCCGGAGACATCTGGACCAAGGCAGGTCAGTGCTGCTGTTGCTATTAGACCTAACAGCAGCATTCAACATGGTCAATTACAATCTTATGACCCACTGCCTCACCAACATAGGGGTACAGGGGAGTGCCCTGCAATGATTTTCCTCCTTTCTCCACAGTCAGGGACCGAGGGTGGCATTTTGTGAGAGGGTCTCCCTGCGATATCCACAGGAATGTAGAGTGCCACATGGGGTGGTCCTCTTGCCAGTGCTATTTAACATCTATATACACCCCCTTACCCAGATGATCCAGAGGTTTGGGCTGGGTTGCCATCAATATGCCGATGACACTCAGCTCTATCCATTATTGGATGGCTGTCTGGGCTCTGACCCTAAGAACTTGGCCAGGGCATTAGGAGTTGTGACTAGGTGTTTACAGCAGAGTTGGTTGAAACTTAATCCAGTGAAGACAGAGGTCCTGTACTTGATCCGGGGGGGGGGATCAGGGATCAGGCTCCCTGCCTTTGAGAGAGCACCATTAATGCCAGTTTGGAAAGTGAGGTACTTAGAGGTGATCCTGGGTGCCATACTTTCCATGGAGGCCCAGGTCACTGCTGTTGCTTGGTCTGCCTTCTACCATCTTCAGCAGATCAAGCAACTGGTTCCCTATCTCTCTCCTCAGGACTTGGCTACAGTGACCCATGCAATGGTCACTTCCAGACTTGACTACTGTAACTTCCTCTATGCAGGATTACCCTTGAGGCTAATCCGGAAACTTCAACTAGTGCAGAATGCAGCAGCCAATTTGCTGACTGAGTTGCTTGTATAGGTGTACATTCAGCTGGTACTGCACATAAGAACATAAGAACATAAGAGAAGCCAATGTTGAATCAGGCCAATGGCCCATCTAGTCCAACACTCTGTCACACAGCAACCAAAATATACCAGGTGCCATCAGGAGGTCCAGCAGTGGGGCCAGGACACTAGAAGCCCTCCCACTGCTGCCCCCTCCAGCACCAAGAATAGAGTGCATCACCTGCCCCAGACTGAGAGTTCCCATCTATACCCTGTGGCTAATAGCCACTGAAGGACTTCTGCTCCAGATGTTTATCTAATTCCCTCTTGAAACTGTCCATGCTTGTAGCTGCCACCACCTCCTGTGGCCGTGAAGTCCATATGTTAATCACTCTTTGGGTGAAGAAGTACTTCCTTTTATTTGTTCTAACCCGACTGCTCAGCAATTCCATGGAGTGCCCACGAGTTCTTGTATTGTGAGAAAGGGAGAAAAGTACTTCTTTCTCAACCTGCTCAATCCCATTCATAATCTTATAAACCTCAATCATGTCACCCCTCAGCCATCATTTCTCCAAGCTAAAGAGCCCCAAGTGTTTTAACCTTTCTTCATAGGGAAGGTGTTCCAACCCTTTTATCATTCTAGTTGCCCTTCTCTGCACTTTTCCAATGCTATAATATCCTTTTTGAGATGTGGCGACCAGAACTGTACACAGTATTCCAAATGAGGTCGCACCAATGATTTATACAGGAGCATTATAATACTGGCTGATTTGTTTTCAATTCCCTTCCTAATAATCCTCAGCATAGCGTTGGCACTTACACACTGTCTAGACATTTTCATTGAGTTATCTACTATGACTCCAAGATCTTTCTCTTGATCAGTCTCTGTCAGTTCAGACCCCATCAACGTGTATTTATATTTAGGATTTTTGGCTCCAATGTGCATCACTTTGCACTTGGCTACATTGAACCCCATTTGCCACGCTGACACCCACTCACCCATCCTCGACAGATCCCTTTGGAGTGCCTCACAATCCTCCCTGGTTTTCACCACCCTGAACAACTTTGTGTCATCTGCACTGGCTTCTGATTGAGTACTGGCAGGGGTCTTTTTTTGGGGGGGAGCGCACCGGAGCACAGCTCTGGCTACTAACAGCACCGTGGGGGGAAAAGTAACTTTTTCCCACCATAGAGAACAATGGAGGGAATGGGGACAACCTGTTTGGGGGCCCATAGAATTGGACCCCCTGGTCCAATGTTCTTGAAACGTGGTGGGTATCTTGGGGAGAGGCTCCAACAGCTACCCTGTGAGCTTGGAGCCTCTTCCTCAAACCCCTTCAACCTCCAGCCCACAGAATATACCCTGTGTTTTCATCATTGACTTCAATGGCCCATAGGATATAATGGGGCCGAATTGCCACCGAATTTCTTTCATTCCTTCCTTTCCTTCTCTCCTTTTCCTCTTTCCCACCTTCTTCTCTTCTCTTTTTCCTCCTTTCCCTGTTTCCCTCCTTCTTCCCTTCTCTCTCTTTCTTTCCCTCCTTCTTTCCTTCTCTCTACTCTCTCTCTTTCCTTCCCTCTTTCCTCCTTCTGTGGCCCAACTCTAGTGCGAAGGGGTTAAAGCCAGCTGGGGAAGGGAAGGGGAAGCTTCCGAAGATGCCCCCCCATTTTTGCTTCCACTTCTGGTGATGTCAGGGGGCGTGGCATCTGCTAATAGTCTAGTAGCTAATGAGCTCCTGCAGCTCTTTTTCTACGAAAAGACCCGTGAGTACTGGATTTGTTTCAAGGTGTTGGTTGCTGTTGTTGTTCAGTTGCACAGTCGAGTCCGACCCTTTGCGACCCCATGGACCAGATTACGCCAGGCCCTCCTGTCTTCCGCTGTCCTCTGAAGTTTGCTCAATTTCATGTTCGTCGCATCGATGACACTGTCTAACCATCTCATCCTTTGCCGTCCCCTTCTTCTTTGACCTTCAATCTTTCCCAGCATCAGGGTCTTCTCCAGTGATTGCTCCCTTCTCATTTGGTGGCCAAAGTATTTGAGCTTCAACTTCAGGATCTGGCCTTCCAGGGAACAGTCAGGGTTGATTTCTTTTAGGATTGACTGATTTGATCTCCTTGCAGTCCACGGGACTCTCAAGAGTCTTCTCCAGCACCATAGTTCAAAAGAATCTATTCTTCGGCGCTCAGCCTTCCTTATAGTCCAACTCTCGCAGCCATACATTACTACGGGGAATACCATTGCTTTGACCATGCGGACTTTTGTTGGCAGGGTGATGTCTCTGCTTTTTATCATGCTGTTTAGGTTTGTCATTGCTTTCCTCCCAAGGAGCAGGCGTCTTTTAATTTCATGGCTGCAGTCACCATCTGCTGTGATCTGGGATCCCAGGAACATGAAGTCTGTCACTACTTCTACGACTTCCCCTTCTATTTGCCACGGAGTGATGGGCCCAGATGCCATGATCTTAGTTTTTTTGATGTTGAGCTTCAAGCCCACTTTTGCGCTCTCCTCTTTCATGCTGAGCAAGAGCCTCTTTAGGTCCTCTTCACTTTCTGCCATCAGAGTGGTATCGTCTGCATATCTGAGGTTATTGATCTTTTCCCCAGCAATCTTAACTCCAGCTTGTGATTCATCCAGGCCAGCATTTTGCATGATGTACTCTGCATATAAATTAAATAAGCAAGGGGACAATATACATCCTTGTCGTACTCCTTTTCCTGATAAATACAGTTTATTATTGGATATATCACATGTTCATACATTTTCAACCAATTACATATCCATTTTTCTAATTTCCCTTCTCCCCCCCAAACAAGGCTTCCCGCACTGCTCCAACCCCATTAATATCTCTCTTATTCTGTTACATTTATTTCTAAACTTATTTTCTCTTACAAACGGTAACAATTCAAAAACTAATTCTATTTCATTTTCCTCTTAATAACTATCAAAGCAAATCAAACCACGTTTAATGTCCCAATTTTTCAACAAGTATTTTTGAAAGTCTTTCCAGTCTTCAAAAAAGATTCATCTTCTTCGTTGTTTAACTTTCTTGTTAATTTGTCCATTTCTGCCAAAAACAACGTCTTTTTAATCCATTCCCATGTTTCAGGTACTTTATCTTGTTTCCAACATTGAGCAAAAGTCAGTCTTGCTGCTATAGTCAAGTACCATAATAGTGTTCTCTTGGCTACATTTATTTCTTCCATTTTAAGACCTAACAATAACACCTGTGGGTCTTTCTTAAAAGTACAATTCAAAATTTTTTGTATCTCATTGTGGATCTCTGTCCAATACTTTACTGCTTTATCACATGTCCACCACATATGGTAAAAAGACCCTTCATGTTTCTTACATTTCCAGCATTTGTTAGACATACTTTCATTTATAATAGCAATTTTTTTAGGCGTCATATACCATCTGTACATCATTTTATAACAATTCTCTTTAACATTTACACACGTTGAAATTTTCATTGACTTTTTCCACAAGTATTCCCAAGATGTCATTAATATCTCATTATTAACATTTACAGCCCATTTTATCATTTGCTCTTTTACAACTTCATCCTCAGTATACCATTTCAATAGTACCTTATACAGTTTAGAAATCATTTTTTTTTTATCTTTCTCAAGCCATACAGTTTCAATTTCAATATTCTTTTCTCTAAAACCATGTTCTCTTTTGTCGGTCTTAAATAAATCATGAATCTGTCTATACTTCAGCCAATCATATTCAAATTCAACATCAAATCTATCTTTTAACACAAGTCTCTACTTTTCCACATATATGCCGCAGTATCATGCCCTTCCAGGCCAGTAACTTATTCTCCAAATTTATCCACTGTTCCAACCACTAAAATACTGCATCAGCACACAGTCTTAGATTTGGTAGCTGTAAAACTTCTTTGCATACATAAAATTTTCATTTTAATCCTTGGCTTCTTCCTGCCCATACAAATTTGGATAATTCTTTCTGCCACGAACCCAGTACTTTCCTTGTTTTAGTATTGAAGAATTTAAATAAAAAACATCAAACGCGGGTAGAATATTCATTTTTACAGTCGCGATTCTTCCCATCAATGATAAATTCAAAGTATCCCATTTCTTCATATCTTGCTGAATCTTGTACCACACCTTTTCATAATTGTTTTTAAACAAGTCAATATTTTTCATGGTTAATTCAATTCCAAGATATTTAGTCTTTGTAACTACTTCACATTGAATTTTCTCTTGAAGTTCTGTTTGTCTTTGTTTCGTCATATTTTTGCACATCACTTTGGTTTTATTTTTATTAACATAAAATCCCGCAATTGAACCAAATTCTTCAATTTTTTCCATCAGTTGTCGTACTCCTTTTCCTATGCTAAACCAATCAGTTGTTCCATATCTGGTTCTAACTGTTGCTTCTTGACCCTTATACAGGTTTCTCAGGAGACATGTGAGGTGGTCCGGTATTCCCTTCTCTTTAAGAACCTGCCATAATTTATTGTGATCCACACAATCAAAGGCTTTAGCATAGTCACTGAAGCAGAAGTAGATTTTTTCTGGTACTCTCTTGCTTTCTCCATAATCCAGCGAATGTTGGCAATTTGATCTCTAGTTCCTCTACCTCTTCGAAACCCAGCTTGTACTTCTGGCAGTTCTCTATCCACGTACTGTTGGAGCCTAGCTTGTAGGATCTTGAGCATGACCTTGCTAGCGTGTGAAATGAGTGCAATTGTGCGATAGTTTGAACACTCCTTGACATTGCCCTTCTTTGGGATTGGAATGTAAACTGACCTTTTCCAATCCTGTGGCCACTGTTGTGTTTTCCAAATTTGTTGGAAAATTGAGTGCAGCACTTTAACAGCGTCTTCTTTTAAGACTTTGAATAACTCAGCTGGGATACCATCACCTCCACTAGCTTTGTTGTTAGTAATGCTTTCTAAGGCCCATTTAACTTTGCTTTCCAGGATGTCTGGCTTGAGGTCAGTGATTATACCATCGTGGTTGTCAAGGACATCGAGGTCCTTCTTGTATAGTTCTTCTGTGTATTCTTGCCATCTTTTCCTAATCTCTTCTGCTTCTGTTAGGTCCCTACCGTTTTTGTCCTTTATCATGGCCAGCTTTGCATGGAACGTTCCCTTGATTTCTCCAATTTTCTTGAAGAGATCTCTAGTCCTTCCCAATCTATTGTTTTCCTCTATTACTTTGCATTGTTCATTCAGGAAAGCCTCCTTATCTCTCCTTGCTGTTCTCTGGAAATCTGCCTTCAGTTGGGCAAATCTTTCCTTTTCACCGTTGCCTTTAGCTTTGCTTCTTTCCTCTGCTATGTGTAAAGCCTCAGCAGACAGCCACTTTGCTTTCTTGCATTTCTTTTTCTTTGGGATGGCAGTGATTGCTGCCTCCTTTACAATGTCATGGACCTCTGTCCATAGTTCTTCAGGCACTCTATCTATCAAATCTAGTCCCTTAAACTAGTGTTGGTACTGACCTTCAAAGTCCTGTGCAGCCAGGGACCGACATATCTGAAGGATTGTCTTTCCCCATATGTGCCCCAAAGAGCCTTGCACTCAGCAGATCAGCATCTGCTGGTTGTCCCTGGCCCAAAGGACATCCATTTAGCCTCAACCAGGGCCAGGGCTTTTTCTGCTCTGGCCCCAACCTGGTGGAACACGCTCCCATTGGAGATCAGGGCCCTGCAGGACATATTACAATTCTGCAGGGCCTGTAAAATGGAGCTGTTCCACCAGGCCTTTGGGTAAGGCAGTGGGTGTCCAATTATTCCATCTACTGGCCTCCCCTGCTGAACCTTCCATCCTCAAATCGCCCATCAGGTGAAGATCCAGTTTGTCCTAGTGGCTCAAGTTTTTATGGCTATCAAACTGCTGTGCCATCTGTTTTGTTTATAGCTCAGTATGGATGATTTTTATGAAGTGCTTTAATTCTTACTGTGAAATATTTTAACATTTGTTGTCAATATCATCCACTCTGAGCCCGTTCATGGAGAGGGCAGAATGTAAGCCAAAAGTTATAAACAAACAAATAAATAAATATTTATGTGATGGCTATGTTTTGACCTCTAATAGATACTACACTTACAACAGAGACTTGGCTCAGTAACTAGCAAGGTTCAGACTGTTGTGAAGATATGGAGATCCCATTTTCACTAATCTCTGAAGGAAAGACTGACTACCAATGTGATATGCAAAAAAAGACCTGCTAGAGATTCAGGATGGCAGACCACTTCCAGAAAATGCTCAGAGGAGTGTCTATCCATTGAAATGAAACAGGGCCATGCATTTTTGCCATTGGGTAAGCAAGGCAGATAAAAGCATAACAGAAGAACAACGTACTTTCTCGATTCCAAATGTCTGCTTAAGTAAGACTATTCCTACTGTAATTTTTTTGCGGGGGTGGAGTTGTAGCCTAACTTTGGCATGAGAAACAGTCTTTAAAGCTTTTATTGATATTGCTTTTATTGGGCTGGTTTGAAGTAATGGCATACCATTAAATTGGTATGGTAGGCACAGACATATTTCACACAGCTGGAGGCTGTCAGTCCTGGGAATAGCATATGAGAGGGGCTACATACAAGCAGTCCCCTTGAAGCATTTACAGGCACCCTGGCCCTTGTCCAGATTTATTATTATTATTTCATTTGGAATGCCAGAAAGTAGGGCCCTGTTTCAGTTGCTGCTTCTGATTCTCCTCCAGACTCTGTTTTCATAGACATTGCCTTAAAATGCCCATTAAGGTGTATATTTTCATCCACTTTCTACAGAAGATATACCGTGCATTCCTTTCTTTAAGCCTTAGGGCAGGAGTGGGACAGGCAGACTACTGTACATACCACTGTTACTTGCAAAAATGTTGTGTCTGTTTTTTTATTTGTTTGTTTGCAGCCTGTGGGCCCAACAATGAGAGCCTCAGAGGTCACAGCCCATTCCTGGAAGCCCCTCTGGCAAATGGAGAGGCTGGCTTCAAAGCCAAGCACTTTTCTCCTTCTTGGCACTTGGACTGCCCAACTTGGAGTGAAATGCCCAGAGGGGTTAGCTTGCCAAGCAAAGCAGAGTAAAAGAAGGCACCCAGACAGGTACGAAGTAAGTGGTAGTAGTAGTAGTAGAAGAAGAAGAAGAACCCAGAAGTAAATTAGAGGTGAGGTTGCTGCCAACCAATACTTTAAGCACTGAATCAAGCAGCTGCAATGATAATCTTGATTACTGGTTTGCTATTCCAAATGAGCAATATTTCAGATAGTTTTACTTCCATATGGTGGTGGCATTCAACATGATGGCTGGTTCGATACCTGGTATTGGCAGACACAATCCGCTGGCTTTCATGGCTTATATGTGCATTGGACCATCATAGACAGGTTGTACATCACTAAAAAAAAAAGCTGTGCTTGGACAATATGTGAAAAATGTTTTTGTGCCTGTGTAGTCAGTGGCATTCATCATATTGGTATATGCACAGCATGTACTAGACTGAACTACAGTTCCCAAATGGCAATGATTTGTGCACAGTATGTATGTATACACACACACACACATTTTTATGCCACCTTTCCACCCTACATAGACCCTCACTAGTAGGGATCTCTCTCACACAGATACAGACAGACACCTCACCACCGCCACTCATAATCACAGGCATATTGCTTGTGTAGAACATACTATGGTAGGGCTTCTTCTACCATGGAATGGAATGTCCTGGAATTATCCTCAAAATAACTGCACTTGTAAATTGGGTAATTAGATTAATCCAAGGCAAAGAGGCCTATGAAGCATTGAGCCTAAGTGGTACTCAGGGAGTAAGGCATGCTGGGAAATTATTATTGCACAGCAAAACAATTTGTTCTTTGTTCCAGGATTGGGCTTCAGTGTATTCATTAAAACTTGGCAAGGACACATATGGATGAACATCAAAAGAATGTCTATTGGCTCAGTTGCTGGCAAGAAAGAAGATAGGATGATAAGTCCAGCAGGCCTACTCTACACAATGAATCAATATGTACCATATGGAGAATGTGGGAGTCTTTGCCCAAACATCAAATTACTGACCTTAGGGATTCATATTAACAAAAAATGTAGGAAATAAACAAAACAGTACTAATGGTCTTTAAATAGAAATGGTAGGGTATAATGAAATTCTATGCATTTTCATCAAACATACATGGTGAAATTTTCTTTAACATGAGCCATGTTTTGGAGAAAGGTCAATAGGGACCATAAAGAAGGAGAACCGTAGTGATGACTGCTGCAGCCACTATGTCAATCGAGCCTTTCCGCAGTTTTGCCACACGCTGCTAAAACAAACATTGCTGAGTGTACTTTATGGGTTTCTTTTTCAAAAGAGGTGCTTTGTCTAGTCTTGCAGCTCCTTCCTCTCAACCTGTTCAGAATAAGTGCCTTAATTAATAATTGTTTTTAACTGAAGGCTCACTTACAATTTGTGAATGAATCAGATTTGCTTTATTAAAAAAGTTCTTTGTTCACTGTTGGTCGCTTCCTGCTTCCTATTTATAGCTGACCTGAATGGCATTAATTTAACGTTCCACCCTTTAGTACACAGAAAAAAATTCTAAGCAAGAACAGGTCTGATTCCATTCAGGATTGATTTTCAAAACTGTGGGGCTTGTGAAGGCAGCTTTTCTTCCTTACTTGTGATAGCATGAAGAAACTGGATTGGACCCTGCCAAAAATTCCTGCTGACAGAAAATCTCCACTGACTTTTCTGCCACTCCCTCTCCTGATGTAGCCAAAAATGCCCCCCCCCCATCTGTATTGGGGATATGTAGGTAATATAGCAGAGTTTGCCCATTCAGGTACATTCAGTTCATGTTCAGGCTGCAGTCAAAAGAAGAGAAAGAAACCTAATCTAAAGAATACTGATGCCTATCACAACTAGCCAGATAATTTGGCATCACGTATGTGGGAGTATGAGGGCATTGTTTCCACAGAGAAAGCTGTATACATGTCTGACTCCATGAAGGACCATGTGGTGAAGTGGTACATTTATTTATTTATTTATTTATTTATTTATTCATTCATTCAATGTATAGACTGCCCTCCCCTACAAGTAGGGCTCAGGGCAGTAAGCAACATTTCAGTAAATTACAATCAGAATCAATAAGCACAATTATTTTAAAAATCCAATAGCTATTTCAAGGTGGTGCTTAAAGTCCAATTCCTATCCTTACTCCATAAGGGAAGGCAAAAGGAGGAGAGAAAAAGGGGAGAGGCCAGGCACAATGGAAACTGTTGCTGTCCTCAACCGTAGGCCTGGTGGAGAGCAGGTTTGGTGTAGTGGTTTAGTGTAGTGGTTTAGTGTAGTGGTTAAGTGTATGGACTCTAATTTGGGAAAACCAGGTTTGATTCCCCACTCCTCCAGTTGCAGCTGCTGGTGTGACCTTGGATCAGTCATAAGTTCTTTCAGAGCTGTTCTCTCAAGGGCAGTTCTTGAGAGAGCTCTTTCAGCCTCACCTACCTCACAGGGTGTCTGTTGTGGGGAGATTGTAAACTGCTCTAAGATTCCTTTGGATAGTGAAAGGTGGGGTATAAATCCAAGCTCTTCTCTTCTTCATCTCTGTCTTACAGGCCCTGCGGAACTGTGCCAAACCCTGCAGGGCACAGATGTCATTTGGCAGAGAATATAACCAGGCCAACTTCAGGGCCAAGAAAGCCCTGGCTCTGGTTGAGAGCAGCTGGATATCTTTTGGGCCAGGGAACACCAGAAGATTCTTCTCTCCAGAGCGTAATGCTCTTCTGAGGATATACCAGGAGAGGCAGTCCCATAGATATGTTGGTCCCAGACCATTTAGGGCCTTTAAAGTTAGTACCAGAACCATCTAGAACAAAGTGCAAACAGAGAGAAAGAGAAGCCCTCAGGTTTAATACAAGAAGAGGCATCCCATTCAAGGAGATAACATATGCACTCTAAGAGCAATGTAGCACCTCCAGTGTCCAGGCATGCTGAGTTGTTCAACTCCCATACTCTGCTCCTGGAGGACAAGCAAGCCCCAGGAACAGCATGAGTAAGGTATTAGCAAAGGTGAAAATCCAGGACAATTGTCCCCTTTCTGCATACAGACATGATCAGCAGAATCCAATCTAATGATACCTTCTACTGTGGCCAGATTCAGCAGTAGACTGTATTGCATCACTGCCAGAGGCTAGAGGGACCCAAAATTGATTCCCACTACCATTCTTCTAATGAACACAAATAAGTTGTATTTTTATCCTATATTCTAGAAGCAGGAATCTTTGGTGACACTGATGGGTTTTGAATCATCATCATCATCATCATCATCATCATCATCATCATCATCATCATCATCATCTCTATACTACCTGCCAAAGCTCTCTCAGTAGTTTACAATAAATTACAATAGATAAAAACATTAAACACTAAAAATTAATTTATGGTAACATAAAAATACATGTTTTATTTATTTTAAGAAAAGTATATCTCACCTTTCTGCACATGATCTCCAAGGTGGTTAACAGACACTAAAAGCAAGGCTAGTTAAAATAACTGACAAAAGAATTCTGCAACCAAAAATCAGCAGCACAAGCATTGTAGCAATAAAACCAGCAGATCAAAGTTGGAAACCACCAAATGAAACACAAGATGACTACTTTCAACTCAGAACAGTTTTGCTTTTAAGTGAAAATTTGAACAAACATTTGATCAGAGCTTGATTAAAAATTGGTAGACCATTAGGGGACAGTTAAATTGCTTTTGGTTGCCCACAGGTTGCCAATAAGTTATCTAATATTAACTGGTCTCTATTGATAAATGTGGAGTTTGTATAAGAATATTCTGTCTGAAACTCATGTAATGCATGAGCAGTACCACTGGACTAGTAAACTCATACAAGATCACCTGCTCTGGACCATGAATAGGAATATTGCAACATACAATTTTTCAGTTCGCAGAATGAACTAGATGCAGCCTTTCCTGGGCAGAAAAGTTCTGGCCACTGTGGTGCATGCTTTGGTTACATCTAAAGCCCTTTACTGAAATGTACTCTCTGTGGGGCTTCCCTTGCGTGCAGAATGCTGCAGCCAGGATATTGACTGAAGTGGGTCACAGGGACCACATCACTCTTGTCTAGGCCCCATCTACAATGGCTCCCAATCCATTTCCAGATACAAGCTAGTATTGACCTTTAGAATCCTATATGGCTTGGGACCAGAGGACCAGAATACCTGAAAGAACACTTAGTTCCTTATGAACCTACCTGACTGCTAGGGCCAGCTTTCAGTGCCTTGTTGGAATGTCTCTGTACTGTTGCCAACCTCCAGGTAAGGCCCAAAAACATCCTGGAATTACAGCTGATCTCCAAACTTTCTCCTTTGAAAAAAATGGCTGCTTTGGAGGGTGGAGTTGATGGCCTTATACCCTGCTGAGGTACCTCCCCTCCCCAAATCCGTCCCTCCCTAGGCTGAACCCCAAAATCTGCAGGAATTTCCCAATCAGGAGTTGACAACCTTATGCCCCCACCTTCTGTGATTAGGCAGGCGGCAACCCAGGGGAGAGCCTTCTCAGTCTCAGCAATTGAAACTCTGGAAAATCTCCCCCAGAGAGATTTGCCTGCCCTCTTCTGTTGCTGTCTTTGTTTCATCCAGAGTTCCCTTTCCTGCCCTGTTAATTTTTTTATTGTTGTTTTTATGTATGTGCATTTCATCATACTGGGTGTATATTTTAACTTGGTTTTAATTGTTTGAATGCTCTGTTTTTGTTTGGTTTTCATATGAACTCACTTTGATGGTATGTCCACAACTGGTGTCCACTTGGATGATACAGTCCTTCATGCTCAAAATGTTGTTGCCTCTATTGAAGTAGATGGGGTAATCCCATCTATGCTTACTAAAGCATCATGCCTAGCTGACTCAGGCTGATGGACAGGCAGACAGTAGTTCAAAGTACTTTCCAGTCAGGTTGCAGGCCAGATTATGGGATTGAAACAGTCTTGGTCACCCTTGTTTGGTTTTGATGGTTTTTCAGATGTGTTTTTATCATGTATGTTTTCAATCTATTAGCTACCTTGGTGACCCTGAAGAGGACAGAAAGGCAAGGTATAAATTTTGTTAAAAAAATCAAGAACTGTATGTTCACTGATTGGCAAAAAATAACTAGGAAGCATTCACAGGATGCTTAAAAACATATTGTCTAAATAATCCAATGATGGGCATAATCCACTGGGAACATCTGTATTCTTGCTTAATTCACTTGGGGGAGGGTTGATGCTATTAATGAATAGTCCAAGATTTCTGAATCCAGCTGGCTGACATTTTGACAAAAATCCTTGTAATTCTCTGGAATTAAAAAAAAATTATTCACAATATGAAAATTTAGTCATTCTTGTCTAGCCTGTCCTCAAGTTTAGCATCTGTTTCCCTTGAAAAATACTGAGCATGTATAGAGTTTGAAACTAGATCTGTCTAGGTAGGGCTTCAGAGTCTGGGGAGCCAGCCTTTCTGAAAGCTGAAAGTATCCAGCTGAGCATGTGAAAATACATGTTATGCATCTTTGTCTAGGTTTACCAGGATGATGATTATTTTTTGCTTTTTACCAGGAATGCTTAGAATTCAAGACTCAAACATTTCCCAGTATTTTGACTCTCAAAATTCCATTCTGAAGCACCTGATGAGATCACTGGATTTCTGAAGAAGGTGCAAATTCTTACTGTTGGATCCCAAAAAGGTACTTGAGGTGCTACAGTGTAAACATTTACAATCCAACCACAAGAGCAGCACATGGTGCACTTGGATGGTGAGTCAGACTCCCAATCTGCCTCGCTCGCTGGCAGAGGACAGTGGCATCACTATTCTTGGCTTCAGGATTACAAATCATCCAGCATCTCTATCTACTAATAATTTATCTACAACTACAAGGTATGTTGGGTCCCATGTTCAATCCCTGACATCTCCAGAAAAAAAATAATATTAAGTGGCAAAGCTGAGAAAACTCCTTAAGACTCTTGAAAGCTGTTGCCAATCAGAGTAGGCCCTATTGGGTTAGAGGAAGACTGGTGCTGTCACTCAAGATAACTTCATGGCTATCCTCAGATGCTTGGCCTGTGGAAGAAATTTTGGTTAGGCCAGTGGTCCTCTACTGTGGGTCGTAAACCAAAAGTAGGCTGCAGTTCTCTCACAGGTAGACTGTGAAGCTCAATTCCTGAGCAGGGAGAGGAGGCTCTGGGGTAAAGACGGCAGAGCTGCCATGTTTCTTCCTCCTTGCCTGCTTCACACGATACCCCAATTCCCAGCAAGCTCCACACATACATAGGTGAAGTTGTCTGTTACTGAATCAGGCCATCAGGCCATCCAGAGCAGTATCGCCTGACCAGACTGATAGTCGCTCTCCAGCAGGTCATTCTCATCTGTTACTGCCTGCACATTTTAAATAGAGATGCTATTAACTGAACCTGGTACCTCCTGCATGCAAAGTAGACACTGTTCCACTGAGGGGTCAAGGCTCAATGGTAGAACACCTGCTTGACATGCAAAAGTTCCCAGGTTCCTCACATCTCCAAATAAAGATCAGGTAGTAGGTAATGTGAAAGACCTCTACCTAGAATCACAGAACTGGAAGGGACCATATAGGCCATCTAGTTCAACCCCCTGCTCAATGCCTAGAGCATCCCTGACAAGTGTTTGTCCAGGTGCTGCTTAAAGACTGCCAGTGTGGGGGAGCTCACCACCTCCCTAGTCAGCTGATTCCACTGTTGCACAACTCTTACTGTAAAAATGTTTTCCCTAATATCCAGCCAGTACCTTCCCTCCCTTAATCTAAACCTATTATTGCAAGTCCTATCTTCTGCTGCCAACAGGAACAGCTCCCTGCCCTCCTCTAAGTGACAGCTCTTCAAATATTTAAAGAGAGCAATCATGTCCCGCCCCCCGCCCCCAGCCTCCTCTTCTCCAGACAAAACATTCCCAAGTCCCTCAGCCTTTCCATTTAGGGCTTGGTCTCCAGAAAAACTTGTGTAAATTGGGGTATTTTGTTTTTGCTTCATGTAGAGTGGGCGAGGTGGTCAGTAGTATAGGGATAGTGCAAGAATACAATATGGAACAATTTTAGCGTTTGGGGGAAATATTAACAGTTTTTCCAGCATTTAAAGCTGTTCCTTTCAGTTTGCAATCAAACTGTAATTTGTTGTAGGAAAGAAGATTTTTCCCTGCCAATAAACATATTGACAATACAAAAATGTATATTATGTTCTTGGGCACAGATTATTATTTTCATTGTTGTTAAGCCCATTCTAAGGTAGTATCATAAAAAAAAAGAGTCCCAACCTATTTTTCTGTAACAGGACTGAAGTGAAGGAACTGCATCTTCAGTCTTGCTCAGAATCCTATTTGATTTTATACATAACAGTTTGCTACTGTTATACTTAGGAGGAATACCTACTATGAAAGCCAGTGTAGCCAAATGAGTGATGTGCTAGATACAACAAAGTGCAATCAGATATTAAATAAACAAAACTCAAAGTGAAAGTGTCCAGTTTGTTAATATTGTTGTTATAACTGATCCAGTTTGAAAAACTGAAACTGTTAAAAACTGAAAACAGTTGATAATATGTACAGGGATGAACATGGAAAAGAAGGATAACAGAACAGGCTGGCATGGCTAATTACTTATAAAAGGGAAGCAAATAGCCCTGGGATACCAGTTTCTCACCAGTGAGTGCCAACTACACAGGTCTGAGAAGTTTGTGCTGGTTGTTCATGTTTTGGGCCTTCCTAGTGTTTTGGGCCTTCCTAGTGAAATACAGAAGATTGTGCATTGGAAACCCATGACAGAACTGGCAGGAGGAGTTGGGAAACCCAAAGTTCTGTGTGGACAGAGATGCAGGAGAAAAAAAGACCTAAATGGTCTGCAATACTCAAACCATTGAAAAGTATCCACTTTTTCAAGCACTTAACTTTTTTCTAAATTGAATTGCAAAGTTTTGCATGTAAGTAGTCTGGAATGGGTTTCCCATGGCTGCCCCCTCCACATCCACTGTCCACCTGGCAGGAAAAGAAAAACTTTCAAGGTGATTTATTTGATTGCTTTTGCTCTTTCTGGGGTGGGGAACAGGATGTGCTGAGCAGATTTTGTTTCCCCAAGTGGCGCTGCCACCCACCAACCCACTACCTCCAAGTTTTCAGTGGCAGGAGGGATGTGTGAAGGCAGGATGCAACACATTTTGGAGCCCAGGGGCAGACTGATGAATGCTGCTGACTGCTCAAGAACAGAAACAACATATACCCTCAAAAATGTAGCTAATCAGAAATGATGTATGACCTGCCCAGGATGAGCACGATTCTAGCAGTCCAGTGGAACTGTGAGAATGCTCAGAACAGTGAGCATCCAACCAGTGGCCTTGCTGAATGCCTCTGGTTGCAGAGATGCAGCATTACTCAAAATACTGTTATGTTTCACATAGTGAACAAATCATCAGTATAAGTGTATGGGCTGCATTGCTATTCCTTTGTATTCTAATGTGGGCAACAAGCTCTGCTCACATGCCTGTAGAGATTTCTATAACACGGTCTCCCTTTACAGGAAACAATAATTAATACATTATGAGTTTTTATTCTAAAACTGTCCTGAAACTGATCAAACTAAATGTACTATCTGGATTGTCTGTGGTAAACTAGAGTCACAGCAAAAACAGAACTGCATTTATGTAGTAAGCTTGTGTCATTCGTCTGGCAAAAAATGCAATGAAACTGCAGAAAATGCCTTACCATGCAGTACTAGGCAGAGTAACTCCAGTCTAAGGCCATTGGTTCCACTAGGATTCGACTGTGGTAGCTCTGCATAGGATTGTGCCATGCATTTTTCTCAGCATTAGCGATGGATCTGATTTTTAGATAAATACTTGAATATACATTGGGTCTGTGAAAGAGAAATAGACTTATAATGACAGTTGAAGGGCTGCTTAGAATAGAGGAGGTCGACTGATGTTCCCTAATTTAAATAATAGAAAGCAGGACAAAGAAATATATTCTCTCCAGTATAGCCCTCCTCCCCTATTTACCAAATGTACCAATGTACATCTTTGGTACAAAACAGTAGGCTAAAATTGCTGTACAGCAGTCAACCAGAAAGTGTACCTTAAGCTCCCAGGCCATAACTGTGCATCTCTCTTGGTGAGAGCTTTGAAAACATCTTATGTAACTTGTAAATTAAAAGACAGAATAATTACAGTAATCAGGAAGATCACAGGCTGGGCCCGGACTCCGCAGAGGGTTGCAGGGAAGTTACGCAAGGATGCAGTGCTTGGCAAAGGGTTAGCGTTCTGATAATTAATGAGAGTCTGGGTAAACTTCTAAAGCATATGGTGTACCTTTCTTAGAGGTAATCCTTTATGCTGTACATCCATGGCACACGGCTCAATCAGTGCCTCCTTTTGCTTTCCTTTTGGCCTCATTGCTATTTCTTTTTATATATCTCTTCTATCATCCTTTGTCTGTGATGCTGAACAGAGATACTTGGATATTTCTTCCTTCCAAGTTCACAAGATATGGGGTGCATTGAAGGCATCTATAACAGTAGCTATACGTATCTGTATCACTGCTGTGCTCCTGCTGCATATTATTATTTGTAACTGCTGCAAATGAATATCGTTTTCTCCAGTAAAAGCCCTTAAAACAGTATAATACATATCCAAATCATTGTTGTATATCATTTGTGCAATTGGTTTAAACAGCACAAGAACTTGGGTACCCAATGTTGTTCTTTAAAAAAATTAATCTCACAACAGACAATAAGACCTGTTGGTTTACCAGCATCAGCGAGTTTGTGGTTTTTGCATATGCAGAACAAAAATAAAGAATATTTGAAGCAGTACTGTTGAATGTGGATTCGTCTATGCATATCCATACATTATCCACATAACATACTAACCACTTGCATATTGATCTGTATCCAGGCAATCTGCATATTGTCCTGCTTACACCATCAATTTTTACACATTCTAAGAGATTACTTGGAGATTATATATAGTGATCAGGAATTGCACAAAATGCATTCATTGAATCAACCATTTGCATGTAAATTTCCATGACTGCATGAGAATTAAGGCTATTTCTTCTCCATTCAGCTAGGAATGCTTTCAAATTCTCCTCAGTCAGATTTCCTTTCCATATATCTGGGGTTGTAGCAGTGCAATCCTAAACAGAATAAGTATAAATGGGAAACTTTCTCAGTGGAGGGTGGTAAGCAGTGGGGTACCACAGGGATCAGTACTCGGTCCGATGCTTTTTAACTTGTTTATTAATGATTTGGAATTGGGAGTAAGCAGTGAAGTGGCTAAATTTGCAGATGACACGAAGTTGTTCAGGGTGGTGAAAACCAGGGAGGAGTGTGAGGCACTCCAAAGGGATCTGTCGAGGATGGGTGAGTGGGTGTCAACGTGGCAAATGGGGTTCAATGTGGCCAAGTGCAAAGTGATGCACATTGGAGCCAAAAATCCTAAATATAAATACACGTTGATGGGGTCTGAACTGGCAGAGACGGACCAAGAGAGAGATCTTGGAGTCATAGTGGATAACTCAATGAAAATGTCTAGACAGTGTGTAGCTGCAATAAAGAAGGCCAACGCTATGCTGGGGGTTATTAGGAAGGGAATTGAAAACAAATCAGCCAGTATCATCATGCCCCTGTATAAATCATTGGTGCGACCTCATTTGGAATACTGTGTACAGTTCTGGTCACCACATCTCAAAAAGGATATTATAGCATTGGAAAAAGTGCAGAGAAGGGCAACTAGAATGATAAAAGGGGTGGAACACCTTCCCTATGAAGAAAGGTTAAAATGCTTGGGGCTCTTTAGCTTGGAGAAACGACGGCTGAGGGGTGACATGATTGAGGTTTATAAGATTATGAATGGGATTGAGCAGGTAGAGAAAGAAGTACTTTTCTCCCTTTCTCACAATACAAGAACTCGTGTGCACTCCATGAAATTGCTGAGCAGTCGGGTTAGAACAGATAAAAGGAAATACTTCTTCACCCAAAGAGTGATTAACATATGGACTTCACGGCCACAGGAGGTGGTGGCAGCTACAAGCATGGACAGTTTCAAGAGGGAATTAGATAAACATATGGAGCAGAAGTCCATCAGTGGCTATTAGCCACAGGGTATAGATGGGAATTCTCAGTCTGGGGCAGGTGATGCACTCTATTCTTGGTGCTGGAGGGGGCAGCAGTGGGAGGGCTTCTAGTGTCCTGGCCCCACTGCTGGACCTCCTGATGGCACCTGGTATATTTTGGCCGCTGTGTGACAGAGTGTTGGACTAGATGGGCCGTTGGCCTGATTCAACATTGGCTTCTCTTATGTTCTTATTTTCTTAGAATTATATCCATCTAAATCCATTGAGGTCAATAGGTTTAGAGGGGTCTCACTTTGCTTAGGATTGCAGTGCAAATTGCTTAGTCTTATTTCCAAAGTGGAAATGATACACTAGCAAAGCCCCATTCTTCTGTTTTTATTGCTGGTTGTAGCACGTACACAGTTCGTTGCAGCTTTCCATTCCTCCAGTCCATACATGTCTTCTCTTCCCTCTGAATAACATGTGCATTGGGGAAAACTGCAAAAAAATAAAAAGGCAGCAAACTGAATGGGATAGCAAAGAAGAGACATTTGCTACTTTAATGGCCGTGGATCAGTTTACCCAGGCTCACATTAACTTCATATGTGTCATGAGGAGACTATGTGGGATCTAGCCAATGAGGAAAGGGTGGAAGGCGAACCACACCCTCTCCCTCACAGGCATTTGATGCTACATCTGTCCCACCCACCCTCCCCAAGGGACAATGTGGGACTAGTTGGTTCCTGTTGTGGGGCCAAAGAGGAGTTTTTGGAGGTTTCACCAGATTGGCTCAGACTGAAACACTTTTTCCACCTGCTGCATGCCATCTATGCAAATGAGTGTTGTTCAAAGAGGCCTGGTTTAGACTGTCTAGGCCACAACTAGCTGCAGGGATACGGCAACCTATGGCATCAGGAGGCAAGATGGGGGCATGTCTAGAATAGGCTGCACATTCCTTGTGGCTGGGAGTGCTGCGAAGGAGTCCCCTTGGTGCTGAGCAGCATCTATCGAACCTGGTAGGAGCCTTGTGGCACATCAGGGAAGGCAGATGAAGCTTGGTACCTCTCTGTACGTAATGTTTGTACAAGGCCAGCAGAAACACTGGACAAGTTGGAGCCAGAGTGGACCTGCCAAGTACAGCCCTCCCTCAAAATCGTCAGCTTGGGACATACATAAGCAAGTGACATACATCAGCTATTGGTTAACAAATAAATAAAAACTAGTGGCACCCACATTCACTTGTCTTGTATCATCATCTGGGGAAGTGGGGCAAATAAAGAAAAAGGATGTGTGACTGCATGCTACTTACCTTTTTCTGCACTATTTTACTAATGCACATCACTTAATCTTAGAAATGCCCATAGTTAAACTGGAATTCAAGGGGAATGGAACTCAAAGCATAATGCAAAATAAAAAATGAATGGGATGGGGGGAAATATTATCATTTACATTCTGCTCACCTTAACCACCATATTTGAAGAGGTTCCCACTAAATTGTTTCATGTTTCCCCTGATCAGTTTTTTCCCTTATCAATTTCTTTCAGTTCTATAGATGGAACTTTGCACACGGCAGGACTTACCTGCTTCCTCTTAATGAAGTGATTCCCTCCTGTCTGCACTGAACATTTTACTGCAGAAAGAAAACCACCAGGAAGCTGCTGAATTTATGGAGCTTTGTGTATATATTGTAGCCACTGGATTTCAGCCCATCTCTTTAAAAATAGATTTAATTGCTAACCATTCATAAGTGTACCATAGCAATGGGCTCGTTCCTGATATTAGCATGGGGTGGGGGGTTACATGAATTTCCAGACGTTTGCAAGCTGTGATTTCTTGGCTGTATGAGATAGCACTAACACATAAACAGAGGGGGAAAACACAAATAGAGTCGCTACAACAAAACATACCACGTGTTTCTGTGTGGTAGCCTAAACTAAACCAGAAAAGAAGAAAAACAAGCTGGTTTCTTGGCACAAACATGACATACGGTATGTTACATAAGCAGAAGCTGTGCCTGGAACAGCTATTAAAAAATGAACCTCTTGCTAAGCCCTGGTTTGTTGATCACATCAGCTATGCAAATTGTGAGCCAAGCATGTATTTACATGTGGAAAAAAGCAGGTAGATATAAGGAGTGCACCTTATAGAACAGTCCCAGATTGGAGGGACATTATATGATAATGTGGAAACTAAGCAGGTCTGCATTGGTCAGGGTCTAGAGAGAAGATAAGGCCTTGCCAGCCTTATTATGTTGCTGTGAGTTCCATAGTGGAAGAAAGGTGGGGTAGAGAAGTAATGGATACATTTATTTCAATAAATTTATTTAGGCAAGTTATACTGCAATCCTAAGAATTTTTCCTGGGAATAAGTTCAATTGAGCAGACCTGAGTAGGATTCCGAATAGACCTGCTTAGGACAGAGCTTTTGTTTCCCCACTTTTCTCCCCGTTAGGGACCCAAGGTAGCTTACAAAATAGGTAATTTAAATAAACATTTTATCAAGCAAAAACAAACAAATGCAAATCCACATCCTGGATGGGCTCTGAATTTGCTGGCCGGCCCACTCAATGGACAAAGAGGGACAAAAACACAGCTCAGATGTTGTGAAGCTGGCAAGATGTTCCCTCCACAATTCCCCTCTTTGCAGTTGAATAAGTCCACACATTAGAGTCTATTATCAATGACTTTCCAAGGCTGTGGTCACATGCGCCAGTTGAAGCAGCGGGGAAGTGAAGCTATTCCCTCCAGAGGAATTTGACATGCAGTTGCAAGATCACACAGGACCTTGAAGCTGCAGGCACAGCCCATCATTGTGTGATCAGACACAACTGTGGGTAATTTTTTTTTTTTGCCATTTGTTTCCCTTGCACATAAACGAGGAATCGCACCTCTGCACTGGAGGGCCCCCTATGGAGTATACGATGATGCGCATACTGTGAAGGGGGGCACGGCACAGAGTCGGAATGGCTTGACCAGATCATCCCCACAGCATGAGAGTGTGCTTGAGCGATCAGACAGGAAAGTCCGCCCATGGCCTGCCTTATCCAGATAACACCGGACTTTCCCCAGTATCTTTGAACTCCACTTCCATGATGGAGCAGCATGGGTTGCTGACAACTGCGGAACACTTCCCAGACGTTGCTGACTGATTGCTCCCTTTAGATCCATCAGGCATTTGCACCTATGTCAGATCTAAAGGAACATGTGATCGCAGCCTAGCACTACCAAACTTCCCATGCAATTAATGGCTGCCAAAGAATGTTGTTGTCAGTAAACATGAGATGATGGTGAGATTATCTGACAAAGGGAGTTTTGACTCTCAAAAGTTTATACACTGGAGATCTGGTTCATCTTTGAGGTGCTACAGGACTCAAATCTTGCCCTTCTGCTATAGACCAGCCTGGCTCAACACCTGAAATTGAAGAGTAAAAACGACAGATCATTGTTTTCAAGCACAAGAATAAAGATCATGTTAAGACTGCAGGCTCACTAAAGCATGTGAGGTGCAATTCATCTGATGTATGCACTGATTTCTCTGACCAGCAGGTTTTTCAGACTGTTTTGAAGTTTAATGCCACCATTTCTTCTGATCTGAGGATCTGATAGCATCTGGTGAAACTGTATTGGACCATTGAATCATCCATTGTCTGCCAAACCTTCCTTATAATCCTTATGGCTAAATGGGTAATTAATGGAGAGGGTCACAATCAAGTATAATCAAGTGTGCTCTCTTCATTGAATGTACTAGTTTTAAATGTGTAGAATAAGATGTTTTTGAATTATCTGTTGTTCTGATCACTCCATGATTCTTGTATTTGCTAAATGGGACGTTCTCTAAGGACATGCACTCATTCATCAGTGAAAGCCAAATAAACAGAGCTGTTGTTAATATTATTATTGTACAAATATAAGTCAACATCTGGTAATATTTGTATCTCTCCATTGTTCTGGTGCCTGGCTGAAGGAGGTCAGAGGAATCAGGGACTGGAGAGTCAGCAAATATGTCATTGACATGGAAGATTTCCAATCAGCAGAGAAACATAGGCCTTGCCACAGTGCCATAGGTCATTATACCAGTACTCCCTCAATCAAGACACCTGTATATGAGTTAAATTAGTCATATTAGTGGCTGATGTACATAAAAAAGCAGTCACACTAACTGTAGTGCAAGCTGCTGCTAACATACAAAATACCACATCTACCAGTATTTTGAGCAAACCTGTCCTGGTTCAAATTTTGGCCAGTTCATCACAGGCTTTGTTTAACCTAGCTTGCCAGAAGACAGATCAAGATGGGTAGCCATGTTGGTCTGAAGCAATAGACACTACTGTAAGACTATAAAATGGATGCATAGAAACCACCTTATACCAGAAACCTACTGATAGACAAACATACCTGCAGACTCCATGTAGGATAGGATTCTCACAAGTTAGGGCACATCAATCTCCAGTTCTAACATATTTATTAGCTATGTTTTTTTCCCCCAAGTGCACTGAAACAGATGATAACCGGGAACTAACTTGTCATTCTTTTGATCCGTTAAAAATGTGTCCTCACTATTTTGCATGCTAATTTAACAAACCACTCCTATATATACAACTATGGGTCTGGTCACACGGAGAATTTGCCGCAGGAGAGCCATGAATGCCAGGCGGATTTTACAGGTGTGATCACAGGGGAACATCTGGCAAGCGTTGCGCACCCATCGGCAACCTGTAGCATCCCACCGAAGATGCAGAGTTTAAAAGTACCTGGGAAAGTCTGCAATCAACTGATTGCCATGGGCTGCAGACGGAGGCTCTCCATGTGATCACTCCAGCGTGTTCCTCTCATGTCCCTGCTTCCTGGTTGGAGCGTGCCAGAAACATGCACCGACAGAAACAATGCTGGTTCACCGCCATCGCGTCTGATCGTGTTGGGATGCGTCAAATTGCAACGGTACAAATAGCCTCCCCTCCATGTTATCTGGCACGTGTGACCGGAGCCTATGATATGTAATTCCATTTCATTGTCTGATGAAGTGTGCATGCACATGAAAGCTCACACCTTGAATAAAACTTCGTTGGTCTTAAAGGTGTCACTGGACTCTAATTTTGTTCTATTGCCAGAAGACAGTTCTGGGAGATGTTAGGGCTTACTAGGGTTGGCACTGGGGTCAGGGGATCTCCCACATTCAGTGAGCATTTCCCTCTGCACCCCAGCTGGGTGGCAGGAAAAATGAAAGGGAAATAGTGAGTGGAAGTGATGTCAGTTTATCATCAGTGGGATTCAGTCAAAGCTTTATGGATAAGCATCACGGACAAGGGCTCCCTCCAGCGGTGAGTCCCCCACTGGTTGCCAGCCTCAAGCTAGCAACCTTATTCCACTCAGTATGCAACTCCAGCAACTAAGGGCATGGATGATGCTGCTCAGTACTAAGGGTGCCCCCTCCACAACTCTCCCAGCTTCGAGTCTATGGCAAACTAGCTTGGGAAAGATCACTTATCCTTAGCTGTTTCAAGGTACTTGCCAATTAGCTCTACTTGCGCTGTACAAGCAACTTGCAATATGCCTTCCAGCAGTAGTTATGGTCTAATCAGGCAAAAGAAAAGGCTTAATTAATCTAGATGTAACCATGGCCCTGGTGCCACAAGTAAAGCCATTCATGTAGCTGTACAAGGAAAATAAAGGATTTGATCTAATACTGCTTGGCTTTGCCTGGTTCCTGTGATGGAGGCCCAAAGGTATGATATACCCCTGCCCCCTGGGGATAACAGAACAGAAGCTAGGGTGGGCCAGCTCACAGCAAAAGCCTGCAGCGGGGGCCAGGGAAATGGCTTAAGTATCCACTCCAGCGTGAGTGATTTATTACACTGTTCATTGCAGCTCTGTCAACTGCAACTGCAGCCACAAGTAGGAACATTTGCTGCCCAAATTGCTTGTTCCTGGGACACTTGAGCTCCGTCTGTTTTTAAAAATTATGTATTGGAATTTGCAACATTATCACTCTACATTAGAAGAAAAACAATACTTTGAAGCATAATGCACATTCAGTAAACTAATGGCAGCCTCTGCCCTCTGTATACACAGGGGCAGTGCATCAACTAGGAAGCCCTAAGCAATTGCTTCAGGTGCCAAGAGGGCACCCAATCCTGTTGCCAACCTTCCCTCTTCCAGCCAACCCCCACTTGGCTGACCACCTACAGAAGCCTGGTCTGCCTTGGGAGGTGACCCTAGCCCCAGTGGGTAGCCTTACTCCCTTCTTCCCTTCCTCCTTTGAGGGCAGGGATGACCTGCCCCGCTTCCTCTTACTTTTATTGTGCCTTGCCACTTTGCTGGGGGGAGGAGGCAGGTTGCAGTCTATCTACATAACCATAGTTCATCTTTGCACCACAAAAGGAAGAAATTGAAAGCTTTTATGCAAACGTCCAGGAAGAAATTGATCACACGTCTAAAGAAGATGGGCTGATGATCATAAGAGACTGGAATGCCAAAGTGGGAAACAAAGCAGAAAAGGATTGAGTCTTCGAAAGGGCAGCCATGAAGGAGCTTGAAAAGATCCTTGAGTGTAAGGATGTGTCACTGATGACCAAAATCAAGATAACTCATAACACAGTATTCCACATAGTATTCTCCATTGCTATACTATATATGGGTATGAGAATTCGACAAGGAAGAAAGCTGGCAGGAAGAAAGTAGATTCCTTTGAAATGTGGCTTTGGAGGAGAGTTTTACAGATACCGTGGACCACCAAAAAGGCAAATAAGTGGGTTCTAGATCAAATCAAGCCTGAACTCTCCCTTGGAGTTAAAGTTACTACAGAGGCTATCGTACTTTGGTCATATTATGATAATACAGGAGTCACGGGAAAAGACAATAATGCAAGGAAAAGCTGCAGGCAGCAGGAAAAGAAGAATACCCAATAGGAGATGGATTGACTCAGTAAAGGAAGCCACAACTCTCAGTTTGCAAGACCTGAGCAAGGCTATTGACAATAGGATGATTTGGAGGTCATTAATTCATGGGGTTGCCCTAAGTCAGAAGCAACTTAATGGCCCTTAATACGCACACATTCTTTGAGTGAGGGGTACAAACCTTAAAAAAATCATCTCTATTAAGTGGGAGGGGAGTTAAAATTGGAACTGCGTCCTGTTTCAGTTGCTTATAAAACTGTGGTGCTTTTTTCCTATCTGTCTGAAATTTGGCAAGCAGAATCCCATAAACGAGGAGGACAGTCCGTGAATGTTTCATCTGAACTGGATAGAAAACAAAACAAAACAAAAAACACCTTACAGGCAGAAATGTGTTTCCTATTGAAGTCAATGAAAGGAAAATAAATAGAATAATGAAAATGAATTGGTTTAAATAACAAATACAATGCAAACATTTTTTTTTTGCAATGGCAATGAATTTTTTTAAAGTTTACATTCCTAGCATGCTGAAACTGTGGTTCAGTGGGAGAAGAAGGAGTAGACACAGAAACTGCTCTGGGGATGAAACCTCTGCTCTGGAATTCATTTACAGGTTCTTTGGGGGGAAAGCCAAACTTCTCTCATTTCTCTGTCCCCACCCACATTTGTAAAACGAGACTGATGGTGACCTGTGAAGACACCTGTGAAGACAACTGAGGAAGAGTATAAATGCCTACCATTTTTCTGCTCACCTTGAGAGTACTCCATCTTTTTGTGTTATACCTCTGAGGATACCAGTCACAGCTACTGGTGAAATGTCGGGTCCTACAATGCCAAAACCACAGCCACACAACCCTGAAAATCTACAGCAACTAGTGTAAAAACAGTTTGGCATAACTGCATTTAAATGCTTGTGACCATGGGAAGCAAATCTTTTCACTCCATTTCATGTACTGTTCAATGCTTAGAGAACATGTTCCAACAAGATATCAATGATGTCATTGCAGAGCCTTACCGAATAAATGCTCACTGTCATATACTTTCACAAATAAGATCTAAGCCATACTGACAATTTGTGCCAGACTTTTCTGCATAAATTGAAATTTGGAAAAATTATTTCCTCTGGGATGCTCTCCAGAAAAGGAGGAGGAGGAGGAGATTGGATTTATACCCTGCCCTTCACCTGGAGTCTCAGGGCGGCTTACAAACTCCTTCCCCTTCCTCTTCCCACAACAGACACCGTGTGAGGTAGATGGGGCTGAGAGAGCTCTTTCAACAACTGCCCTTTCAAGGACAGCTCTGACAGAACTATGGCTTGCCCAAGGTCATCCAGCAGCTGCAAGTGGAGGAGTGGGGGATCAAACCTGGTTCTTCCAGATTAGAGTCCGTGCACTTAACCACTACACCAAACTGGCTCTCTCCAAACAAAGCAATCCCTTTGTGCTTATATCATGCCTAGAAGTGTCAAAAGAACTTCATGTATACTTTTTCACAAGTAGTAGGTACTGTCTCCTGCTTGACTTTCAGCTAGGAATTCACAGTTCTATAGATTATTTGTCATAGATCAACTCACCTACTCAACCTACTATTGGATGACTTTAATTTTCCCAGTAATTCTTAGAACGACTAATAGGAACAAGAACATAAGAAGAGCAGAAGAGTGGTCAGTCTATTCCAGCATCCTGCCTAAGGTTGCCAGGCCCCTGGTGGAGGTGGGGGATCCACACACCCACCCAACTCCCTTTCTGCTGCCCCTCCAAGAAAAATAATTGTTAAAAGACCATCAGACCAATGGTGTGACATCACATCCAGTAAAACCCGGAAATGATGTCATGCCTTTCTAGGAATTCCTGGATAATCTATGGTAAAACTAGTGATTCCTAGTGAGGACTGTAATAACTTCCAGGTTTTTCCCTGTAGTGATATCTCCAAAGACTGCTGTTCATATGCCCATTCTCCTGGTCTCCTGCCAGTTGTCAGGCTGTTCCTAACAACCCTCATGCTATTTCATACAGTGTTCAACAAGTTATTCTGGAGGGCCAAAGACAGGACATAAAGGCCAAGGCATTTCCCTGAATGTGGAGGTTTCCTTTAGTTATTATGGCTAATAACTACCAAAAGACCTATCTTCCAGTAATCTAAACCTCTTTTAAAGCCAGTGGTGCTGTGGCTGCATGATTTCAATGCACAAAGTCTTGAGTTGAGTCCCTGACACCTCCAGTTACAAGGATCAGGTAGCAGGTGGTGCAAAGGACCACCATCCAAGATCCCAGAGAGCTGCTGCAAATACTGATGGTCTGAGTCAGTATAAAGTAACTTCCTGTGTTCATGTGACAACACAACCAATTTAAATATGGTTTCTATTTTCCTTCTCTGCTTGCTTCCAACAAACACTTATCATTCAAGACTAAGCAAATTTTCTTTCCAGCATCCCACTCTGATAGAACCAGATCGAGTGTTTCCAAAGGCAAATGTCTATGACGGTTGGGAAAATATGGTATGTTGGTATGGGGGCTGGTTACTCACCCCCTCCACCAACAGGTTGTAAACTTTTTTCCTTCCTGTCCATTAGTTGTTAATTTGACTAAGCTATTCTCAGTCAATGTCCATTAGATAAGAAGCCATTATCTGAACTCTATGCATAATATATAGCATCTACACATGATAAGTCTCTCAGTTCTCACTTATACCCAGAACTGAACTCTGTTGAACTGTTAGCCAAATTGACTTATTTTATTAATAAATGTGGGGAATTATGAGTATTAAATGGCAAAAGGCATTAATTATAGGACTATAACCTGTGTATACCAGAGTTAGAGTTCCCAGAACCCAGGAATAGATG
Organism: Gekko gecko; assembly: GCA_029375565.1. NCBI lineage: Eukaryota > Metazoa > Chordata > Lepidosauria > Squamata > Gekkonidae > Gekko > Gekko gecko. The sequence goes on along the minus strand of JAPDNY010000001.1, from coordinate 63,461,683 downwards.
CTGAGGCTAGATTACTAAAGCAGTGGTTTCTTTACTGAAGGGTTCTCAAATATACAAACATAAAATCAAGCACACACACACACAATACAGAACTAAAAATTCAGACTGGAAAAGTATAGAGACATTTGCATTAGCATGAAGTATCATTGGCGGGGTGATACTTTACCTGTCCGGTAAGACAAGTTGATTCTGCAGCAAGAAAAAAGGGGGGGGAAGATAAAATAAGGGAAATGAGCTGTGAGTTGACCAGCAACACATGTGGAGAAGTTCCAAACTGTGCAATGATAGGGTTAGGAAAGGCAAGAGCAAGAAAGCAAGCAAAGGCTCTCCTTATATACCTGAAAACGTGACCTGAGGCAGGGGCTCCTTTGGTCCCCAGGTCCCCAAGAGATATTAAGAGAATTTAAACTAAGGTTGAATCTGCATTTGCATTTTTAAATCAGTTTCATGCTGCTGTGACACCCGTCAAGCATTGAGTAAGACAGCGTCACAGCAGAACAAAACTGATTTAAAAATGCAAATGCAACACAAAACTGATTTAAAAATGCAAATACAGATTTGACCTAAGAATGGGGCAGAAAGGGATTAATGGTTGGGCAATCATGAGTTTAATGTTCAGTTTTCTTTCTTTACAATTAAGGTTGCCAGCTGGCTATTTTTTAAAAGTTAGGCTGGTTCCAGACAGCTATTTTTCTCAAGTTCACTGAATTTTCCTCTTCACTATAGCCCCTGACACACATTGCTTTTGTCCTTGTAGGTCCCATGATCTGCAGCATAGCTGGGGACCATTTGGGGTGGTCAAAGTGAACCCTTCCTCTCTTTTATACCATGGGAAAAGCTGGTTAGATCCAACCTATTGTTTGGACTGCTTTTGGTCATGTTGCTTATTCAAAACCTTTTAAAGCTATTTTGGTCACATGATCCCAGGTAAATTTTAACTGTCATAAGAAACTGATGAATAAAAAACCAGTAGAGGAGAAAAAGAAATCACAGAAACATAAATCAATAAAATAACATACAAAAAATCAAACCCTATCAACACATCATGTAATATTTAATTTACATACTCCAAACCAAGATAATATTGACCTGTCTTCTTAAAACTAAAAGAGATGAATCAAAAGATAATTCTCAGTAAGAGGGAGGGCCCGCTATCCCAATGGAACCATCAAGAAGACCACTCTTGTGTTACCCTATCAAATAGTGAAGAAATCTGAATTGAGCTGAGAAAGAAACTTGAAGTCAGTGAAGATGCACCAGATTTGTGTCACATGTCCAAAGCAATTTGTCTATCAATAATTGGCAGCCACATTCTAGACTAGTTTCCAAATGTTTTACAAGGCAGTTCCACTGTTATATCCCAGGCTGGATGTCACCAAGCATGTACTACTGTGACCAGGTTTCTCCAGGAAATGTTGCAGTTGCTATAGTAGCCTAAATTTGTAAAATATATTCCAACCATCATCTGGACCTCCATGAGTAAGGTCAGGTCCAGAAGTACACTGAGGATCTGCATTTTTAGTAGGAGTATAAGCTGATCTAGCACTGGTTTAATGTCATTTCAAGAGTCAACAAAAATAGTCCAAGGTACTGAAAGCTGTGATTAGGTCCAGGAGAATTAGTAAGGTCACACTCCCACTGCCTACATCCTGGTACAGGTTATCAGCTGAGACAGCCACATCATTTCCAATTTTGAGCAAAGTGATTAAACAAGTGGTAACTGGACAATTCCAGCTTTCCTGGATGAGGCAACTTGTTTATATCCTTTCTGGTTCTAGGCCAGTTAATAGGCTGAAATAGCCTTGATCACCCTGGCAGATAACCTGCATCAGGAGATGGACAGAAGGAGAATGGTTTTGTTGATTCTACTGGACCTCTCAGGAGCTTTTGATACCATCAATTATGGTATCCTTCTAAACCACCTTTCTGGTTTGGGACTGGAGTACAACATTCTGCAGTGGTTCTGGTCCTACCTGGAAGGTAGTTTTCAGAAGGTGGTCCTGGGGGGCTGCTGCTTAGCCCCTTGGCCTTTGCCTTGTGGGGTCCCTATCTTGTCCCCTATGCTTTTAAACATCTTCATGAAATTGCTGGGTAAGATCACCCAGAGATTTGTCCTGGTTGTCACCAGTGTGTAGATGACATTTAGCTCTATCTCACACTTCCAGCTGATCCTGAGGAGACTGTAGAAACCCTGAACCAGTTTGGAGTGGATATGGGCTAATAAACTTAATCCCAACAAGGTCAAAGTGCTACTGGGGAGTGGAAGGTCTGACCCAGGATTTAAGGTGTCACCCATTCTGGACAGGGTTGCTCTCCTCTTGAAGGAACAGGTCCATAGTCCAACTGCTGAATAAACAGGTGGCAGTTGTATCCAGGAGCACCTTTTACCAGCCTTAGACTCCTTAGTCAGCTGTGATCTTTCCTGGGCAGGAAAGATCAGGCTACTGTAGTACACCTCCTGGTTACATCTAGATTAGATTATTGCAATGTGTTCTATATGGGCTGCTCTTGAAAAGTGTTTGGAAACATCAGTTGGTGCAGAATGCTGCGGCCAGGATGTTGATGAGTGGATCATAGGGAAATAACAACAACAACAACAACAACAACAACAACAATAATAATAATAATATCCAGTCTTGTTCTATCTATCCTGGCTTCCATTTTGTTTCCAGACACAATTCAAGATTCTGGTGCTGATATTTGAAGCCCTATATGATTTGGGACCCAGATACCTGAATTATGGCCTACTTTCTTATGAACCTATTTGACCAATGTGGTTACCTTTAGACAGTTTGCTTCGGATGCCTTGGCCTTCTGGGATTAAGCAGGTGGCAACCTGGGAGACAGCCTTCTCAACAGTCATACCCAAACTCTAGAAGTCTCTCCCCATGGAGATTTGCCTGTCCCTTTCTGTTACTGTCTTCTGCCAGTAGCTGTTTGGCAAATGATATGGACCAGGGATTCTCCCCTTCCTCCCCAACGTTTTAACTGCTGTTTTTATCTTTTGTACTTGCCCCATAGCATACACTGCCATGTGATCTGATTTGGCATGAGTAGGTTCATATGCAAGGTTAAATCTGACATTTTCTAGGATTTCAGTTGAATATAAGGAGCCTTTAAATGCCATTTAGAACAATACGCCCAAAACCAATATAACTACCATGAAACTTACCTAGGAATGCCTTTTATTATTTATGCAAAAATATTATAAATAAATATATAACTATCTGTGTGGTCCTTAATGTATCCTGCTGTACTATCCTTATAAGCATTACTAAACATAAAATCATACAAAGTGCAACAAATGATACCAACATAAGAACATAAGAGAAGCCAATGTTGAATCAGGCCAATGGCCCATCTAGTCCAACACTCTGTCACACAGCGGCCAGGTGCCATCAGGAGGTCCAGCAGTGGGGCCAGGGCACCAGAAGCCCTCCCACTGCTGCCCCCTCCAGCACCAAGAATAGAGTGCATCACCTGCCCCAGACTGAGAGTTCCCATCTATACCCTGTGGCTAATAGCCACTGGTGGACTTCTGCTCCATATGTTTATCTAATTTCCTCTTGAAACTGTCCATGCTTGCAGCTGCCACGATCTCCTGTGGCAGTGAATTCCATATGTTAATCACTCTTTGGGTGAAGAAGTATTTCCTTTTATCTGTTCTAACCCGACTGCTCAGCAATTTCATGGAGTGCCCACGAGTTCTTGTATTGTGAGAAAGGGAGAAAAGTACTTCTTTCTCAACCTGCTCAATCCCATTCATAATCTTATAAACCTCGATCATGTCACCTCTCAGCCGTCGTTTCTCCAAGCTAAAGAGCCCCAAGCATTTTAACCTTTCTTCATAGGGAAGGTGTTCCAACCCTTTTATCATTCTAGTTGCCCTTCTCTGCACTTTTTCCAATGCTATAATATCCTTTTTGAGATGTGGTGACCAGAACTGTACACAGTATTCCAAATGAGGTCGCACCAATGATTTATACAGGGGCATGATGATACTGGCTGATTTGTTATCAATTCCCTTCCTAATAATCCCCAGCATAGCGTTGGCCTTCTTTATTGCAGCTACACATTGTGTAGACATTTTCAGCGAGTTATCCACTACAACTCCAAGATCTCTCTCTTGGTCCATCTCTGCCAGATCAGACCCCATCAACGTGTATTTATATTTAGGATTTTTGGCTCCAATGTGCATCACTTTGCACTTGGCCACATTGAACCCCATTTGCCACGTTGACGCCCACTCACCCATCCTCAACAGATCCCTTTGGAGTGTCTCACAATCCTCCCTGGTTTTCACCACCCTGAACAACTTTGTGTCATCTGCAAATTTAGCCACATCGCTGCTTACTCCCAATTCCAAATCGTTAATAAACAAGTTAAAAAGCATCGGACCGAGTACTGATCCCTGTGGTACCCCACTGCTTACCACCCTCCACTGAGAAAGTTTCCCATTTATACTCACTCTCTGTTTCCTATTTATAAGCCAGTTTTTGATCCACAAGAGGACTTGTCCTTTTATCCCATGACTATTGAGCTTACTTAGGAGCCTTTGATGAGGAACTGTATCAAAAGCTTTCCGGAAGTCAAGGTAAATAATATCTATTGGGTCCCCCTTGTCCACATGTTTGTTCACTCCCTCAAAAAACACTAACAGGTTAGTGAGACAAGATCTTCCCTTACAGAACCCATGCTGAGTCTGCCTCAATAGTTTTTGTTCAAATACCAAATACATTACTCAACATCAATAATATTCACAATGCAAAATGACATAATGCTCATGAGTAAGAAGCTTATCTGTGAAAGTTCATATAGCAGGGTCCACACTGCTGTAAAGATAAGGTCCCGCAAGCTTTCCCACCCAAGATCTAGCTGTTGTAAACAAATGATCCTGCAAAGGTTTCCAGAGAGACCATAAATCTTGGCTTTTGTAGGTTACTTACATACTCCTTTGTATGATTTGTTGCTTACTTACATACTCCTTTGTATAATATGTATGTTTAATAATGCTTATAAGGGTAGTACAACTCAGGATATATTGAGGACCACACAGATAGTTATAAATTATAGTAATTGAATTTATTGATAATATTTTGCATAAATAATAAAAAGCATTTTAATAGTTTATTCCTAGTTAAGTTTCATGGTAGTTATATTGGTTTTGGGTGTTGCATATCCATAATACTCCCTTTTTGGTTTTGTCTTTTGTTTGTACTTAGAATGATACAGCAATATGGAGATGTCTACTGGCATCAGAGGTGGACTGGTACACCAGAGGGACAGAAAGGTATGGTTCCTCTCCTCCAGCTCCCCACCACATGTCTCATTTGGACCTGGCCTGATCACCTCCCAAGCTGCAATTGTAACTAATGTCAAATCAACAGGGAGGGGGACATTTAAAGAGTTGGCAACCCTACGTACAATACAGGCAACATCTGGATATGGGTACAAATGCCTAAATCCTAGTATGAATTTGGTTCTCAATTAATTCAGAAGCAGCTGAAATTATTATATTTTGTTTCCGCACTAAATAGGACCATAGTTCCTATGGAGATATGAATTCTGACTGCTAATTGATTAAACTTGGATTGGGATGCACATGGGAAATTCCTGTTGAGTGTAAATTAAGTAAGACAATACTATATGCAAACATGCACCACTCTTCTTATAAATGTGTCCCACATGTCATGTCATGGTTCATGAATTGTTCATTTTCTCAATCAATTGCAATCAGATATAGGATCATTCTATCTCTAAATAAGAGCTCACAATAAGAAAGGACCAGACAGTCTACAGAAACCAAAATAGCCTACAAATTGACATTAGAGTACTCTTTAAAAGGCCCTAAGACTCCAGTATAAAAATGATACTCGTATTTCCAAAACAGGTTTGTACATTAAGAGGTGGATAAGAAATGAAGTCAGTCTTCTTAAATGTGCAGGATGCCATCAAAGTGATTTAAGTGTTTCCTTACCTGACCTTAAAAAGACTTCACATTGCAACAAGGTATGCATTGTTCATGCAAAACAGATTAATGTTTTCTGGGCACCAGTTAAATGTACTTATTTGGCATGGACCTCGGGCAGGTTATGGATCCCTCAAGGTTTACAGAACTAAAGGCTAATAGCAGTGTGTCGATCCATGTTGGGCAGGAGGGCATCCATTGAATTTTCTAGGTCAGCCTGCAGCATTTTGTAGAATGGATACAATTTGTTTGGTTCTATCTAGTGTTTTATCTGACTTTTCTGCTTGTCTTTGTTGTGCGCAAATGGAAATGCTACTCTTGAAAGCCAAGTAGAGATATACAATATGCATCTTGAAAATTTCCCCCTCAACATAAGCATTTTGCCACAAAGTCTTAATTGGTTTGAATCTCATTCAATGTGTTCTATTTCAAATATTCTCATTCATAATTTCCATAGCACCATCCTTTTTTAAAAACAACTTTCTCCTGCCATGATTGCTTTTACCAGTAACTTTCAGAATGCAATGAAGAAAAACTAATGACACAACTGGGTCTTACAGCTGGATCAAAATATCCCAAGAAGAACAGGGGATCCCCATCTACCACCATGCAGATGTGTAAGCTAGGGGCATTTGCAAGGGAAAACAGAAAGCAGGAGGGGGCACTTAACCAAGGGAAATAGCCTACAGAGTTCATTTTTGAATGGAAGGGGGAGGGTTGCAGACATGGGAGGAGCTAATACTTTCTTCTTTTAAGATAATTTCAGAGGGTAGTAATGGTGGTCTGCAGCGGAACAGCTAGACTCAAGTCCAGTAGCACCTAGAAAACCAAGAAGATGTTCAAGGTATAAGATTTTGAGACCCCTTTCTGACAAAAGGACCTTTGATTCTTGAAAACTCATGCTCCAAACATCTTGTTGATCTCTAAGGTATTCCTTCTTATGCCCACTGATTTTTCCCCCGCAAATGCCCTCCCTCCAACACACCAAATTGTCTCAGTTAATGCACCCTTATGGTGCTCCGTAGAATCTAAGTGTACTAGCATGTATCACAGGCAGAAACCTTGAACAGTTGCTGTGTGCATTTTTCTGTGCCCTTGCACCTAGGGTTGCCAAGACCTGCTTGGAAAGCACCTGGAGAGTGGTGGGTGCCTTGGAGGGTGGAGCCTTGGGAGGGACCTCAGTGGGATATAATGTTATAGAGTCTGTCCTCCAAAGCAGCTATTTTCTTCAGGGGAACTGATCTCTATCACCCAGAGACTAGTTGAAATTCTGGAAGATCTCGGGGACTTCCGGTTAATGGCGTAGTGAGGGCAGTTGCTTTCCCCGAGGCTCGAGGGAGTGATTTGCACACCAGTGGTTTGGAGGGGAGCTAATGACGTGGCTCTCCTATGGAACCCTTGGTGAGGGTTCCAAGCCATAGGGCTTTCTGATGGGCGGCCTCTTCAATGGCACAATGCCGGAGAATTGAGGCGCCCTCTGCCCTGACGGGCCTACCGCTGTGTGGCCGCATGGCACAAGCAGGGCTGGCTGGAACAAGCCAGCGATTTGTGGAGGCAAGCGAGGTTGGAGTAACCAGCAATGAATGTGAGTTGGATTCAGTGAATGTGAAGATAACCAACTGATCCCTTACCCCACCCATACTGGGAACTGGAGAATGGAGGGACACCCCCCCCCTATTTTCATGAGCGAAAGAGGTTACAGAAAAAGAGGGGGGGGAATTGAAGTATTTGGCTTGTTTGGTGAGACTTACCAGAGCTGATTTAAAGCATAAGTGATTTTCAGAGGAGGTGGAAAGTCGTTTGGCTTTTGTAAACAATCGAACAAAATGTTGGGCGTAGGGAAGAAAGGATTGAAATCAAAACCTCCGGGTGGGCAAAGTCTGAGACCGGAAGAGGAGGGAGTGGATGTCATGAGACTTCTAGTGGAGATGCTCAAGCCAGTGATGGAGCAGCTCGCTGGTATTAACCCGTAGTTGACCATCTTAAACCAGACGATTGCAACTCAACAGTTCCAGATGGCAGAAAATGTTAAACAGACAGAGCAATCGATAGAGATGGTGAAAGAGATGTACACCGAAAACAAGACTTTGAAGAAAAAGGTGGAACAAATAATAAATAAGCTAAATCAACAAGAAAATAGACTCTTGTTTCTTCAAATGGAGAAAGCAAACATGGTTCTCAGGTTCCAGGGAGTTCCTGAATCATCGAAAGAAGATTTGAAGAAGCTCCTTAGTGATCTCATCGCACCAGCTGTAGGCTTAAAAGTGGAAGAAATACTGCATGATATAGAATCAGCGTATAGGGTGTATTCAAACTACACCCAAAAGAATAGCCTACCTGGGGAAATTTCAGTTAAATTTTCAAGAAGGCAAACTAGAGATGCAATTTTAAAAGCTACATCGGCAACTCTATTGAAGCTTGGGAATGTTACAATCAAGGTTCTAAAAGACATTCCCTTTGAAATTCGACAAAAATGGAAGAATTATAAGGATCTAACCCTTTTTCTCCAAACCAATCATATCGCGTACAAATGGGCATTCCCAGAAGGGGTCATCTTTAAATTACATGACAAAAGAGAAAAGATTGACTCTGTACACAAGGCTAAAGAATTTTTGAAATGCCAAAGAGCCAAAGAGGATGGTGAAACTGGTTCAAGCGGCTCCACACCCTCGGAGACGGATGAAGACTTGGCCACGGAAGAAGGCGCTGCAGCCTGCAGACCAACTTATGCTTTTAGAGATAGAAAGCCTAAGTAAAGGCAGAAGGACTCTAAAAATGGCCTTTATGAAGCGAGCTTGGGTGATGCTCTGAAAGTTTCCCATAACGAGTAACTAACTAATTATACAGCAGAGATAGGTTGTAACTCACAATATACATTGCTTACTAACAATTTAGTATTAACATAGACTTTAACTGGGGTAAAGATCTCCCTCTCTTGGGGTTTTAGTTTAGTGTGGGTTTTCTTTACTTTCTCCTTAGATGTAGTCCCCATCCCTTTTTTTTGTTGTAGTTATTAGTTGTCAATTATAAAAAAGCAATAAAAGATCCCCTTCAGGGGGCCCCCCCAAAAGAAAGAAAGAAAGAAAGAAATTCCGGGAGATCTCCAACTGCCACCTGGAGGTTGGCAATCCAAGAAGAAGAGGAGGAGGAGGAGGAGGAGAGTCACCCAGAGTCTCAGAGCAGCTAATAAACTCCTTTCCTTTCCCCTCCCCACAACAGACATCCTGTGAGGTAGGTGGGGCTGAGAGAGCTCTTTCGAGAACGGCCCTTGAGAGAACAGCTCTGACAGAACTATGGCTTGCCCAGCGTCATCCAGCAGCTGCATGTGGAGGAGTGGGGAATCAAACCCGGTTCTCCCAGATTAGAGTCCACGCATTTAACTACTACACCAAACTGGTGTACCACTACACCAAACTATACCAAGCACTTAACCACTACACCAAACCATGCTCAAGTTGTAACTCCACATCACTGAGTTCAGGATCTGAGAGCAACAGCAGGCTTTCATCCAGACAGTATAATCTCTTCAAATGGAGTTACTGTTTCTTTGAAAAATGTAAACCTCCAAGTGTCCTTTCTTGTAGGCCACAACAAAAATACACAATGAGGGTATAAAGTCAAGGTCGAGCAACCTCCAGGCACAGCCCACCCTGTTACAGCAGGACATTTCTGCACCCTGAGCTAGAGCTTCTTGTGTTTTCCAGTGTAAACATGTCCACATGAGCTCTTCATGTGGATATGATGAGATTTACAGCCAGAGAAACTCATTTGCACATTGGAGAGATGGAAAAAATCACTGAATAAAATCACTGGTTGCTATCTTTTTGTGTGTGCATGGGTGTGTACACTCGCATGGCGTAGCAAGAATGAAAAGAAACCCCAAGGGTGGGGAACTGGTAATACAAATTAAAAGGAACAAGGGGGAAACTACCAAAACATTGTAACATCTATCATCTTTTATATAAAACTAAGGTTTCTGTTGTCTACCATCCCTCAAATGTACCCTTTCAATTTCAGCAGGTTAGTGATCCTCCAGACCTGAATAATGAAGTCTTTAAATTCAAATGTATAGCCTTTTTTTTTTGGCAATTATCCTTTTGGCATCTAATATAAGGTCCAAGATCATATTTATATTTTGCTTGTTCTTTCAATGCTTGAAAACATTTTTTTTAACTGCATGTATATATCTGGATTTAAATTTGCTTACATTAGTGTTCATGTACTGCACAATACTTTTCACCTTTACCCAAAATTAAAGAACTTTAGAGAACTTACAGGTAAGCATGCCAGGATTTGTAAAATTTGAAAATAAATTGTTCGCTGTTTCATGCTTTTAATTAACAACTGTAATCTGAGTTTTACAGAAAAAAATAAGTATGCTATAGGCTGTTACATGATGAATATATATTTGCTAGTTTCATTCAAAAGTTCTTACAAGTATGTAGCATTTAAATGAAAAGATTCATGAGATTAAACTTTTGAAATACAGTTAAAACCTAAACTGAGCAAACAGAAGAAGGCAGGATTGTGGGTTTCATCTGTCTGAGAGAGAGAGAGAGAGAGAGAGAGAGCCCTCCAGCTGAAAATTGCATAATTATGTTTCTTTTACCTAAGGCAAGTTCTGCCAGTGAACCATCATCAAAGGTATGCATTTAAGTAGGAAACCAGCATTTCTGGCTGGAAAGAAAGGCAGCATTATGTTGAGCTTGTTTACTTTAAGCTGCCCCAGTGAAGTTTTAGCACGAACATTGGAGTTTGTCTGCTGCATGTTAGAGAACGAAAATGAGATGAGGGTGGAGGGGAAGAGATGAAGTCCATATGCCAACTCTGGAGTGAATGTGAATATCTTCATGATTGACTTAGAAGGTTTACCATTCATCACTGAGCAATGCTGACGGATATTATCTCTGGGCCAATAAATCTATACCTTTTTTGCTTGGGTGGAAATTAACCTCCCTTTTTTGGAATAGCAAGTCATTTAAACAGAACAGAACATGAGGCTTAGCTACCACGGTGGGAGACTTTGTTTGGCATAAAAGTGTACACTAGAGACACTGGGTCCACACCAACTGTCACCTAGAGCAAAATTTGAGGTGCATTTGGGATACTCCTGCTCAGGCATAGTATGTCAGGAATTTGCTTAGGGGGAAAAAACTTGCAAAATTTATCAAACAGGTTGCATGCATCCTTCAATCGCAACTGAATTCTGCCTCAGGCAAGTTCTAAGAGAACTTTGAAGGTTCTTTCTTGAGTAAAATGTAGGTACGAATTTAGCGGGAGTTACAGTCCACTGGTATTTGTCAGTTAATAAATGGATTAAGACATTCTTAGTTAATTTATAAATGTTAAGAGTATGAACAGTTGATGGGGTTTTTGTGTGTATGCATGTGTAAACACAGAGCCATTTACTAGTTTTGGAGGCCCTCAGTAAATTCTGTCCAGCAGAAATTCACCCAGGCCCTGTTATGAAATATAAAGGGTGAATATGGGACAGATTTTCTAGCTTAAGAAATGGGGGACCTTTCTACTACCTTCCTAAATGTTGGTAGAGAAGCTTTCTTAGCCGAAGGGGAATGTATTTACCATAGAAACCAATGTAAATTAGGGGTGTGCATCCAGAAATTCCTGAATCAAAAATCAACCTGGAAAAAGCCACTGTGGTTTCATGCTTTCTGGAATGATTAATGGCATTCTGAAATTCTTTGGGAATACAGAAATGCATCCCATAAATTTCTGTGACAGTGGTGCTTCAGGTTTTGGCCTTGGCTTGCTTCCTTCCACAAACTTGTTTTTCTTTGAATGTACTGATTTCCCAGGCAGTGGAAGATAGACAGTTTTCCCTTCCAATGGGATCCTTGGGAGGGATCAAGAGAGTATTCTCAATAGCCATTCACAGGTGTTCAGCCTTGGAGAGATGTATTACAGATTACCCCAAGGGAGAATAGTTATTGCATGACTTTACCCTTTTTTGCCCCTCAATTTGCTTCTGTTCTTGGAGTTGTTGTGGCTCAGTTTATTTATTTTTATTTCTGGTTTCTCCTCCAGTTTGATGCTGTGTGGGCCTGCAAGGGGTGATTCTCTGGGCTGTTTTTTCCCCCTTTTGTGCATTTTTGTAGGAAGGGATTTTCTTTGTGGGCAGATGCTGGGGGACATTATTACCAGGAAGGAGGACTGAAGTGTGGCACCCATCAGTGGGGATGATGATGCCCAGTTAGGCCCTTGTTTTCCTTTTAAATGTTAAACTAGCATAGGAAGCATAGCATGGCATGTTTTTCCTGTTGAAACTATTGAGACAAGGATGCAGGGAGGCATCATCATCAGGGGATCATGAAACTTTTTCTGTCCAATTCCAGTGACCGGAGGGGGGGGTCTTTACTGTAGAAGGAGGAGTATTCCTAGAAAAAAAATGGTGCCGTTAGCTTTAAAAACCCTCCCCAGACCTCCAGGTTGATTGCCCCAGCAAACAATGGTCCTGAAATTCCAGAATCTGTAAAAACAATACAAAGAATGGAATGGAAACCTAGAATGGTAACAAGTCAACTAGAAATCTGAGATAATGGGGGAAAACTGAGATAGATCAAGATGGGTGGCCATTTTACTCTTTCAGTAGCAGTAGAAAAGAGCAAGAGTCCAGGAGCACCTTAAAGAGTAACACAATTTGTGGAAGGGTGTGAGCATTTGTGAGTCACTGCTCACTTCTTCAGATATCTGAAGAAATCATCAATGATTCATGAATCTGAATAAATGAGCAGCAACCCACAGAAACTCATACCCCGCCACAAATCTTATTATTTTTAAGGTGCTACGGGATGCTTGCTCTTTTCTACTGGAAAAAAATTGGTTCCCTGAATCTGAAATTAAAATGGGACATCAATGTGATGTAAATGACACCAGAACATACTGGTGATCATGAACATCTGACAAAGAAGTTTCCCATTCAAACATCTTAATAAGAAAAATAGCCCAAAACCCAAAGGCAAGTTTTCCACACACAAACTTCTCCACTGGTTTTTGTTGTAGAAGGAGACCCAACCACTGCATTTGGTAAATCTTGGTTGCAGCTAACTTTTCCTGACAGTTACATTGTCATCCTGAATGGCTTTTTCGCTGACCTTTTAGGAGAACTGCATGGTCTGGAAAGGCCGATTGTTGGCAGAAAACTAATTATTAATTTCTGTCCAGTAATGAATTTGCCTTCCTCCATATTAGCTTTGTAAAACAAATGCAATCTTATTCTTCTTTGAAGCAGCCACCAGCACTTCTTTCAGAAACAGATCTTCCATAACAGGCTTTGCTTTTCTTTGGCTGATGTGTTTTCATGACATTTCCTTTGAAAAACAACATTTTAAATGAAGGGAAAGGGAGTAGCATGAAAAGGGCAACACAAAGAAAGGTATGTCCAAGAAGGCATCCTTGACAACTTGCTGCATTTGAATGGTGGCCTCTTGGGGGAAAAGGTGAAAACAATATTGCTGGAATGATTTTCCACACTGGGGGAAAAGGAATCATGCTTGCATGGCCAGGCAAAGTAAGGCATGGTGGGAGTCATGCTTATCAACATGAAAATGCTTCTTCTGACAAGAGATCTGTTAGATCACTGAGAAGCCTCTAAAGGGAAGTGGTGAAAACTGCACAGGTCGAGATGTTTCAAAACTATTGGGAACAAAGTATAACGAACCACTGAACCCTGGTTTGGCCAAAAGTATAAAAATCCTAGAAAAGAAGATGCACAAAGACAATTGTCTTGATCCAGCAGAAATTCCATTCCTAGAAATGATTTCATGTACACTATAGATCACTAGTTGCTTTCTCTATATGTCTTGTCAGTCACAAAAGAATGGCCTTTTGATAGCTAGTATGCATAGAGATTTATGTATACCCATCTGCTCATAGAATATGAAATACAAATGATGAGGCATATTAGCCAATCACTGTATTTGTTCTAAATTTCGGCTTTGATACTATTATCCTGAGGGCTGCAGAAGGAGGGAAAGGCCTTGCTTTTGTGAAATATACCTACCCACTAAAGATGGATTTTTTCATGAAACTACTAGAATAAGGGGTTCTTATCTCCAGCAGTCTCGCCCCATTCATGAGAGGGAAAGATACTGGCCCTTAAGCAAATTCTCAGAAACTATCCTTCATGTAGCAAATATAATGTCTCAACATATGAGTAGGCATTCAAAAGAAATTTGGATCACATGAAATTGAGGTGGCAAAATCTCTTTGTGCCATGTTACAAAGTAATGTGAGAATTGGGTCAACTAGTCCTACTTTGCAGAGTAACTTCAGAGTCAAGCATCTGAAATTTCCTTCTGGTCCAGCTTGTTGTTGTTGTTCAGTCGCACAGTCGAGTCCGACTCTTCGCAACCCCATGGACCAGATTACGCCAGGCCCTCCTGTCTTCCGCTGTCCACTGAAGTTTGCTCAATTTCATGTTTGTTGCATCGATGACACTGTCTAACCATCTCATCCTTTGCCGTCCCCTTCTTCTTTGACCTTCAATCTTTCCCAGCATCAGGGTCTTCTCCAGTGAATGCTCCCTTCTCATTTGGTGGACAAAGTATTTGAGCTTCAACTTCAGGATCTGGCCTTCCAGGGAACAGTCAGGGTTGATTTCTTTTAGGATTGACTGATTTGATCTCCTTGGAGTCCACGGGACTCTCAAGAGTCTTCTCCAGCACCATAGTTCAAAAGAATCTATTCTTCGGCGCTCGGCCTTCCTTATAGTCCAACTCTCGCAGCCATACATTACTACGGGGAATACCAGTGCTTTGACCATGCGGACTTTTGTTGGCAGGGTGATGTCTCTGCTTTTTATCATGCTGTTTAGGTTTGCCATTGCTTTCAGCAGAAAAGGGTAAAAAAATGATCTCAAAAATTTGTAAGATTTTGTTAAAATGGTATACGGAGGATGAGACTGTAAAAGAGCAAATGGTGAAATGGGCTATAAATATAAATAGAGAAATAGATATGTCATCATGGGAGTGTTTGTGGAAAAAATCGATTAAAATTTCAACATGTGTTAATGTGAAAGAAAATTGTTATAAAATGATGTATAGATGGTATATGACACCAAAAAAAATTGCTAATATGAATGAGAACATGTCTAACAAATGTTGGAAATGTAAGAAGAAAGAGGGCTCATTTTACCATATGTGGTGGACATGTGAAAAAGCGGCTGCTTTTTGGACTGAGATACATAAGGAAATTCAGAAGATCCTGAAATGTGCTTTGAAAAAAGAGCCAGAAATGCTACTTTTAGGGCTTAAAATTGAAGAAATGAAAGTGACAAAGAGAACATTGTTATGGTATCTAATTACAATGGCGAGAATGACTTATGCCCAATTTTGGAAGCAGGAGAAGATACCAGATAAATGGTAATGGATAAAGAAGATGATTTTTATGGTAGAAATGGACAAATTGACAAAAAAACTTAATGGAAAAGAAGATCAAGAATTTTTAGCAGATTGGAAAGACTTTAAAGACTACTTAGAACTGAACTGGGATGTTAAAAATAAGTTACTTTGCTTTGATAACTATTAAGATTAGAAGTATAGTAAGAAATGGATTGTATTTAAAATGTTACCTAAGAGAGAGAAACAGAAAAGGAAAATGTTTTAATAGAAGATTTGATTATTGAATATGAGGTGAATGCAAGAGAATATTGATTGGAATTGTAATGGGGGTGGAGCATCGTTGGGAGCCAGGGGAGGGGGGGAATTGTAGAAAAGGGTATGTTAAGAATTGGTTACCATTTATGGAACATGTTATTATATCCTGATGATAAATTTTTTTTTTGGGGGGAAAGGTTTGCCATTGCTTTCCTCCCAAGGAGCAGGCGTCTTTTAATTTCATGGCTGCAGTCACCATCTGCAGTGATCTGGGATCCCAGGAACATGAAGTCTGTCACTACTTCTACGACTTCCCCTTCTATTTGCCACAGAGTGATGGGGCCAGATGTCATGATCTTAGTTTTTTTGATGTTGAGCTTCAAGCCCACTTTTGCTCTCTCCTCTTTCATCCTAAGCAAGAGGCTCTTTAGGTCCTCTTCACTTTCTGCCATCAGAGTGGTATCGTCTGCATATCTGAGGTTATTGATCTTTTCCCCAGCAATCTTAACTCCAGTTTGTGATTCATCCAGGCCAGCATTTCGCATGATGTACTCTACATATAAATTAAATAAGTAAAGTGACAATATACATCCTTATCGTACTCCTTTTCCTATTGCTAAACCAATCAGTTGTTCCATATCCGGTTCTAACTGTTGCTTCTTGACCCTTATACAAGTTTCTCAGGAGACATGTGAGGTGGTCTGGTACTCCCATCTCTTTAAGAACCTGCCATAGTTTATTGTGATCCACACAATCAAAGGCTTTAGGTAGCTAGCTAGCACAGTATTATCTGCTATGACTTGGCAGCAGCTCTTCAAAGTCTCAAGAAGAGGAAGTTCTTTCCCATCAGTAGCTATGTACAGCTGAAGATTCCATGGACTGAATCAGAAACCTCAACATACAAACCATTTGAATTAACACTAAGCCATGGCACTGTTTTGAAATTGTTATAACTTTAGAAATTTGCTTGGTTGCTTCCTAAGCCACCCCTCTATTGTTGCCCTCACAGGGTGTGAAGGCCATCCAAGGCCTCAGAACAGGGAGGGAAAGGAGGGTGGCACTGCCTTATTCCTTCTCCTTTCTGTGACCTGTATGCCTGTTTGCAGCTTCTGGTCACACCTTCCTTCCTTCCTGCCCTGCCTTTTGGCATCATATGAACATAAGAGAAGCTGTGTTGGATCAGGCCAGTGGTCTCTGCAGTCCAACACTCTGTGTTAGACAGTTGCCAAAACCCAGGTGCCATCAGGAGATCCACCAGAAGGGCCAGAACTTCAGAAGCCCCCCACTGTTGCCCCCCAAGCACCAAAAATATAGAATGTCACTGCTCCAGACATCGTGTTCCATTTATACCTTGTGGCTAATAGCCACTGATGGACCTTTGCACCATATGTTTATCCAATTCCCTCTTGTAGATGCCACCACTTCCTGTGGCAGTGAATTCCACATGTTATTTAGTCTCTGGGTGAAGAAGTACTTCCTTTTACCTGTTCTAAGTCTACTGCTCATTAATTTCATTGAGTGTCCACAAGTTCTCGTATTGTGGGAAAGGGAGAAAAGTACTTCTTTCTCTACCATCTCTATCCCATGCATAATTGTATAAACCTCTGTCATGTCACCCCTCAATCATTTCTCCAAGCTAAAAAGCCCTCTTTAACCTTTCTTCATAGGGAAGGTGTTCCATCCCCTTAATCATTTTAGTTTATTTATTTATTATTTTTGATGTATATCCCGCCTTTCCTGCACAGGCAGACTCAAGGCGGCATACAACAGGTTAAAATACAATAAAACATGGATGCATAAATGCAATACTATAAAATTCACATAAGCAAACAATATATATACAGTTAAGTGCAGATGGCGGTTGCTGTATGATGGTCGTGTGGCTAGGCCAGTATCCTTGGCTGTTCTTAGTGCCAGTAGCCTGAGGCCTTTTCTGCACCTTTTCCAATGCTATAATATCTTTTTTGCAGTAGGGTGACTGGGACTGTACACAATATTCCAAATGAGACTACACCATTGATTTATACAGGGGCATTATGATACTGGCTGATTTGTTTTCAATTGCCTTCATAATAATCCCCAGAATAGTATTTGCCTTTTTAATTGCAGTTGCACACTGAGTTGACATCTTCAGTGAGTTATCTACCTCTGCTTCCTGATAGGGTTGGAAATCCCCAGACTACAGACATCATTTTCCCTGAAGAAAACATCTGCTTTGGATGGTGGACTGTATAGCATTATAGCTCTAGTTTTGCCAGATCCTCCTGGGAAACAGTGGGGCAGATGGGATTTACCAGCAGCCAGGGAAGGCCTAGGCCAGCATCCCAGCAATGCCATTGACAATGCACACACCAGAAGTGATGTCATTGTGTTCCCAGCAACATGGGAACGGTCTGGTATTTGAGCAAAAACTCTATGGTAGCAGCTGTTTCTACCATAGAGTTTTTGCACAAATACCAGTGTGCCCTGCATCACAAGTGATGTAATGATGTCACTTCTGGTACACACTTGAAGTGATGTTGCCATGTTTCCAGTGACATCGCTGTGACACTGACCTAGGCCTCCCCCAGCTGTCAGTAAGTCCCAACATCAGCCAGTTGATCTTGTTGACTCTGGCCTCTCAGCCCTTGCCCAGGTAAGTCTGGAGGGTCCCCAGTGACAAACATTGAGCCTGGCTTCAGAAGTGAAGGTGATTTTCAGATTCAATTGCTAGCTTCACAGCAGCCCTGAAAGCAAGCTTAAATCAAATCTAGACACACATATATACATGAAGCTACCTTATACTGATTCAGAACATTTGTCTCTCAAGTCAGATTCTCTACTCTGACGGGCAGCAGCTCTCCATGTTCTTAGGCAGAGGGGTTTTTTCATATCACCAGTACCTGCTTCTTTTAACTATAGATGGCAGGGATTTAACCTGGGACCTTTTATATGCAAAGCAGCTGCGCAATCACCAAGTCATGACTCCACACATCAGTGCCACTAACCAAAATGAAGCCTATCAGAGATAAATACATCAGCTAAGTGCTTCTCATGTTACTAATGATTCAGCAGCCCCAATTATTCAGGTTTCAGCATTCACAAAAGTCTACTGTAACTCTGTAAATGGCTTTGATTCAGCACGACATTTCTAGTTATATTTGTTTGAAATGTGTATTCGGCTCAGTTATTTATTTTATTTGGTTAACAGAACTTGCTGTGTGTGTTTGATCTTATTACGGCTGGATGTGTGCAATAAATCCTATTTGATATCAGGCTAGATAAGTAGATTCCATACTCCATGAACCCTCATACAGAACTATGCTGTTAGACCTTTATTTTTACTAGCCCCCCACAAAAAAATTGTACTTTGGGAAATGTACCTTTCCCCCTCCCTCCAGCTTTACACAAAATTCATTAAATTCCTCTTTGAAGACTTATGATATATTTTATTATAGATCAACAAACCACTCCTAGCCCGCTCAGTGTCGTTTGCCAGAAATGAGCACAACGAGCATATGTTTAGTACTTAAGGACTGTTTTGGAAACTTAAAAAGCACAGTGTGAGGAGGAAAATGAAACCTGAAACCTTTTCCCCCTCTAGGTCTCAGACAAGCAGACAGCCACATCATGTGTAGCTGGCTGAACCAGACTTGCACAAACGATGGAAATGTCTGGCAAGATAAAATGTACCCTCAGCTGGAGGAAAATGACTCAGGAGTCACATGATGTCCCGTAGCTGAAGCTTTGGAAATAAACTTTGAGAAACCCATTCAACATACGTTGATGAAGCAAGGGACTGAAAGCATGAATTGTACAGATAGGAAAACTTAGCAACTCCACAGAACTAAGACAGTGTTAGCTATCTTCACTCAGGCAGGTCACCCACACAAGGCTGTTGTGAGCCAACCCTGGAAATCACATTGTAATTCCTAACTTCTGACCACTTTTCATTTTGCAAAAGGCCCTACAAAAGCCATTATAGGAGCAAGTGATCCTACTTCCAATTAATCAGTATGCAGTAGGTTTGTATTGCTTTGATTGTCTCCTATTTGTCACCCACCTACAGGGAGTCATTCTTATGGATTTTTTCTGTGTGTTTGGCCTCATGTCTGTGATATGTAAATCCTAATGATAGTTATAAGGTAGAAATTATTTCCTCTGTTCTGGTGAATCCCATTAATTAATGCCTTGCCTTGTCTTGACTGGCTTTTCATACTCCTTATCTCTCACTTTCATGTATCAGTTTGATTGATCCACATCACCAGGGAGATGGTCATGATTTCGCAGTGTCTTGCACACTGGCATACCTAGCCTATTTGGCACCCAGGGTGGATAATTTTTAACACCACCTCCTCTGTCTCTCTCTCTGTTTTTTTTTTCTTCTTTTTTGCTGCCAAGTCACAGCTGACTTTGGGTGACCCTGTAGGGTTTTCAAGGTAAGAGACATTCAGAGGTGGTTTGCCATTCCCTGCCTCCACATCAGCCCTGCTTAGCTTTTGAGATAGGACCAGATCAGGCTGGGCTGGGGCTATCCAGGTCAGGGCCCCTCCTCTATATGACAAAATTATTTTCAGTAATAATCATGAAATAAAACAAATAATAATAATGACCAAAAATACATTCAGGTGGGTAGCTGTATTGGTCTGAAGCAGCAGAACCAAGTTTGGTCTTAAAGATGCCACTGGACCCCAACTTTGGCCCCGGTCATACGGGCCAGAAAACTCTGGGGGAAGGCATGGCAGTTCGCCCCGGAGCAAAATAAGGCACGGTAGCCCGATCACATGGGCCACCAGGTTGCCATGCTCCGGAGCAGAGTGCCGTTCACACAGCACTGCTACAGTGCAGCAAAAAAGCAGCACAGCAGAGCATGCAAGCCACGCTGTAGCAAAGGGCGCATGTGCCGTTGAGAGGGGGGGCCGCTGTCAGTGTCTTGTATGTGCACATGCGTCATTCAGCGATGGTGTGCATCCCATGGAAACTTACAACATCCAGAAAGCCCGGGACATGGGCGGGCGTCAGAAGCCGTGGGATACTGGCACTCCCACGATCAGACACCAGCCTTTGCTCCGGGGTTTCCGGAAACTAGTACTTCGACCCTAGTAGTTTTTTACTCCGCGTTTTCCACGGGAAGCCACGGGTTGGCCACGGGAGTGCTACGCCTCCCAGATGTGCTGGTATGATCACGCACGGAAAGTCCGCAGGGCTACCATGCCTTCAGTGGGGCAAATGGTCTGTGTGAACGGGGCCTTTGTTTCAATGGCCAGAAGAAGAAAAGAGAAGAAACTGGATTTATACCCCATGCTTCACTCAGAGTCTCAGGGCAGCATACAGTCTCCTTTCCCTTTCCCTTCCCACAACAGACACCCTGTGAGGTAGGTGGGGCTGAGAGAGCTCTTTCAAGAACAGCTCTTTCAAGAACAGCTCTGATAGAACTATGGCTTGCCCAAGGTCATCCAGCAGTGGTTCTCCCAGATTAGAGTCTGTGCACTTAACACTACACCAAACTGGCAGACAGTGAAAAACTTCTTTTATTTAATTTTATAAAATCCTGCCAGTAAAAAAAAATAAAATAAAAAAATCACACTTCAACATGCTATTCCATCATGAGAGACAATGTGATGTAGTGGTTAAAGTGTTGGACTAGGATATGGGAAATCCAGGTTCAAATCCCCACTCATGTCATGGAAGCTTGCTGGGTGACTTTGGGCCAGTCGCATTACTTTCAGCCTAACCCTGGCCTTGATAGCCCCAGGATAGACTGATCTCGTCAGTTCTCAGAAGCATAGCAGGACTCATGTGGAGGCAGGCAATGGCAAACTGCCTCTGAACAACTCTTGCCTTGAAAACCCTACAGGGTCACTGTAAGTCAGCTGTGACTTGATGGCAAAAGAAAAAAATAAATCCATTATACCACTTGTGTTCTGAGCAGGCACATGGGAGGCCTTCTGTTCTCTGTTTTGAAGCCAAAGAGCTGAACATCCCAAACATCTACAAGGCATTTTTGAGTTAGGAGTCATGTTTTGTACTCACTTTTACTAACTAACATTGGCTAAAACTATTACAAAATAGTGATTGCAAGCTTCACCAGACTGGATGTTAAGAAACACACTACCCCTAAAGAAGGTGCCCCCATCCTCCATTGTTTCAAAGGGACTAAAGGGGGGGGGGCATTTTTGCAAACCCAGCAGAATCAGTACACTGCACAGTGTGAGCGAACCCAGTGCTATTGACAAAAAACTTGCTACTATACTTCTCTCAAATACATTCTGTCACCAAGCAGGATAGGGAAGAGAAGCTCTTGAGACCAAGAAGTGAAAATAAAGGGAGGGGGACATGGAAAAATTAGGTGAAGGGAGACAGAAATGAGTTGGAAATGTGTGGAAAAGAGGGAGAGGAATTAAGAGAGGGAAAGGTAGTTGGCTGCAACACCCTAATTACTGCTTTGCAAGGTCTGGCTGAGCTGAGTGAAAGGAAAGGAAGAGAGAAAGGCTAGACTATTGGAGAAAATTACCTGCAGGCTGGCAATTACTGTAGCAGGTATCAGTGCTGGCTTGGTTGTATGATCTGTTAAGCAAGTTTACTTCAGTCTTGGAGGAAGGGAATTCTAGCCAGTCCTAGAATGCTTTGTGCTTTCCTTTTGTTTCCTTGCTCAGATGTCCCTGGGCCCCTAGCAGCTGTAGCCGGAACTGCATTTTAAAAATAAAAGGAAAGACGTTCAGCTGGATGCAGTAGGACCCTGGCTTCAAGGGCCCCCTTCAAGAGCCTTCCTCAAGCTCCACCTGGGATGGACCACACTCCCCACCCTTGCCCACTTGTCTCTTTTAGAGGGAAGACCTGGGAGATTTGGAGTTGTGTCAGTCAAGCAATACTTCCATTATAAAATTCTGGGGAGTAGTATACAAGAGAAGCAGATGTCAGCCAGGATTGGTCTACTGTGAGCAACTGTAACGCAAAGGACACATGAGATATAATTAAGTTTGAACAAGGTAAATGCAAAAGAATCCTAGAAAACTCATACAAGCAAAAAAATGGTTAAGTTCAGAGTTATATCCTTTGCTAGTGGTACAAAAAGAGAGTGTTAAGAAATTAAGAAGACTACAGGAACAATGGAACATGACCAGAATGGAAGGAAACATGGTTCCCTTTGGGACTGTTGTGAATCAAAATATGACACTGCTTTAGAATGAGTCATTCTATTGATCCCTCTAGCCCAGTAATTTCTATTACATCTGACAGCAGCTCCCCAAGGTCTTAGGTCTTTCCTAGCCCTGCTACTAGTTTAACTGGAAATATCTAAGACTGAGCCTGAGGGCTTTGCATACAAAGCATGTGCTCCAACATGCTATAGCATTATCACAGCACTGAGAACTGATTTACTTGTCCCATAATCAGATCCAATTCTAACACAGAAGTACAAGACTAGGCCAGTTTTTATACCTAGAGCCAAAACAGGGCAACAACTGACTCTTTACCCTATATTTAGGTTGGTAAGTTAATATCTGCAGTGGAGTACTTGGCATGGGTGTGATGTGTATGGATCTCTAATTTAAGCAGGTATCCCCAATGTTATGTCTGTGGGCACCATGGCACCTGCTAACACTTTTCCTGGTGCTCTGCAAGTGTTTTTAGAAAGTGGGTGAGGTCAGATTGGGCTTTTGCACAGCAGGGCATCTGATTGGCTGTGCAGATTTTTTAAAAGTTGCTTCAGCAGCAGCTGCCACCATAAGGATCTTCACTCTATGACTGAAGATAAGCTATGTGTATGCAAGAAAACATTTTAAAACAGGATGTTCATTTTAAAAGGCATCCTGTTAAACAGAGCTTCTCTCTGAAATGTTGCATGACCTTCCTCCTTGACATTTTGTGGGTGACTCCACTTCTTGAGACAGCCATTTTAAGGTTGGCTTCGCCTCTTGAGGCAGCCATTTTGTGGTTGGCTCTACCTTTTGGGGCCCATCACCCTGTGTCAGAATCCCAAATATACCCACAGGACCAAAAAAGGTTGGTGACCTCTGAAGTAAGGGATTTTCTGCTCTCTGATCCTACAGAAAATGCTCTTGCACTAACTTATACTTTGATTTCTACAAATATTTAAGAATGAATCATGGAAAACTTGTCACTTTCTTACGGAGAGCTAGCAAATCTCGATTTGCTATAATAAGACAGATCACACAAGGAAGTTACAACAGTTCAAAGATGGCCTTCAGAACCCTCCAGTTATGTAAACTGGAGGAGGCTATTTGACCTTGGTATTCAGTAGCGTGAAGTAGGAATATACACTGGAAAATTATTATTTTAATTCCATATTGTAATGTGAGAAAAGGCAGGTGTACTGGTTTGAAGAATACTTGTTGTTGTTTCACAAAGATTTGTCCAGTTCCATTTCTGTTTGCATTAAGGCTGGGTGAGTTGTCTACTGTGCCTTGTTTTCCATGCATGGGAAATGACATATTAGGGAAGCTAGTCCACTCTCTTTTCTAAAGACTCTCCAAGTTCCAAGAGGATTGAAAACAGGGGTCTGAATTTATAGCCCCTTTAATAAGGTACCCTCTCAGCATAGTGGGAAAAGGTACAAAAATGGCTGTTGGTTTTCTGGATAGGCATTTTTTTTTTTACAAAATTTATTAGCTGAAGTGAATATAGTCCCTCTGGAGTGTATGTCTAGTGAAGCACCCTCCTGCCCTGCCAACTGTGTTGTGGAGAAATATCAGCATTTTTAAAATTAAGGCAAGCTCTGGTAACATTGTAATTGATTAGCTGGGAGTAGGGGAACAGACTGCACTGTGTGTCTTTGCAGAATAACTTAAGGAAATAGAAGGGAAGCCTCCCCATCCAAACCTAAGCAATGAAAAATGCAAATCACTAATTAATCTGCAAAAAAGGGGAAAACAGGCTTCACACTAAATGAGGGCAAGTAGAAAAGCCAACAAACTAAGAAAAAATCCACAATGAAAAACAAGAAACGAACTCTTCAGAAGCACATAAAAGGAAAGCAGGAGATTAAAAGAAACCAAATATTAAACTGTACTGAACCCCAAACAACAATGAGAATAATACCTCTTCAAAACTCCCCCAGAGGTCAAATGTGCCTTCTTTTATTAACCCTCCACCATGGGAAAACAACAGAGTAGTACTACTAGTAGTAATAATAAACTAATAAGACCAGTCTGTCAAGAAGTGGCATCCAGGCAGGATCCGTCCAGCTTCAGTCTAGCATAATCCAAGCAAGGGGATCTCTTCCAAGACACAAGGAACAGTGAGTGCAGCGCACTCACAGCACGCACATGGCCACCAAAGAAATGGCTGGCTGCAGTTTAAAATGTCCCTCTCCACCAAGAAAGTCTGTATGATTAGCCAAGGCAACTCACCCAATTCCTTGCAACGTTAAGATTGGCTGGGAGAAATGCTGTTACCCGGAGAATGGGGGGAAACATTTTAAAAAAACCAGGCAGGCGGGGTCTTTTGAATTCTTAACATGATAAGAGATCCAGGAGTCATTTTGGGGGGGATTTGACTGCCTCGGATATAGCCTTTCCAATCCAATGCTGGGTAAATTGGATGACTTTTAGAGTTGGCAATATCTGACTGTGAATTGTAATGTACTTTATAGGGAAGGGATATAATTTTTCTTAGAGTACCACATGTACCATGTTGGTATTCCTTACCAGTGTTCAGTACTGGAATAGAAATATGATGGAAATATATTTACTTTCAAGTGTATAACACAAAAAACCAGAACAAGGATAACTTAGTTTTGTTTGCTAGAATTCAGTCAAATCCTCACTCTAACTAACTTTGTGTTCTCTTTCATTCAAGCAAAATCACAGGCATTTTTATTTTAAACCATCAGGTTGTAACTCTTAGGAAAGGCATTTCCTTACAACACTAAAAATAGATCCCAGTTGACTCAGACATTAGGCTGCGTTTATTTGAGTTGAAATTTGGCCCACATTTTATGAAAACTCTGCACAAATTCAGCAAAAATATTTGAGAAACATTGGGCATATTTGGACAAGTTTTAAGATTTGTAACAAATGTCAAAACCAGGCAATGAAGCAGGAACAACAGTGATTCCCTGTGAACTACCAGAAATATTAAATACCACGTGCCAAACATCAGAATCCATAATTTTAAATGTTCTGTCATGTACCTTCATCAGATCTTTTTTTCACACTTTTCTTCATTTCAAAATAGAAAAACCTCCTCCTCATCTAAAGACCTCTAAGAAGCCAATAAATGCATCGAGCTTCTATAGATGCAAGACTTTTGCTATTCACTTGAATGCTTACAACTACTCTGTGCATATAGTGCAGATGTGTGTACATCCAGTATGGACAGCCCTGAGTCCACTGAATCACATTAATTCAAGTCAGTAATAGCAAAACCTCCCCTGATTTTAATAGACTGGCACATATTGTAATTAGGAAACAAACACAGCCATACTGTGAGCAGAAATTGATTGGGGTCTGATTTATATGAAAAAAAAATTATACTGGTCCCAACCAGTGTTCCCTCTAAGCTGAGTTAGTATGAGCTAGCTCACAGTTTTTTAGCCTCTGGCTCACACATTTTTGTCTCAGCTCAGGAAGGATGGCTCCAGAGCAAACTAATTTATGCAGCAGCCAAATCGCTTGCTCACAAAGCAGAATTTTTGCTCGCAAGACTCCATGGCTTAGAGGGAACATTGGTCCCAATAGACCTAAGGTGATTTTTAATTCTCAATAATTTCCATAAGAGATTTATAGCACAATCCTAAACAGATTTATGCCATTCTAAGCCTACTGACTTCAGTGGACTTAGAATGGGGTAACTTTGCTTAGGCTTACACAGTTAAGTAGTGGTTTCTGCTGAGAAAAATTACATTATAACCTAACCTCATAGATCCAGGCTTGGGGGAAGGATTTTTACTATGATAGTCTGTTTTCAGGTAGGACGTTACTGGTTTGGGGATTAAAATCCATGTGATTTTGAAGTTTGGGACCAGTCCATGGGGAATGTAAATGAGGGTCTGAGGCAGCTGTTTTTAAAAGATGATGGCACCAAATTTGCATAGAACATATTCTCCCCTCTAATCTAAAGAACCGTCCCCCAAGTTTCAAGTGAATTGTATAAAGGGGGTCAACTATACAGACCTCTGAACTACATGCCTCTCAGCACAGACTCCATTGCGGTTCCATGTCTTACCTGGGACCCCGAGGTCGGCTCGCCTAGTACACCCCCCCCTTTGGATGAACTCACACAACCAGTTTCTTTGGAAAATTAGGTGGATAAACTTGGCCACAACTTTTATTGGTTACAGCTGTAGAGCATTGGCACAGCATGGGTCCACCGGATCCGACCTATCGGCTGGCCCATGTGCCAGCCGAGTTAGCCGTTACCCCAGCCAGCCGGCATGGGTAGAGAAGGCGGGAGGGCAGGTTATCGGAATTCACACGGACGCTTGCCCCTTTGTGAGCTCCCCTGCCCTCTGGCTGTGAGGGCAAGCACTGTTATTCCTTGAGCTAGCCAGCTCCGTTCAGCCCTCACGCCAAGACCCTTAAAGGGTCCCCAGCTCCGGAATTGGCTCGCAGGCCAAATTCCGCCAACAGATCCGGCCCCATGCTGTTACCGCCGAAAGTTGTGACAGATTGTGCAATGAAAAACTGTAAATAAACACTAACAATACCATACCTACAAAGACCCAATAAACCCCCTTCTGCGTTCCCTCAACTTCCAAACACCAAACCCCAGCACCATAATACCTGGGGAGGGATGGGTGGGCAAACCGGGCTCGCCTCGTGGTCAAGTGGGGAGGGGGGAGCAGCTTCCCTTCCGCTTTTAATGCCTCCCCCCTCCCTGACCACCCCCTGCCCTCTATTGGCTGGGGAAAAGGGGGGGGGAGGTGCGTCATTTCCCGTCACGCACCAGGCCCCCGCCCCCTTCCGGCCGGCGACCTCGCTGTCCCTGCCCGTCCCCGCAAATGGCGGGCCCGGCCCACCCGGGCCCTTCTGCTTCTCTCCACTGATTCTTTAAATGGTGGTCAAGCAGCAACTGAGCAGGAGAGCTCCAGCCAGCCACAACATTAAAAAACAAAACAAAAAAGCCCCACCCTGTCTGCCCAATTTCCTACTCTTACAGTGACTGAGAAGATTGCCAGGTCCCCCCTGGCCACTGGAAGGGAATAAAGGGGTAGGGATGCCAGATCCAGGTGGGGAAAGTCCTGGAGATTTGGGGATGGAGCCTGGGGAGGAGAGGGACCTCAGTGGGGTACGATGTCATAGAGTCCACCCTCCAAAGAATCCATTTTCTCCAAAGAAATTGATCTCTGTAGTCTGGAAATGAGCTGTAATTCCAGGGGATCCCCAGGTCCCACCTAGAGACTGGCATCTCTAGTGACTGATGACTCTCTTTTTTCTGCCTTGAAAGCTTTGCATTTTCCATACTTCTCTACTGTGGTCCATTTGTTTCCTTTTACCAAGTAAAAGCAGCTTCTTTTGCACACCTCCCCATCACTTTCTGCCCGTTTGCCATTATGTGACTCTACTAAAATGAATGACAAGAACACCTACTGGGAACTCTCAGTAATGTTTCTGTTTGCTTCACACTGTATTCATTGTGCTGTGTTCCCTATCTCGTCCCTGCTTTTGCGCTTGCGTAGGTATGCCAGCAGTAACGTGGGAGCTTCTTCCCTGCCGCTCATCTTATCACGGCAGCCTTGAGCGCAGGCTTTGGGCTATTCTTCTTTGTATGAGAATTTTCCAGTCCTGTGAAGACGAGGGGAGGAGGGAGCCGTCTCCTGCCCATTAAGTAACTCTCCCGCCGGGAGTTTCCCGCTCGCTTGCTTGCAGGTCATTTGCTAGTTGCAGTTTTGCATCACACTATAAACATGCTTGTGCTACTGGTATCGCCATTCCTGACAATAACCTCTATACTGTGGGTTTTAGCACTGTATTCCAATAAAGCCCTTCTTATACTTAAGAATGCTTGGATCTACTTGATCCTGACAGAAATTTGAACCTGACAGAAATTGTCAGGAATCCCCATTGCATCCCATCCAGCCTACGCATCTCCTAGCCAGGATGAGCAGATCCGGAGGAGCGCCAGCAACGGTGCCAGTGACCACCACGCCGGTGACCACGGCTCCCGTAACTACTGTTCCAGTGACTACTGTTCCAGTGACGATGTTTCCTGTGACCACCATACCGGTAACGATTTTACCAGTAATGACAACTCCAGTGACTACAGCACTGGTCCCGTACTGTGCGGCGGGACCAGTCACCCCACCAGTGACGAGTACTTTGGGAGCAGCGTACACCCTCCCAATCTACAGTCCGGCGGGATCGATCTCAAGCCATGGAGGGGCGATACCCCGAACCTATTACCAGCCTGGCCCGATTCCGTGGGACAAGTGGGAATGGACTAGAAATTTATTGGACACTACCCAGATCACTTGGTCCCTACCAGGAAGCCAGAGCCGGGATAGCCTGATGGATCCCCGAGGAAGCTTCGGACTACCCCAGGGACGTACTCCCCGTGGGCCAGTGAGACCCAGTCCTAGTAAGGATGTGGATACCCGAATGGATACTATTGAGGATGATACCTGAAGGCTGATGCGAGACATGGGTAAGCTGATGCAATCCCTGCCGGGGATGATGGACCAGACAATTTGTACGCATTTGCTAAACCAGCCTGTACCTGCCCCGGGTCCAGGCCAACCCCCGCCGCCTGCACGCCCTCTGCCTGGCCAGCCAATTCCCGGGCAACCAGTTCCAGGAGGACCTGCTCCGGGGCAACCACCCCCAGGTCAACCCATCCCTGGGCAACCGGTTCTGGGCAGACCTCTCCCGGGAGGACCAATCCCTGGACAGCCGGCTCCTGTTCAGCCTCCACCGGCTCTCCTGCCTCCGGCCCTGGCACCAGCACCCCAGCTGCTGCCTGCTCCTGCGCCAGCTCCAGGCCCGGGGATGGTACCTGTTCCACCAATGATTCGCCCCAAGGATATGTTGGAGATCACGTTTGACGGGGATCCCGAGAGCGTCTCCTTTTTTTTCCTGCAAGTCGGCAAGTTTGTGCAACACTGGGGCCACGTCTTCCCCGATGAAGAACAACAGGTGGAGTTTATTTCTTCCCGGTTCCGGGGTATTGCAACCAGTTGGTATTTAGCCTTACATGACTTGGAGGCGGTCAAACTTGGGAATGTAGATGACTTCATGTGGGCCTTGAGAAACTGCTTTGAAGACCCAGCAGCTGCCCAGAAGGCGGAAGCCTTTCTCCGCACCTTCAAGCAAGGGAGGCTTGCCATGAGGGAGTACTCCAGAGAATTCCAAAGGCATGCTGCTAAGATCAGAGACTGGACAGACCCGGTCTTGGCCCAGCAGTATCGGATGGGATTGGCAGTGGACATCTGCAATTATGTCCTCAGTTCAAAGGAGCCACGAACCCTCCAAGGATGGATGGAAGAAGCGGAGCAGGCTGAGAGTCGACTTCGCATCGTGAAACTGGATGTGTCCGTAGGGAACAACTGCCCAGCCACTTCCACGACCCAATCGAAGGGCAAACCCACCACCATCCAGGGTGGGCTCCGAGACCAACGCATGAGACAAGGGCTGTGCCTCAGATGTGGGGAGAAAGGGCACTTCGCCGCTTCCTGCCCTAAGGAGGATCTCAACTGAGTCCCGCCATGAGAGGATGAGAGACGGTGCCCGGTGCCCCCACCGAGGAGGGGTACTGCCAAGCCCCAGAACCCTTGGGCTCTCTTTACCAACCAAGAACCTACGGATCCTCTGTCTCTGGAGGAGGAGGTAGAGATGCAGGGAAACGAGCCAGTCCTGTTGTAAGTGGCGCAGCCCAACAGGACCCGAACCCCGATGCGCCAAAAATGGTGAGCAATTATCCCTCTCTCTTCTTTGTGACTGTGATTATAATGAACCCGGCTATGGCAACCCACATCCGGGTCCGAGGCCTCATTGACTCTGGGTGCGGGAGGGATTTGATAAACCCCTCTTTAGTTACGGGACTAGAAGCTGGGGTGATCAGATTGAAAGAGCCCATCACATTTACCCAGATGGATGGGTCACCAATGAAGGAGCCCTGTCAGTTCAAAACTGTGCCTTTACGCGTGGGGGCGGGGGAGCATTGGGAGCTCTGCTCGTTTGTCATAGCCCCTCAAGCCAAGTTTCCATTGGTCCTGGGAAGCCCCTGTTTACATGGACATGATCCATACATTTTATGGGAGGACGGAGTCGTACGCTTCATCTCCCCAAAGTGCACTGAACATAAGTGGAACCCGGAATGGGGAACCCCTCCTGATAACGAACCCCCACGGGCATGCTTGGCTACAGAAGAAATTAATCGCATCCCTCCTGAGTACAGGGACTTGGCCCGAGTTTTCGAGGAGGAGGAGACAGATGAACACCGCAACCCCCCACACCGCAACTCGGACTGTACTATTGAGATTCTTCCCGATAAGAAACTGCCAAGGGGGAAAATTTATGTTATGAGCTCCATGGAGAAAGAGGAATTACGTAGATTTATTGATAAAAACCTGGCTCGAGATTTTACTCGACCAGCCTCGTCCCCTTTTCAGCTCCAGTGTTGTTTTGCAAAAAGAAGGACAGGGGCCTAAGACTTTGCACAGATTATCAAGGCCTTAATGCGGTCTCTGCAACCAATGCTTACCCTATGCCACTCATCAAAGATTTGCTTGCGGAAGTAGCCAAAGGAAAAAAAATTTCTAAGTTGGATCTGAGGGATGCTTACTTCAGGGTGCACATAAAACAGGGCGATGAGCATAAGACAGCCTTCAACACCCCGCTGGGACAATTCGAATACCGAGTAATGCCCTTCGGATTGCAGGGGGCCCCGGGGGTATTTATGAATTTGATAAATGAGGTGTTGCACCCATTGTTGTTTAAGGGGGTGGTCGTTTACTTGGATGATATTTTGGTGTATTCTCCAGACCTGGAAACTCACAAGGCATTGCTACGAGAGGTCCTTACTCAATTGTTAAACCACAAACTGTTTGTAAAACTCTCAAAGTGTGAGTTTCACCAGACCCACATTGATTTCCTGGGCTACCGCATCTCCCCAGACGGGTTAGAGATGGATCCCAAGAAGGTCCATGATGTATTGAAATGGGAAACCCCCAAAATGAGGCGACAGCTCCAAAGTTTCCTAGGCTTTGCTAATTTCTACCGCCAATTCCTTCCCAACTTCGCCCAGGTGGCACTCCCACTTACAGACCTGCTAAAGACTAAAGGGAGTGGGGCTAAAGCTTCCCAACCCAGGGCTCGCCTCGATTGGACCCCTCAGTGCCAACAAGCTTTTGACCAACTCAAACAATTGTTCACAACTGAACCAGTGCTTGCTCACCCTGATGAGACAAAGAAATTTATTGTCCAAGTGGACGCATCTGACACTGCCATGGGGGGAGCGATCCTCCAAGAGGATGCGCAGGGGCACCTCCACCCACTGGCCTATGTGTCTAGAAAGTTTAACAAGACTGAAAGGTTCTGGCCCATTTGGGACAAGGAGGCGGCTTCGATCCGTCTAGCACTAGCTACCTGGCAGCATTGGCTGGAAGGAGCCCGAGTTCCTTTCGAGATCTGGACTGACCACAAAAATCTTGAGGTACTTCGAAAGCCCCGAGTCCTCAATGCCAAACAATTCAGATGGGCTGAGTTCTTTTCTAAATTCCAGTTTACTCTGCACCATTTCCCGGGCAAATCCAACCATTTGGCCGATGCTCTTTCTCGCCTACCCCAACATGCTAGTGAGAAACTGGAGGTACGGGAGTCATTATTCACTCCAACCCAACTATCTGGGGTGGTAGTAACTCGCAAACAAAGTCAAAAAGCTCCCGTTCCTCACCCCCCACCCCTGAGCCCTGGGAAAAGAGATTTGCCCAAGCCATCACTGAACAAGAGAAGGACATGCTACAGGCCCAGGGAGACCTGGTGCATAAACCGAACGATTGTTGGTATAAAGGAAACAGACTTTTTGTGCCTGAAAGTGTCCGGGGGGAGGTCTTACAAGCTGTTCATGACCGAAAACCGGCCGGACATTTCGGCTATGTGAAATCATTACACCTATTACAGCGTAGCTTTTGGTGGCCCCATTTGAAGAAGGACTTGTCCATGTACGTGCAATCCTGCCAGGTGTGCAACAGGTGTAAACCCAGGGTGGGGAAACCCCCGGGTCTCTTACAACCTTTACCGACCCCTGGTCGTCCATGGGAGGTCATTTCTATGGACTATCACAGACCTACCTCCCAGCAAAAACATGACGGTTGTGTGGGTTGCCGTCGACCTGTTTTCCAAGCAGGCCCACTTCATTCCTTTCCCCGGCTTGCCAACCGCCAAAGGATTAGCCAAAGCCTTCATGCATCACATCGTTAGGCTCCACGCTTTGCCGATCAAGATAATTTCTGACCGCGTTTCGGTTTCGGCGTCGCGAATGGCGGCCGCTTCTCGGGACGCTCCCGGAGGCGGTTAGCCCACGTGCAGTTAGGGGGGGTCTTCGCATGTGCGAAAGACCCTAGTGAGCCTTAGGCAAAGGCTCCGAACCGGGGGCGCTTGGGGAGTAGCCTCTTTGCCGGCAGACAGCCGGGAAATTGAGGCTTTCTCCCCGCCCCAATCGGCCCCGCTGCGGCGTGCCTGTAATGGGACTTAGCGGCACCACCGATTTCCAGGAGTGAAGACAGCGCTATGGTTTAAAATAAAAAGAAGAAGTAGCATCGAATCGTGAGTTGAAGATCTATTTTGAAGTGTAAATCGGAGCCCCCTGCATGCGTATAAGCGTTGGGAGGAGGGAGGAGTTCCCACCCCTTTGAGAAGCAAGATCTACAAAGGGAGCGCGAAGGGGGCTGAGAGAAAAAAAGTGTTGGTGAAAGTACCGTTGGGGTTGCATGGAAGACTGCGATCATCTTAGCTTCCTGGGGGATGCGGCACGAACTTTTTAAAAGTAAACAAAAAAACAAAATGTCGATAATGGAAAAAGTCCTGCAGACACCGGAAGAGAAGAGAGGAGGGACTTCCGGTCCAGACAGCCCCCCCCAAGAGCTTGCTGTCAATCAACAGGAAAAGGAGATGCTGTGCCCCCTGCTGGAACAATTGCAGAAAATCAACGAAACTCTGTTTAAAATGGATAGTGTTCTCATCAGTCGACAGAAACAGATATCGGAAACAACTAGAAAGATGATGGAGATCGAACAGAAATCGAATCTGATTCTAAGTTTCCAGGGCGTTAAAGAAGAAGAGAAAGAAGATCTCGGATTTACCTTGACAAATGTCTTGGCACCCCTAACTGGCAGTGAAGCGATAAAATTAAAAGAAGAGGTGGATGAGGCTCCCAAAGCCTATTCCGCTTTTATAAAAGAGAATATTCTGCCAGTAGAAGGGGATGTTGAGCATAGCAAGCGACAAACTGGAGATCTAATTTCATCTGAAGAGTTTATGGAGCCCTGGAAGCTTGAAGGCCAGAAGTTTAAGGAAAAAGAGAAAAGAAAGAAGAAGGATTTCATCTTCAAAATACAGAAACTTCTGAAGAGACACGCCAGCAGGGAGGAAGATGCAGTATTCAAAACTGGGACAAGTGAAGAAGACAGCAGCCCAGGGGAAAGTGGTGATGGAACGGAAGACTTCAAAGTTAAAATGGACTCAATCCATAACTGGAAGAAATTTAAAAAGAAGATACTTTGAGGACTGTTCGTGTAACATCTGGAAGGAGCTGTTTAATTACTAATCCCAATGGACTTTACTAACTGCATTAACAGAGTGACTTTGGACTTTGCAATAGTTAAAAAGAAGATCTTCTAACCATGATAGATGCCAAAATTGGTATTGGTTATTAACCTAAACTAACCCTCACTAACAGGAAAAATTTCACTCCATCTTTTTCTTTCTCCATCTGTCTACCCTTCCCGTTTCTTATAAAAAGAATAAAATTCTCTCTTTTTTAAGAGAGTTTAAAAAAAAAAAAAAAAAGATAATTTCCGACCACGGGGCTCAGTTCGTTTCCAAATTATGGACTGAGTTGATGAGTTTAATGGACATAGAACGAGCCTTAAGCAGTGCGTACCACCCAGAAACGGATGGCCAAACAGAAAGAGTGAATCAAACCCTAGAACAATACTTGCGTTGTTTCACTAACTATCAGCAAGACAATTGGGTAGAATTGCTTCCCTTAGCTGAATTTGCCTACAATAACTCCTGGCACGCTTCAACCGGAATGTCTCCGTTCAAGGTGGCTCTGGGCTATGATAGCCCCCCTCTGCCATTCCTGTCAAATGAAACTACAGAGGGAAAGGCTATGGACTGGTGTAAATCTTTCCGCGACTCCTGGCCGATGCTTTCTGCAGCGTTAGGCGCTGCCAAAGCCCAGTACAAGAAACAGGCTGATAAAAAGAGGGTGGTGGGTTGGGACCTTCAGCCTGGTGACTATGTGTACTTATCCACTAAAAATCTGTGCCTCCCCCAAACTTCCAGAAAATTAGCTTGGAAATACATCGGCCCTTTCCGAATTCTACGTTGTATAAATAAGGTCACTGTACAACTTGACTTGCCTAAATCACTTAAAACAATTCATCCCATCTTCCATTTCAGCCTCCTCAAACCGGCGCACCCTCCAAGTAAGTGCTGCCCGGAACCCGCCTAGACACCCCCACTGATGATTGATGGAGAGGAACACTTTGAACTGGCTGACATTCTGGACTCTAAATTACTCCGTGGCCAATTATACTATTTAGTTGAATGGATCCACTTCAGGCCCCAACATCGTGAATGGGTGAAAGTCTCCGACATACGAGCACCAGATTTAATCCAAGACTTTCACACCCGGTTCCCAGGCAAACCGGGTGGTCCTCTCTTCTCTCCTTCGTAGGTGGGTGGGGAATATTTTGGGGAAGGCAGAGTGTCAGTAATGTTTCTGTTTGCTTCACACTGTATTCATTGTGCTGTGTTCCCTATCTCGTCCCTGCTTTTGCGCTTGCGTAGGTATGCCAGCAGTAACGTGGGAGCTTCTTCCCTGCTGCTCGTCTTATCACGGCGGCCTTGAGCGCAGGCTTTGGGCTATTCTTCTTTGTATGAGAATTTTCCAGTCCTGTGAAGATGAGAGGAGGAGGGAGCCATCTCCTGCCCATTAAGTAACTCTCCCGCCGAGAGTTTCCCGCGCGTGTGCTTGCAGGTCATTTGCTAGTTGCAGTTTTGCATCACACTATAAACATGCTTGTGCTACTGGTATCGCCATTCTTGACAATAACCTCTATACTGTGGGTTTTAGCACTGTTTTCCAATAAAGCCCTTCTTATACTTAAGAATGCTTGGATCTACTTGCTTTTGAACCTGACAGAACCATGGGAGAGGCATGAAGGCCTACTGGATATAACAGGAGCCAGGAAAGCGAATTGACTTGCACAGACGCCATTGAAATACATTGCATGTGTGTTTAAAGTGCCCTCAAGTCACAACCAATTTATGCGGACCCTAGCAAGGGTCTTTGAAGGTGTGAGAAGCAGAGGTGGCTTGCCAGTGCCTTCCTCTGCAGAGTCTTCCTTGCTGGTGTCCCATCCAAGTATTGATCCCGCTTAGCTTCTGAGATCTGATGAGATTATGCCACCTTCCCTCTCTTTGTAATGTCAGTTCAGACACACCATTTGTTTTTTCTGGTTCACAGAAACCTAAGTGCAACCTTACACCAACCCTACCACTTTCTACCTACTTGATAAACAGCATTACACAAAGGAAGGCTGGCAATGCCTTAAAATCATGGCTTGAAACATCTCCCCACTACCACCTTTTGATCTTGTAGCATCCAGCCTGGTGAAGAGTTCTGGTGAACCTGAAAGCTTGCATACTATTTTGTCTCATTTTGGTTAGTTCTAAATATTACATGAATTGTGGATTTTGGATTTACATAAGAACATAAGAGAAGCCAGTGTTGGATCAGGCCAATGGCCCATCTAGTCCAACACTCTGTCACACGGTGGCCAAAAATACTAGGTGTCATCAGGAGGTCCAGCAGTGGAGCCAGGACACTAGAAGCCCTCCCATTGTTGCCCCCCCCCAAGCACTAAGAATACAGAACATCACTTGCCCCAGACCAAGAGTTCCTATCTATACCTTGTGGCTAATAGCCACTGATGGACTTCTGCTCCATATGCTTATCTAATTCCCTCTTGAAGCTGTCCATGTTTGTAACTGCCACCACCTCCTCTGGACCAGCACCAGTGCAAACAATTTTGTATGCTTTTATATGGCAGTGAGTTCTATAATCATTTGATTTTAATGAGGAAATGTCTAGTTGTTTCTTGGAGGTGGGAAGGGGTGATGGTTCTGATATTTTTATTTTTTGTTTTGCTATTTTCTTGCAACACCTTTAGAGGCATTTGAAAGAGGGGGTACTAATTGTTCAGTAAGTAGATAAAATACATTTTAAAATATCTTTCTTTAAATTTAATACAATGATTGCACATTGGGAACTTTAAATTTTGTTTCAAATTTTTGCTTTAGATGAATTTCAGTGTCAAATCCTGCAATAGCTTTTCGGAGCATATTAAGAGAACTGGTGATGGGTAACGAGCCAGGTAAAGTGCCCGAAGACAAGGCAGCCCTGGATCAAACCACTTCAGCAATGAGGCCTTTGGCAAGTGTCAATTCCCTATCCCCCACTGGGACAGCTTATAAAAAATCATCCATATTCTGGCTTGGAACTTCCCATCCATCCTTCACTGAGCAGCACTGTGGGATTAATTGGTCACTTCAGGGCTGAGCAGGACACTCTTTTTTTGCCTGCTCTACCATACTGTTTCAGATTAGAGCAGTGTAAATAGGCCTACTCGTATAGGAATTGGTTTGGCTCTAGGGTTTGGCAGGATTAATGTAGGGCTATGCTTGTTGTTTAGCCTGGAAAGCTTCAGCTTAAAGTTTGAAGGGATAGGGAGACACTCAAACCAGCCACTTTTGACTGACTGATACCAGGGGATTTAGGGGGTAAATCCTTCAGTTTTAGACATAGGATTGCCAACCCCGTCCTGGTAAATGCCAGGAGATTATAGGGTCAGTGTCTGGGGAGGGTGGCATTTTGGGGGAAATATGACTCATTTCTGGGTGACACTCTAGGAACCCCCAATCTTAAGGGTCTTTACCAGAGAGACCGGGGGGGAAGGTCATAGAGCATCACCATCAATGCCATCCTTCACAATTTTGGCCCTTTCTGCATGTCTGTTTCCTTCACTTTCAATGTGTACCACCATCATTTTTTCCCTCCTTCTGCATTTCCCCACTCATTCTAATCACCTTTCCCTCCCTTTCTGAATTAACCCCTCCCCCTTCAGCTCTGAGCCTGCTTTCAGTCTGCTGTTTCCTTGGTTTTTCTCAGATTGCTTTAAAAAAAAGATTTTATTGGTTTTCTACAGAAGGAAAGAAGAGACAAGAACTATAAGAACAAAGAAAACTAACATACTCAACAAGCATGAAGCATGTACTCATTATAAGTACTTATATAGATGGAATCGTTCTTTTATGCACCTAGACCAGTTTAACCCTTCAAAATGTGAAACTTATATCTTAATTCTATCGTACATCTTTTAAGGTGTTCCTCAATCCATTTATATAGCCTTGATCAAGTTTTCTCAAAGATTTCTTCTTTTTTATCTTGTAATTGTTGAGTTAATTTGTCCATTTCTGCTGTTTCCAGTAGTTTATAAATTATTTCTTCTTTTGATGGGACTTCTTCTTTTCTCCAATATTTTGCATACAAAATCCTAGCCATGGTTATAACATGTATAATCATATAAACATCTGGTTTTTAAAAATTCTCTGGTATAATATTTAATAAAAATAGTTCTTGTACAAATGGTATAGTTGTTTCTAGCATTTTTTGCAATATATCATGTATCCATATCTAATATGTTTTTGTTATATTACAAGACCACCACATATGGAAAAAGGAACTGGTATTTTGCTTACATTTCCAACATACATTTGACATACTTGGATACCACTTTGCTAAATTCTCTGGAGTCATATGTCATCTATAAAACATTTTATATATTTTTTCTTTATATGGTATAGCTTTTGTATATTTCATATTGGT
This sequence comes from Gekko gecko, assembly GCA_029375565.1. NCBI lineage: Eukaryota > Metazoa > Chordata > Lepidosauria > Squamata > Gekkonidae > Gekko > Gekko gecko. The sequence continues at coordinate 63,423,049 of JAPDNY010000001.1, read as the reverse complement.
TTTTCATACCTTAGCCCACTGATCTAACTGTATGTTATGTCCTATGTTTTGTGCCCATCTAACCATTGAAGATTTCACTATTTCATCTTGCATTTTCATATCTAACAACAAAGTATAAAATGACTTTATAAATTTTTCATCTATATACAATAAGGCAAGATTTTTCTCAGACTGCTTTTGTGATGATTTTTCCCCTTGGTTTGCTTCCAAGCAAATGGTAATATAAAACCATACACATTTCCTCGGACTTTGCCTCCCTTTTCCTCGGAGGCCAATTGGTCTCTCCTTGTTGATCACTTTTCCACTGGGTGTTTCTTTTGAAATAGGAGATTAGGAAAGTAATTGTCTTTGTCTGACTTGTCTATAGGAATGGCCAATTGGCTCAGTTGGTTAGGAAGCAGAGCTATTAACTGCAAGGTTGTTGGTTTGATTTCCCCATTTGGTCATATGGTTTTCTTTTAAATTGACTCTGACCACAAACATTTCAAATACAAAGATGATGCTATGGAACCTGCTCTGAGGCAGCCTGTTTTTAAAAAGCCTGGTCCATCTCAACATCTGCTTTTCCCCCTTTGCCTGTCATCTCATTTGCAAATAACCCTTTGGGGGGCCTCAGGCTTTGACATCTCCCCCTCTCCCTCTTGTGAACCTCCTCCACCAAGTTGCTGCAAAGCAGCCTCCTTGCTTACTCTTTGGCCAAGTGGTTGGTGTCTCCTCTTGTCAATTTTTTAAAGCATTCCTTGCCAATCATTTTTTCACCAACCATCCTAGATTAGTGTTAAACTCCTTGACAACCAATAAAGGGGGGCACTAATGGTGATCCCACAGTAAGAACCTCCTATTTCAAAAGACATGCACAGTGAGAAAGTGACCAATCAGGAGCGACCAACCCTGCAATACTGCAATACTATCCGGGTTTTCTCACTGGTATGTAGAATATATACTTCTTGATTCCCAATAGAAAACTGGAGAGAGAGAGAAAAGTGCAGAGTGCAGTTACAGCATTTGAAGTAATCCCCAACTGACTTTGAAAATCAGAAGTAAGCTGTGTGTGCAGAAAGGGCCCTTTTCCCTTGGTTCTCAAATTATTAAGGACAGGTGACTCAGAATGGGGGCAAGAGATTGTCTGCTGCCTAGAGCACATAGGGTTTCCAACTCCAGCTTGGGAAATTCCTGGAGATTTAGGGTGCTGCCTAGGGAGCTCTCAGTTTGGGTAGGGAAGAAGGAAGCTCAGTGGGGATTTGATGCCATAGATTCCACCCCTTGAAGTTGCCATTTCCTGCAGGAGAACTGGTCTCTGAGTCTAGAAATCAGTTGTCATTTCAGAAGAACTCCACACCCCACCTTGATGTTGTAACTCTTGTTGTACATCATCTCTTGATCCCTTATACTGCACAGTTTGGAGTGATGAAGTTAATGGGCAGAATCTCTCTGCACAGATTTGGTGCAGCCAAAGAGTAACAGGGCATGGCTTTTGGCCACATCGAGTCAGGATGGGTTGCCCAAATGCTGCTAAACTTGATTGACAGCTTCTTAGGAATCCCTTACACACTGGGGTGAATTAGGCACAGTTTGGAAGTTTCAATAAACCCTTGTGTCTGTTGTCTTTAATTTGGGCTCCGGAGGCAAATTCAAGTGCTAAACAGAAACATTTTCAATATTTAACCATGCCAAAGGAGTGAAGGAGTAATCACACATCTTAGCTACTTTGAACATTCAAAAGTTCCATGTAAATTCTAATCATTACTATTACCCATTCTACACAAACTACTTATAATGCATTCAGGCTTCTGTAATGAAAGCTGTATGCATATTTTAAGATGTAACCTTACTCTGTTCAGAATCTCAAGAGAAACCCAACTTCTCTCATAATCTGGAACTACAAAGTTAAAGTCACCTATGACTCCAATGTAAGAATAACACTGACTGGCCTTACACAGTTGTAACATTTACTGTGATCATGTATGGGGAGTGCTTTGAGCTTTGAAAAGGTGCTTTGTACTACTACTGCTACATCTTCTTTCATAATCTTAAAGATAATCCAACTTCCCTATACAATGGGAATTACAAGGCTGAAACCATCTGTGGCTGCACCCACATCATGACAACATTGCCAACTGGCACATCAGCTTGTCAGTTCCTGCTGAAATTTAGAACACTGCCAGTCTTTGACTTGGAACCTGGGGGTCTCTCTCTCTGGTCTCCCAGTGTAGATGAGCCCCCACAACACACATCCATTCAGAATTGGCTCCACTTTACATTACACAACTTTCTTTTTTTAACTTTAATTTTTTATTTTACCTTAGCAAGCACACAACAAGCATGTACTGTACATTCTGTAGGCAAACCTATCAATTTACAATTACCAAGAACTGAACAAAGGAAAGAGTAGCATTGCAGAAATAATTAACCTGATAATACTGACAGTTCAAAAATGTGCTAATATACTATAATATTGCTTTGATTGCACCATTTATTTTAATGTGTCACTGCACGTCAAGCATTCTAACACTGGAAAGTATTGTTCCACAAATTTGGAGTTATACTTAATCGTCTCTGGCAATGAAACTTATTCTGCTATCTTCTCCAATATAAAATAACCCCACAGTTTACAGTGCCGCTGTGTGATGACTGGTGGATGAACAGTTTTCCAGCTGGATTTTGCAGCTGTCAATAAAACACCAATTAGGGCCGAGGACAGACTGGCAATTTGCCGCGGGATGGGACCCGGGCTGACAACGACTCAATATCAGATTAAATGGAATGTTCACACAGGCACATCTGCCTGGCGTCCCCCACCCATAGCCTACCGGTGCTCTCGCGCTTCACTGCCGGATTAAAAAAACACCTGATAAAAGCCGACGCAAATCTTGAAAGCCTGCATTTGTTGCACGTTTCTCCACTTCCGGGGAGTCTGAACGCGCAGCCGAAAAGCCGGGAGCAACCCGCGTTGGGCATGAGGCAGCAGCGGTGTGATTGGCTGTGCTCCGCTCCACTGCCCAATGCGGTGCTGGCGTTCCAGGGCAAAAAAAAAAAAATCGCCAAAATGCGCTTATGCGCACATACGCCCACAGCCGAAATAATGGGGAAACAGCGAATATAGCGCGCCTCCGGCGCGGCAGTCTGAACGCTCCCGCGCGCCTCCGTCCAGTATCTTCCGGCAGAGGCCCCCGCTGTGTGGACGGGAAAACCCGGTATCGTTTACTCCGGGGGTTTTTTGCCGCGACTCGATACTGGGGCAAATTGCCAGTCTGTCCTGGGCCTAGATTTCTGTTTGGGGAGCATACATTAGAGTCATTCCAAAGACACAATAATATGGTCTCTGGGAGCATGCAAACCTCATCACCTGTTATTAATTTTATATGTTTCACTATCTCAGTCCAGAATTTTCTAATAAATTTACAACCCCACCAACAATAAATAAAAGTACCCCTTTCTCCACACTTCTTCCAACAAGTGGCTTGGTGAGTCAAGTTAATGTGATGTAATCTTGCTGGCATCAAATACCAGTAAGTCAAAACTTTTATTGATTGTACTCTGATATTTATACACTTTGATCAAAGTGTATTAGAACTCCATATTCTTGTCCACTGATCCTCTGTGAAGGACAACGAGCAATACTGTTGCCAAGCTTTTTGATATGGTAAGGGTTTTCATGACTCTATTTGCTAGGATTTCAAAATCAGTAGATGGAGTGCATAAATATGCTCTAATCTCTGCTTTCTCTGTGAGTTACTTTAACTGTAGTCATTGATACCATGGTAACTTAAGCCCAGCTTTCTCATCTAATTTTGATTTTTCCAATATGTCTCATATATGTACAATCCTTCAATTGTATGATATTTGTCTTCCTCCATGGTGAAACGTTCCCTCTTTCCAAACCTGGTTTAAACCAGCTTTAGTCTATAAAGAGAGATAGTGGTGAGATCAGTGATACAAGCTGGGACCTTTTTTAATCCCAGGTAAATAATAAAGTGTTTAGAAATGGGTTCTGTTTAATGACAATTGAAAGTTCTGAGGATTTGTTTCAAACTGTGCCTTCAATAGTTTTTGGATATGCATACCATTGACTAATTTTTTTCCCCAATCAGTATCAACTGTAGGATTGATTAGAATTAAGATTTCCCTAAGGTGTGCTGCCTCATAGAATATTTTCAAGTCTGGCATGTCAAGGCCCCCTAATTTAGATGGCCTTTTAAGTATCTTTGTACTGAATCTCGATTTCTTGTAAGACCAGATAAAGTAATTTAAACCTTTTGGCCGTTTGATTATAACCAAATTTGGGATTAGGATGAACAAAGTTCTGAAGAGAAATAGGAGTTTTGGAAAAACAAAGGATTTAACTAAGTTTAGTCTATCCACCCATAAGATATTCAGTTTGTCCCATTCCTTCAAGGATTGGTTTATTGAGTGAAATAGATCCATGTGATTAAATCTGAATAGGTCTCTCTGATTGGAAGGAATTTTTATCCCTGGATATTTCCAATGAGTGGTCACCCAAGTATAACAAAGGTACTTCTCTATGTGTTGCTTAAGTTTTGAGGGAACATTTAAAGGATACACTCACATTTTGCCTGATTGGTGAACAAACCTGTGATGTGGCCAAAAAGTCTAAGATTGTCATCCAATATTAAACAACTGAGTCATCTGCAAATAAACTTACTTTATAACAGTCGCCATTTATCTCAACTCCTTTAATCACAGAGTTAGCTCTAATAAGTCCTGCTAGCAGTTCCACGGCCATACCAAACAACAGTGGGGATAGGGGGAATCCTTAATGAGTGCCTCAGTGGAAAACAAACTTGTCATAATGCAAGCCATTTATTCTTACTGACACCCCAGGATATGCATAAAGAGTCTTTATGGTTCTTAGGAACTTAGGTCCAAATCCCATTTGTTGCAATAAAAGGTGTAAATAATTCCATTCCAAACTGTCAAAGGCCTTCTCAATATCTAATGCCAGGATAATGGCTGTTGTTTTAGTTTGGTTACAAAAGTTTATAACATTTAATGTTTTATAAATGCCATATTTCTTTTGGGCATGAAGCCCATGTGATCTGGATGGGTTTATGTAGTTATAAATTGATTAAGTCAGGACACTGGACCATCATAAATATTTTTTGATCTTGATTCAGCAGTGAAATCGGTCTGCATGATGGATCTTTGTTTTGATTGGGAATCACTGCAATGTTAGACTCCAGCCAGGTTCTAGGTATCTTCTCTTTCTCCAGTACAGAGATACATATGTCTGCAAGTGGTCCTGCCAGTAGGTACAGATATTTTTTGTAGAATTCGATAGGGAATCCATCTCTACCAGCTGCTTTATTTTTTAAAAGACTTTATTACTGCAGTGATCTTCTGTGTAGTTATTGGTTGCTCCATGAAATTTTTGTGCTCTATGGATATCCTTTTTATTAAGTTTTCAGGCCTAAGAAATTTGATTGTAGCATCTGGTGGGGATTCCTTGATGTTTATAATGACTTGTAAAATTTTAGAAGTGAATCTACAATGCTTTCTGAGCTAGTAAGGACATGACCTTGTGCATTCTTGATGAATTGTATGAATCTGGTTGCAGCTACCTGTCTCACTTTACAGGATAAAATCCTCAAAGTGCATGGGCTTTTGTACCAATATTTTCACTTTAGAAAGAGGATGTTCTTCTATATTTTGGAAGTTTCAAGAGATTCCAGTTTCTTTCTTTCTATCAATAGCTTTCTATAAGTTTTTTTACTGCCATATCTTTTGTGGTTTCTTTCCAGTGAAGATACCTTCTGTAGCAGCTCCATTCCTAAGATGCTCTCTAGATTTTTAAAAGAATGATGCAAGGAAGATGTATTTTCCTTGAACCAAAGCTTTCATTGCATCTCAGATGACATCAATGCAAAACATGCTTAAGGAGGTTGTAAATAAAGCAATAGAAACCACAACCCCCCAGGCTATATGCAATGTACTACCAATGGTGGCAGAACCCCTACAAGCAAAATTTGATGCTTTGGCCCTGCAAGTAACATCTCAAACTCAAGAGTATAAGCAGCAAATTGTTGAAAATACTCAATAGATTACTACACTGAAGCAGTCTACCACGCAACTACAGAGAAAGTCAGAAGAGTTAAATCAAAGATGTCAACTTATGGAGGTCAAGCAAGATCTTCTAGAAGAATCTCTAATTAGCCTGGAGTTAGACAGAGCATCATTCATGCTGAGATTCCAGAATTTCCCAGAAAAAGCAGATGAAGATGTTAAAGAGGAAATGATTAAAATATTGACAACATATTTGGAAGAAGAGTGTACTCAGGATATGTCAGGTGAGATAGATGTGGCCTATAGAATGAACTCAGCATATGCAAGAAAAAACAAGGTGCCCAGGGAGATTCATATGAGATTTCACAAAAAAGGAATGAGAGATATGATTTTGAAAACTGTAAGCAAAAAAAATTAAAGGTACAGGAGACAGAAATTACAATCCTTAAAGAGATTCCATGGAGAGTAAGAGAAAAGAGGAGAAATTATACCCATCTCACAAATCTGCTGAGAAAAAATGGAATAATGTACAGATGGTTACTCCCTGAAGGTGTCTTTTTTATCATGGAGGGGAAAAGATTCAGAATAAACTCAATATTCAAAGTGGAAGATTTCCTAAAAAAATATGGAGAAGATTTGGGACCCAAAGGAGAGGAAGAGGAAGAAGAGGAGCAAGAAGAAGAAGAAAAGAATGAAGAAGAAGGTGACCATCAGGACAAGGGCGCAAAAGGATCCAAACCACAGAGATCAAAGAAAAAAGACAACACTCTACCATGAAGCATAGTAACAAGATCACAGGAGAAGAATAGAACTGGGAACCAATACAAAAAATTATATAAAGATGGATAGGAACAAGACAAAGATAATCTCCATAAATGTCAATGGCTTGAATGTTCCACAGAAAAGGAAACAAGTATTTCAACAAATCAAGAAGATGCAAGTGGATGTAGTTTGCCTACAAGAAACTCATATTAAACAACTAGATAAAAAGTACTTGGAGGTTAAAAAAATTGGGAAATCTTTTGTATCAGCAGATAAACATAAGAAAAAAAGATGAGTGGTTACCTATATGTAAGAACTTTTACATCCAGAGATGATTTATGAATCAGAAGATGGAAGAGTAGTGATTGTGAAAATATAGAGTCAAGCTAAAGTAACAGTGATTGTAAACATCTGTGCACCAAACCAACAACAGGAAGAATTCTTCCAAGGCCTACAGAAAATCATTGCAAATCAAAGCTATCAGGAAATATGTATTATTGGAGATTACAGTGCAGTATTTGACAAAAGTGTGGATAGGAAGAGACAAGTGGCAAAACATAAAAAAGGCAATGATCTGCCAAATTCTTTTTTTTACAATTGGTGGAAGAATGTACTCTAGTGGATTCCTGGAGAATAAGAAATTTGAATAAAAATGAATATACGTTTTTCAGCAAGGCATAAATCATGGTCAAGATTGGACATGGCATGGATATCAACTAGTATGGTTAATGATATCATAGAACTAAAAATTCTCCCTTTGACATATGCAGATCACAATCCCCTACTTTTGACTTTATAGGATACTCTAAGAAAAAATAGATGGTCAATGAACCTATGGCTACTAAAAGATCCAGAATTTATTACCAGATCTAAAGAAGAATTTCAAGAATTATTTAAAATAAATACCCAGTCAGAGACCTCATAAGATATAATATGGGATGCTTTCAAAGCATACGCGAGAGGATGGTTTATTAGACAAAATGTACTGGTCAGGAAGAAAAGGAACCAAAAGTATACACAGATTGAAGAACAAATTAAAAAAGAAGAACAAAAAATGTTTTCAAAATCTACAACAGAATATATAAGATTAAAGATTCAAAATCTACAACATCAGCTTAACTGTATGCTAATACAAGAAATTGCTAAAAAAAAATGTTTGCAAAACATTTTTTTTTGAAAATGCTAATAAACCTACCAGATGGCTGGCATATAAATTACATAAACAAGCAGATAAGAAACATATAAATTTTTTAAAAATGAACAAGGTGAAGATGAAAATATTCATAACGAAATAAAGAGTATAGCTGAAAGGTTTTATAGCAAATTATATCAGGAACAGAATTTCAATCAAGATCAAATCAGAGACTTCCTGCAAAAACATAACAAAAAAAGAATTCACTGAGGATCAAAGAAAAACCATAAATGAACTAATTTCTTTTGCAGAATTAATTGAAGCTATTAAAAATCAAAAGAGGAAGAAAACACCAGGCCCTGACGGGCTACCTGCAGAATTTTATCAGATATTTGAAGATCAAATTGCATTACCATTAAAGAATACTATCCGAACTATATCTGAACAGAAGAAATTACCAGAGTCATGGAATCAAGCATTGATTACTCTAATACATAAACTGAATACAGTGAAAGAGAAATTAAAAACTATCAACCAGTTTCATTACTCAATTTGGACTATAAAATCTATGCTTCTATATTAGCAAATAGGTTCAAAAATATATTGATTACAACAATCCATCAGGATCAATCCAATTTCTTACCAAGAAGGAAAATGAGAAACAATGTGAGAAATATTTTGAATGTATTAGAATTTTTGAAGCACAACCAGAAAACAAATGGCACTTCTATTTCTTAATGCAGAAAAGGCCTTTGATAACTTTAACTGGACTTTCATGTTGGAACATCTGTTAGCTTATAATTGTGGAGAATATTTTTGCACAATGTTCAGAGCAATTTACACAACACAATCAGCAAGAATTATAGTAAATGATGATCTTCCACAAAATATTAAAATTGATAAAGGAACAAGACAAGGGTGTCCTTTATCCCCACTTTTATTCATTTTGCACTGGAAACACTAAATAATATGATTAGACAAGATGGAGAAATTAAGGAACTTAGACTTAAAGGAGAGGAATACAAATTACAAGCATTTGCAGAGACCTGGTCTTTATATTAGAAGAACCACAAACTTCGATTATTCAACTTTTGCAAGTAATAGAGAATTATGGTCAAAATGCAGGGTTGAAAATAAGCTTTAAAAAATGATGTTAAAAAACTGTACCCAAGAACAAAAGCATACCATACAAAATCTTTCAGGAATCGAACCCCCCCCGAAATCAAATATTTAGGAGTAATATGAACCAATAGATGCAGTTCATCGTATAAAGATAACTATATGAAGCTTTTGATGGAACTCCAGAAGGATCTTGCAAAATGGAAACACTTTACAATTATCATTTATGGAAAGAATAGCAACAGTAAAGATGAATATTTTACCATGACTCATCTTCCTATTTCAGACAATTCCAATAATAAAGCATCAAAACTATTTTAAAGAATTAGAAAAACTGATAATTTATATGGAAGGCAAAAAACCAAGAATTAAATTTAAAGAGGTCAAAGAAAGAGGAGGCTTTGCACTACAGGATTGGCGGTTGTATTATAAAGTGGCAGCTCTTACATGGGTGAAGGAATGGATTACTTTGGAAGATACGAGACTTTTGAAACTAGAAGGGCATGACTTAAAAATGGGCTGGCATGCCTTTGTCTGATACAGTAAAAGTAGCAAACATAAATACTTCCAACAACATAGAACAGAATTATTTAAGGTTTGGGAGCAAATCCAAAAACAGCATTATAATAAGATACCAAAATGGATCTCTCCACTAGAAGCATTTATAAATCCAATGACATTTTCAAAAGAACAACTGTGGAGATATCAAGAATTGGTAGATGATCAAGATAACTTAATCCAGCAAGAAAAATTAAAGGAAAAAGGCATCAAATTGAACTGGTAGGAAAAAGCATAGCTTAACTTCAGATTTGCGAAAGACAAAAGTGTGTGGTTTTATAATGTACTGTCAGAATTAGATAAAATTGTATGGTCTACTGAAGGGAAGCATATAAGAATATTTTATAGGTTTTTGTTAGAAATGAAAATGCAAGATGAGGTGGTAAAGGAAGCAATGATTAAATAGGCACAAAATTTAGGCCATAATATACAACTAGAAAAATGGGAAAATATATGGAAAGTTATATATATGTGTCATATAAAGAAAATTTGTATAAAATGTTTTATAGATGGCACATGACACCTGAGAACTTAGCCAAATGGTACCCAAATATGTCCAATGTATGCTGGAAAAGTAAAGCAAAAACTGGTTCCTTTTACCATATGTGGTGGACATGTGGCACGGTGAAAAAATATTAGATATAGAGACATGAAATATTACAAAAAATGCTTGACACAAATGTGCCAATTATACCAGAACTGTTTTTATTGAATATGATACTGCAAAATTTTAACTTACATGATGTACATATGATAGTTCATGTTGTTACTACAGCCAGAATATTATATGCAAAATATTGGAAAAAAGAAGAGACACCTACAAAGGAAGAGCTAATTTTTAGTCTTTTGGATGCAGCAGAAATGGACAAATTAATTTTACAACTGCATGAAAAACCAGAAAGTGACTTTGAAAGTAAATGGGCAAGATTTTATAAATGGTTACAAGTTTACTTAGGAGGACTTAATTATATGCTGTAATCGGTACTGATGGATTAAAAGAATCCGATTCTACAGATAATATGTGAACCAAATTGTTTTAAGAGTTCAGACTCCATTTTTCTGTAATTTCTATGCTGTTCTTACTCTTACTTCTTATCATCTTTAAGCTTTATCTATGAAACTAATAAAATTGTTTAAAAAGAAAAAAGAAAGAAGTGCTTTGTTAAGGTGCCAGTGTGGCCTGTGGACCCTTGCATCCCAGTATCGCAACTCACATTCTAACCATGCATGGCCAGACAAGATTCTCTTTCCAATGATGAACTAAGGAATACAATCCAGTAGTTTTTTTGAAAACATCATGGACAATGGAGTAGCATATGCAATCATGTAGAGTAGCATGTGTAATCATGATCCTTTAGATCCTGGTGACGCCAAATGTCAAATAGGCTAAATCTGGCTAAAAGGTTTTTTTTAATTTGATTTATTGACTGTCTTAATTTTACCCAGCCTTTTTGGTGAGGAGTGATCCAGGGCCATGTCTATAACTAGGTTTAGATTTCCTCCCACCAATATCTCACTCTGTTGGAAGGTGTCAAGTCTGGTTAAGGTCTCTTCTATAAAACTGATTTGATTTGTTTTGGGGGCATATATTGAGGCCAATGTGATTTTCTTATTTTCCAAAGTCCCTTTAATAAAGTCCCCTCTTGATTTTATTATACAGTCTCCTACAGTTTAGAGACAAAACTTTATACTTCATCTGTAAAGGGGAGATCTGGTCTATTGTTATAGATTTCGTACATATACATAGTCTGCTGCAGTACTACTGACATTGTTCTCAGAATGCACAGTTCAAACAGTGAGTACACTAACTGCCTATATACTGACAAGCCATGTAATAAGGAAATTTGCCTTATATTCCTATAACATATAGAACCAAATATAGAACCCAGTCACATGGGCCAGATAACGCAGGGGGGAGGCGTGGCTATTTGTGCCGTCACTATTTGGCCCACCACCATGTGATCAGATGCGATGGCGGGGAACCGGGTTTTTTTTCGGAGGCGTTTGTTTCCGATGCACTTCAATGAGGCAAGAGGTGTGCACTGGAGCAATCAGACAGAGAAAGTCTGTCTGCAGTCCATCGCAACTGTTTGATAGTGGGCTTTCGCTGGTACTTTTTAACTCCAGATCTTCGGCCGGATGATCCAGATGCTAACGGGTGCGGGACGCTGGCCAGATGTGTCCATTTGATCATGCCTGTAAAATCCACCCGGCATTCGTGAGTATCCTGCGGCAAACTCTGCGTGTGATTGGAGGCATAGTGTAATAACCCAGATTGACAATAGTTGCTATGGAAAAATTCATTGATCTTATGATTGTAATTAATTCTTGGCATAAATTGACTAATTACATCAACTTTAATAACTAAATCTATTTGGAAAACCCAACTGAACTAACCCTAACCTAAACCTAAACAGTCCCCCCTTTAAAACAATGTTTGTACTAACAAACAAACAAACAAAAATCTGGTAGTGAACAAAACACTGAACCTCCCTAGAGAAGACACCTTCCAGAAGCTATTGTCTTGGAGAACCAGGTACTCAGGAGTTTCCTACCTGGCTATCTAAGAGGTTTTTAATCCCCCCTCCCCCTCCCATCGGCCATTACACTTGTTATAACTATCAGGGAATCAACAGGTTATTCTTATTCAGTTGACGTTCAAGCACTGGTGTGACAATCTACAAACATAATTGGCAATATAATTTCAGTTGAGCTATTTCGCCGGGAGTCAGCTCCATCTTGTTGAAGGCTGTTTTGAGGGTGTTTATCTTGCTGTGACTTTTCCTCTGTGACATTTACCATTTCTAAGTTCAGGGTGTGCAGCAAAGAATTGCCATCCCCCAAATCTGTATCCTGAAGGAGCTGCCCCTTATGCTGTACAAGTAGCTTGCCTGAGAATACCCACCAGTACTTTAGGTCAGCTTCCTGAAGCCTTTTTGATATGGATTTCAGGTTTCATCTTCTCTGCAGGATCTCATTTGAAAGATCTTGGTAGAGTTATGTCTCCTTCTCTTGAGACATCAGGCTGCCACAGATCCTGGCCTCATGAAGTGTTTTGTTTCTAGTAGGCTGATCTGGGAACCTGGCTACGATGTCTCTAGGCAACCTCTTTGATGTCTTTGCAGGGGGATCAAGTCTATAAGCCTTCTCAATAACTGGCACAATTCTGTCTTCAAGATTTAATTCCAGTGCAAGCCAATTTGCCAAAAATATTGATAGATCTGTGGTGCACTCCTCTGCCTCCCCAAACCCACAAAATTTCAGATTCTTAGAGCAGCTTTTATCTTCTAGTTCCATTAGTTTTTCATTTATTTATTGGAGCTGTTATCCCCAGCTTCATGGCAGTTTCTGCTGTCTGTATCACTTGGTGCAGGTACTCCTTCATTTCCACAATTTGATCTGTCAGAGGCTTTAAAATTCATTCAAAGTGCCTAGATAGTCTTATTTCTAGACTTAACATTGCTTCCTTGAGCTTGATTTTTAGTGATAGTATGTTGTTAAAGAACGTTTCTTCTGCCATCTTCAGCTGATCCTTCTGCATTGGGCTGGCATGAGGAGTAGTTATATTTCTGTTCCCTCTGGTTAAAGACTTCCTTCCTTCCTTCCTTCCTTCCTTCCTTCCTTCCTTCCTTCCTTCCTTCCTTCCTTCCTTCCTTCCTTCCTTCCTTCCTTCCTTCCTTCCTTCCAATTCCTTTAAGATTTACACCGTAGTTAATTTATACAAGCACAAGCAAGTGTCTGCAGTCCATTCCAGTCAGCAAGATCTAAGCAGCACAAGTTTGATCAACCTCATCCTGTCAAGTCAGGCAAAACAAAAATCTATCAATACATAGCAGGAGCACTTAAAATGAAAAAGGAGAGTCCATTTCCTGCTAAGTGAATGGGGCTCCCAAAAACCACTGCCATTTTGAGTTTCAGAAAAAAATACTACAAGGAAATGAATCCTCAGTGTTATTTCTTAGAGAACTATATAGAGAATTAAGCTCTTTCTTTGGTGTTATGGTAGTCTGCTGTGATATGGTGTTGATGCCTGGAAACGGCTCTTTTAAAGAAGAGCCCAGGTCAAAACTAAGCTGACCTTAAGAGTCACATTTCCATCTGGACTCCATCAGTAATAAACCCACACAAGGATACATTTTCAGTTTTTTAAAAGGCCTTTTATACCTGGGTTTGCCAGCTTGGAGCTCACAGTTAATCAATGTGACCAAATATTTTTTAAAAAAACTTAAAGCAGCTTTAAGTATCAAAAGCATGTTCTGAATGAAGTTTGTCCAGCTTGGAGGATCACTTCATGGGGAAAATAAGATGATGGTGTCTGAAAGACAGACTTGGACTAGAGACAAGCTGCAAACAGGAGATTGTCTCATCCATCGCCTCTGATTATTAGCTGTTCAGCAACCACATTGGAGGCGAGAGCCCTTGAGGTCTGATGCAGTTCACCTGGACATAGAGGAACAGCTTGCCAGACTCTCTTACCCCTAAGCTACTGCAGGGCTTTAAAATATGTGATCTATCAAGCTGAGTTCACCAGTCAGAGACAGTGTCCTGCCAGGTGTTTGGCAACCTTCACTGCTTTGCAGTTCCAGCCAGGCAGAAAGAAACAAAAAGATTTTTTGATCTCCTGGGGACCAGTACACAGTCATTCTTCTGCAATCCATTTGTTTGGTATTAAATGATGCAGGTGTGCCCTAAACATTCGGCTATTTCTGCCACTCAGAGATGTGGGGGCAAGAACAAGCCCTTCTGTCAGTTGTATTCTGTATAAAACTGGCCGCTCACATGAAGCACTGTGTGCAGACCGGTTGCAGTAAAGACCCAGCAACCTACGCCTGCCTTTCTGTCCCACTAGAAGCACGTATCTGGACACTTCAGGCTCCCTGAATTTCCAGCACTTTTTTTTTTTTACTGCCTGGATCCTTTAATCTGCAGCTCTAGCATGCTTCTTTTCTTCCTGATGTTGTTCTCCCATACATTGTCTTCTTGCTCTTTGAACACTGTCTGAAGTGTGGAGTAGACCATGTTCTAAGATATGAACAACATTTGGACCCTAGTCTTAAAGAAATGTAGCATTCCCTTGCTAGCTCCAGACCTGCCACAGCTGTCAACACCTTCGGCTTTCCAGATTGACCTGGCTGTCTGAAATAATCTTTTGAGGTTGTGAGGGGAAAAAAGCTTTTCTCCGGTCCTAGCAGCAATTTCAAATAACTACTCAAACAGATATGTAGAGTCTGTGAAACCTCAGAAGATCCGGATGCTATTCAACCATAGCTAGCTCCCAAAAGTCAGTATTTTCTACCAAACCACTTTGGTTTGGAAATTGGATTGGAAATGTTGTAAAATCAGATGTTCTTATGATGTTTACAGTGGTCTTTGGCATCGGCCAGCTCCAGAGGACCGTGAGAACAGACTTTTGTACAGTTCTGTGCGTCAAGACTTCAGTTCCTGCTTTTGGCTGAAAACACACACACAGAAAGTCACAAAATTAAGCCATTCTTAAAAACCTTTTCAAAGCCCTTTCCTAATAATTACATAGCAAAGATAAACCACAATCTCATATATGCTGAGTTATACGTAAGATTAACTCACTGCAAGATTTTGAAACCACTTCCTTTTTTTTTCTTGGTAAGACTTAAATCCCATAGAGTTTCATTTCAAAGTCAGCTTCAATCAAAATTTAATTGACCTAGAAATGAAGTTCAGGCTAATTCAACCACTACAGAATGCCCCAGCCCCCAAAATCATACATATATGATTTTAAGAGAATAAGTATATGCTTGTTTCCATACATTCTTTTTTAGATTCTGGTCTCTCTCTCTTTTTCAGGACATATCTTGTTTCCACCCACAAGCACTACCCTCAAACGATTTACGCTAGGCTAAGACTATTGAAATGAACATGACTACTTTGAAGCAGCTGGTTTATGCATTATGGAATAAATCACATATGGTCCTTTTACATATAAGAATGTCCTAGGGAGAGAGTGCAGAAAGAGAGAGACAGACAGACAGAGCTGGAAGCCAAAGTCTTTATCTTGCACTAGAATTTGGCAAATGTCAGTCCTGACCACTAATCACTTTCTGGTTGGAAAAGGAATTGTGAATACATCAGAGAGAAAAGAACTACATGAGTGTATGTATACAGAGTTCACCCAGGTAGAAAAGATCAGTCCTTCAAAGAAAGAGATGGAAATGACAGCAGAAAAACAACAGAGGAGGAGACCGCAATGGCAAAAACAAATACCATTCCAAAACACCAAGCCAGCAGTAAAGCTGACTGTTTGCCTATTGAGAGCTGAGATGAAGTGTTGGGACACACATTCTTCTGCTCTGATGTGGTATCTCCTTCTTGGCTTCAGCCTTTTGCAAACAATTGGAACTTAATGAATAAACTATGAACTGGAGTACATGACAGCTGGCCAGCAAAACTGAAATAGTTGCTAGCCTCCTGGTGACTGTGAGGATAGATTCTGAGTCAAGAAGGCACATTTGTAATGTTAAAAAGTAATCAGTTCTTCACTCAGAGAGGAAAAAATTAAGAGCACAGATTAATCTGGTACCCATAATAGAATGCTGGCTTGGCAAAGGGTACTGCTGAGATTGCAAAATTCATAAGCCTTTAACTGTGAGTGCAGAAAACTGGCTCCATGTTTGGAGGGATCCTGCACAAGGTACCCTTAAGTGCTCCTTGATCAAGTTGGTGACCCGTTGTACATATGTATACACGAACAAACACACACACAGTCTTCTGGAGATGGGAATAGAATGTAATCCCTTCACACTTCTTTGGTGTTGTTGGTGCTGACAGGGCTTAAAGAAGAAAGGGTCACTCGAGGCTTCCTCGTCCTCCACATTTCATAGCAATGCATGGGAAATTGCCCCTAGGACAATCTCCATTTCCTGATCAGAAAAGCCCTACAGGGAAGATGAGAACATGGCAGCCTCATGCACTCCACTACTTCCAGATGCTTTCCATAGCAGCATAAGTGGAAAATCATTCTCGGGCATTGTAGGGTGGGAATGGTAGTATCAGGCAGTCTAAGAATGTCTGGTCATGCCTGCTTTCTTGTCAGGATCCTTCCTGGGCCAAAGTCAGACCTAGGAATGGATTCCTCATCCAAAAATGACTAGGAAGGCTTGGGGATACCCGGCTCCACCACACACACCCACACTAGATACAGAGCACCTCTGAGGCTTTGGTCAAAGGGCCTGTATCTGTAACCTCAGCTACAGACTAAACCGAAGGGCAGACAGCCATCTTCCTCAAAGGGTCAGGTCTGAGACCATCAGTCCCCCAGGTTATCCCCGCATGGACACATTAGGTCTGTAAGGAAGCAGCACAATGGCAACAAAGTTTCCTGCTACTGAGCCAGATCACTGTCTGGACACATATAGATCTTCATAGGGTTAAGTCAAGCACTGAATGGATGGCACCCAGAAAGAGTGATGCTGGTTCAACTAGTTTGCATAGTCAGTGTGCTTCTACTATTTCTGTAAACAATTGTTGCCAACTAAACAACTAAGCAAGTGTTGCCAACTCCAGCTTGGGAATTTCTGGGAGATATGAGGGAGCTCAGCAGGGATGTGATGTTCACCTTCTCAAGCTGCCGTTTCCTCCAGGGAACCTGGTCTCTAAGGTTTGGAGATCAGTTGGACAACTGGAAGGACTCCAGGGCCCATCTTGAGATTGGAAACCCTAAAATAAACCCAGACTGTGACCTTGACCTCAGTTCTCTTCCAAAAGTCAGACCCAGCATCCAGCTCCCGTGCAGATCCCTGCTCCCAAGGAGTCTCAGGACCCTGCTTCTAAACTCATGACATTTCTTCTGATTTGCTCTTATTCCAAAATACAATAACCTTGAAGTCATCTGTAGTAATCTGGGTGGAAAACATGGGTGTTGCACAGATCAGTGCAGAAGCAGGTGGGATATACACCCACAGTGATTTTCTTCAGTGCACGGCAAGTCTTCCCCAGGAAAGGTGGAGAAAGTCCAGAGTGCACTAAGGCACTAAAAGAGATTGCAAGAAATTCAGTCATGAGTATAATGTGACTATACTATTGCCAAGTTAACCTTTGGCAAATCAGTATTTCTCTGCCTAAAAGACAAATCTTTAACATTGGACCTAGGACAGGACAAAGCCTCAACAAATAAATAATGTTCACTTGGATATTTGGATGCCACAAATGGTGATCCTGCCCACACCCATACCAACCTCTCCATAACCTACATTGGTGCTTCTGAAGGCCAGACACATTTCCTCCTGTATAAGAGGGGGAATGCTCCCTTAAGTACTCTCCCATAACTCTCCTCCAATTTGATGGCAAGTCTCCAGCCCTGCCAATCCTGTTCCATGCTTCATTTGAACAGGAAAAGGGACCTGGACAACCAGGTCCTCTCTTCAGAAGCTTAGGCAGCAAAAGGTCATTCCCAACACCTGCTTATAACCCAAATGGCCTACCTGTGTGTGACCCGCTTGTGCATTAAGAGCAGGTAGAAAATAGAATCATAGTTTAAATCTTTATTTAGAAATATATCAAGAAGAGCAGAAAAACCTTAGGCAGTTGCTCTCTCTCTCTCTCTCTCTCTCTCTCTCTCTCTCTCTCTCTCTCTCTCTCTCTCTCTCTCTCACACACACACACACACACACACACAAACACACACACACAGAGCAAACTTTAACCCCAGACAACTTAAGCAATAAAATCAGGTGATGTGAAAGACCTCAGACTGAGAACCTGGAAAGCCACTGATGATCTGAGTAGACGATACTGACTTTGAACGACCAAGGGCCTGATTCAGTATAAAGCAGCTTCATGTGTTCACAGGGGCCAAATGAAAACATACAAGCCTGTCCTGAAGCAATGAGAGAGCGCTGGGGGTCTTGGTGGAAGGAGAGTGAGGAAGGAACAAGTAGGGCAGAGACTGAGGACTGTGGGCTATATTTATACTGTAAAAATGTTGGAAGGTAAGCATCAGGTGGGATCCAAAGCCAGCATTGGGCTGGAGCCAAAAAGTATGAAAATTATACCTGCAAAAGAGACACACCAAGGGCTTGGGGTGAGTAACTTGCATAAACCAGGCACTAGCTGGTCTGGAGGGTGAACAAAGAACCAGTTGTGAACTGATGGTCACATCCTGGGGCAACAATAGGCTTAAGATAGGAGTGATTGCTTAGATCCTTCCATGCATTAAGGCTGTGTTTTCATAGCTAATGACTGAGACTTTGCCTTCATTTTTGAGTGGGGAAGGGACTGAGTCATGTAAATCCTATGTAGAACTGTTCAGCCTGTTTCCCTTTTGATATACTAGGAAGTGCTTTAGGTAGAGTATTCATGCTCCTTCCCTATTGTCAATCTGGGGAAAGCCTTGCTGAAGTCCCATCTGAATTTTTCTGAAATATGGAGGTTCTCTTATGGATGTCTCTATGGTTTGTTATCAGCTACACAGCCAGATCGCCCATAGGGCGAACTAGGCGCTCGCCTAGGGCATGCCGGCCTCAGGGGCGCCAAATGGCGCCCCACTTCTCCCAAAAAAAGCACCCCCCTGCCACCCTAACCGGGCACCCACCGCCACCGCCACTAGACCCCCGCCCCTTCCCGGCTTTCCTGGGGGCCCGCAGCTGCGGAGCCCCCAGGAAAGACAGCGCTGGGAGGGAGGGGCGGCGGCTAGACTCCCCACTCCCTTCCCAGCTTTCCTGGGGGTCCCGCAGCCACGGAGCCCCCAGAAAAGCCGGCACTGGGAGGGAGGGGACGGCGGCTAGATCCCCCACCCCCTTCCCGGCTTTCCTGGGGGTCCCGCAGCCGCAGAGCCCCCAGAAAAGCTGGCGCTGGGAGGGAGGGGGCGGCGGCGGCTAGACCCCCGCCCCCTTCCCGGCTTTTCTGGGGACCCCACAGCCACGGAGCCCCCAGAAAAGCCGGCACTGGGAGGGAGGGGCGGCGGCTAGACCCCCACCCCCTTCCATGGCTTTCCTGGGGGCCCCGCAGCTGCGGAGCCTCCAGGAAAGCCAGTGCTCCACCACCACCCCCGCCTCCAGGCCCCACCGGGAGGTTGGCATCCCCAGTGGGGGAGCCCCAGGCTGTCCTGCCTAGGGCACTCTGATACCTGGAGCCGGTCCTGATTAGCTACCTCGTATTTTGTTGGCAGTTTTGGGCTCACCATGGACATTCAATATGCATGCAAAGCAATCAGTCTACTGTGAAGCCATGACCCCATTATGAAATGTGTAAAGCAGCCCTCAGAGGTTATATGAACAAATGAAGTTTTCTTATACCAGTCAGTTATTGGTCTTTGTAGTCCAGTATTGTCTATTCTGATGGATGGCAACTTTCCAAGGTCTCAGGATGAAGTATTTCTACCTTTTAATTGAACTGGTCCTTTCTTCATAAAAGGCATGTGCCTTTTCACTGAAATGCCCCTCACAACTCAGTCTTCAAAGCTGACACCTGAGATTTATGCTATATTCATGCAACTGACATTATTGCTCTCCTTTTTATCCTCATGCAAATTACATTCTTGCCTACCAGATAATCTTGTCTGGGTAATTTGATTTTTATCATGGCATTTGGACAGAAACATTTATATTCAAAGTACTGAATAGATCACAATGTGTTCATAAAGGTGTACCACCATGATCCACAAGCCTTCTATTGGAAAATGTCCAGTGTTAAGGAAATCCTGCATTAGCTAGTCCAGACTTGCACTGGCTAGTTCAGAACACAGCATGAATCCTTTCAATGTCAGTGGGAACCTAAACAAGAAATAAGACTTTATCCTGGCATGATCACATTAAAAGGCATTGATGTACCTTCCAGAATCATTCCAGGCAGCAATAATTTCATTTTAATGATATTTTTCCTTCTTGGAAAGTACATTCAAAGCAGAAAAGTCCAAACTTGTTATTTCCTTCAATGTTGCAAGACAAAGTTTAAAAAATACTAAACTAATTATTATCTCCTTGATTTTTTAAAGGAAGAAATCTAGTCTGTACAATCTTTTAAAAGCACTTTCCAACAAATGGGGAGGAGGGAGATTAAAAAAACTCAGGAGGTAAGAAATTCATTCATGGAAATGGAATGTTGAATTTTTGCAGAAAACTACAGAAGTAAAGTCATAATCAATAGAAAATGGGAATAAGTCTAGTATATTGTATTAACTTAAAAATACTGTATTAGATATATGTGGGAAGGTAGGTACTGTACTTTCAGCTTTCCTGAATTAATGTAGTTTGGGATAAACCAGTTGAAAGCATGTATGATCAGGGTTTATCAAGTCTGCAAAAAAAGGTAATTAAGAGGTTTTATTTTGGGGGGAATGTATGTGTAATACATACCACATGGAGTATGGAAAGATATAAGAAAAGTTTTAAAATATGGGTTGGATCATATAATTCAATTCTACTAATGGAAGAGTCTTCCACTGGCAAAGAAGGGTGTGCTCTTAAGAACATAACATGTTTGGAGCACCTTCTCTATTAGGAAAGAAAAGACAGGACTAAGGGGGGACATGATAGAGGTTTATAACATTATGCATGGGGTGGACACAGTTGACAAAGAGAACTTTTCCTCCCTCTCTCAAAACACTAGAACTCGAGGGCATCCAATGAAACTGATGGGCAGTAGGTTCAAGATGGATAAAAGGAAATACTACTTTACACAGAGAGTGATTAAAAAGTGGAATTTGCTGCCAGAGGATGTAGTGATGGCCACAGGAATAAACAGCTCTAAAAGGAGATGAGATACATTCATGGAGGATAAGTCTATCAATGGCTATTAGCCATGGTGATTAAAGGGAACCTTCACATTCAGATGCACTAAACCTCTGAATCCCAGAGCCAGGAGGCAACATCAGGGGAAGGCCTCAGCCTTTATGCCCTGTTGTTGGCCATCCAGAGGAACTGGTTGGCCACTGGAGTGAGCACAACCCCCTCTTAGATTAACCTGTCTCACTAGGGTATTGTGACTATAAGTGGATGAACAGATAACTTCCCAGAGTTCCTCAGATAAAGAGAGGGATGCAAATGTTATAAATATTTATGCTTTTTGTTTAATTTTATTTGGGCCAGACATCATCTCTCATATGAAGCAACCTCAGGGTGTTGTTGTAATGATAAAATAGGGAGGAGGCAATGTAAGATGCTGTGAGATCCTTGAAGGAAAGGTCAAAGAACACTAAGCACATAAGTTGCAAATTTATGTTTGCGGTATTTCTCCTTTAGCAGGAATCAGGTCTTTGTTGTAAATTACAAATGGTCTTGTTCATATGTATGTCATAGGTTGAATTCAAATGAATGTACATAGGGACAGACACTGTGGAGGCCTGAAATGCTACTCCCCCTATTATGCATTCATTCTACCACCTTTGAAGAATTGGAGAGGACTTTATAATGTTCACTTCATAGATTTAAACATCTAAACTTCCTTTGCTTTTAGGCCGTGATAACTACATATCCTTGTACTTTCAAGATACAAACAAAAATAACACATAAATGCTTGTACTTAATTCCGTGGAGCATATTTCTAATGGCGTCGCCTTTTGCCTACCCTTTTATGTAAAGACATCTTCTGGCTTTGCCATATGACATTCCCTTCCCAAGTTAATTCTACTAATGCACTCAGGCCTGCTTTAAAAGAAAGGTTTACAGACAGGCTTTTAATGTGTTCATGGAGTTTTAGACTCTCTAATTACATAGCAAAAGACATCTCCAGAGGGGTCACCATGTTAGTCTGCCCTGCTGCAGCCCAAACACAGTGGCACCTTAAAGACTAACAAATTCACAAAGGCATATGCTTTTGCAAGTGATAGTCCATTATGTCAGAAGCAAAGACAGCAAATGAAGAAATGAAGTGGGAAGGAGCATCATTAGAAAAGTATAATCTGAAGTAGTGAAGCCCTGATTCTTTGGGCAGCCATATTCTTGTAAAATGCTTGTGGCTGGAAATTCTCTTGAAGTGAGCTCTGTGCAAAGCACATAAAAATTCTAAATGCCAGACATGATGTTTCCCAGATATATGTGTACTTAGCCCAGGACCGTGGGGTGATGGGAAAGGAAAATACATTCATCTATAAGCAACATGTAACACTGAATTCCCTCCCCACAATAGCCATTTTGAGGCAGTGAAAATTTTCAGTTGCTTGGTTAGAGTTTCCCAAGTGGAACCATACAGGGCTCAAAGTTTGAGGGCAGTTGAAAGGGAAATTCAAATAGCTGCAAGAATGAGCATGAGTCAAAATTAATGTCTGTGAAATTCTGAGCATTTGCCATGACTTTGTTGTTGCACTGTTACACTGGTGCTCTGTTCTGTAATCCCATTTTATTTTTTGTTCCTTGTACACAATAGTATTTGTATGTAGTATACAGTTTAGTGCATGACTTTAATTCTGTAATCGTAATTTATCCTATTGTAGAGAAATCATACAGGGATAGAAGTCTTGCATTGCAATCCAAAGCAGAATTATGCCCTTCTTAATGCATTTAATCAAATCAGCTTAAAAATTTAGAACTCTGCTTAGAATTGTACTGTTAAACCCCTAATCTTGTTAAGCACTGCAGCTCCTATGTGAACTAAGAGTCAGGGCAGCTGCTATAGCCCTTTTAAAAATACTGAGGTCCAGTCACAGATCTTCCTACATCTTCTTAGACTGACCAAATAAATGACAAAAGTGTATCCATTTCCAGCTTGTCCTTTTTGTATTTCTTTTTTTCCATTCCAACACTAACCCAGGAAATGAGTTGTCTCCTGTTCTGGATGAGGTTGCACTCCCTCTAAAGGAGCCGGTTCATAGCTTGGGCATGCTGTTGGACCCAGGCATCCTGTTGGATAAACAGGTGGTAGTGGCAGCCAAGGGTACCTTTCACTAGCTTTGGCTGATCAGCCAGCTGCAGCCCTTCTACGGAGGAAAGGTCTTGCTGTTGTGGTACATGACCTGGTAACATCTACTGCAATGTGCTCTACGTGAGACTGCCCTTGAAGATTGTCTAGAAGCTACAGGAAGGTGCAGAATGCTGTGGCTGAAATGTTGACTGGAGTAGGTTATAGGGACCATACTGGTTCAAGCTTGGCCCACCGACATTGGCTACCAATCAGTTTCTGGGCGCAGTTCAAGAAGCTTATATAAAATTTTAAAGCCCTATATGGCATGGGGCCAGTATACTCTAAGAACTGCCTTCAACCATATGAACTTACCCAACCATTCTGTTCATCTTCCAATGCCCTGCTTTGGGTTCCCCCTGCCTTCTGAAGCTAGACAGGGGCCTTCTTGGTTGAGGAACCAAAATTGGTACACCCTTCCCAGGGAGATTTGTCTGTCTCTGTCTACTGTTGTGTTTCCTCAAGGGGTGAAAACTTTTGTATTCTGTTCAGCATACTCCCAGTAACTGTTATGGACATCATCTCTAGGGTTACCTGACCTCCACTGAGGGTGGGGCAACCCCCACTTTTGGGGGCTACTTCACCACCACCATCCAGCTGGCCAGCAGAAGGAAATTCCTCTTTTTTCCAGGCCACTTCCAGAAGTGACGCAGGCATGTTGGGAACATCTTGGGGGCAACGCTCTGGTATTTGGGCTAACTCTATGGTAAATTTGGCTGAATTTAACATAGAGTTTGCCCAAATACCAGAGCATTGCCCAATATGCTGATGTCACTTCTGTGGGATGTCAGCACATCGGAACAGGCACTTCCAGTTTTACCAGAAGTGGGCTGAAACCACTTCCAGTCTCCTGAAAGTGGGCCAGGAGGCCCCCTCCAGCCAGGTAAGTCCACCTGGCAATCCTAATCATCCCTGAATTTTGGTGTTATGTGTTTATATAGAAGTTGGATTCAAATGGCACAATATTCCTATGTCCTTTGTATGAAAATGGCAAATGAAAGGTCATTGGGAGGGCAGGATAGCAATGTAGGAATTACGGATGTACAAATATGCCTTTTGGGAGTTCTGTTTATTTTTCTGTGTTATTGTTGTGAGCCATTTTCACTTGTACATTCTGGTTGCTGCTTATTTTCTTTTTGTTCATTTGTTTCCTTTATGTCATTTTTACACAACTGTCCACCATTTTATGTCACATATGTCATGTATTCACCTTCTTGGCCTCCCTTTGGCTGAATTCAGACTAGCAGTTTGCAGTGGGAGCCAGTCGTGGCAAAAAAGCCCCGGAACAGTTTTCCCAGTCACACGGGGCCGACTGATGCGGGAGCATACCAGGAGGAGGCACGCAGGGGCGTTCAGACTGCTGGCCCAGAAGTGTGGCTGTAAATGGCTTTTTCCTGGTAAATTGGTTGCCTATATGTGTATGAGCGCATGAGCCAGTTTGGGGAGGATCCCGTTGCACCGGCACCGCATTGGCTTTAGTGGGGCAAATTGCCAGTCTGAACTCAGCCATAGTGTCTCTCTCATGAGAAACCTAGAGGCCCTGGAATACATGTGTGGGAGTGTTTCAACTGCTTTCAAGAAATCCTTTATACCTCAGTTCCCTCTGAGGTAACTTAGGAAGTTTGGTGTAGTGGTTAAGTGTGTGGACTCTAATCTGGGAGAACCGGGTTTGATTCCCCACTCCTCCACTTGCACCTGGCTGGATGACCTTGGGCAAGCTGTAGTTCTGATAAGAGCTGTTCTTGAAAAAATAGCAGTTTCTGTCAAGAGCTCTCTCAGCCCCACCTACCTCACAGGGTGTCTGTTGTGGGGAGGGGAAGGGAATTTGTAAGCTGCTCTGAGACACCTTTGGGTATAAATCCAATCTCTTCTTCTTTTCTTCTTCTCTTTTGTAGGCCACCACCATCCAGACTCCATATCTTCCTCTTCCTACTACTCCCCCAGTGCTCTGGTTCACCAGAAGATGGGGCATAGTGTGTGCACATGTGAGTGAGAATGAACCTCCTATCTCTTAGCCTGAGCTATCCCTCTGTGCTTGCCTAAGTCTTGGTATTTCTGTGTGGCAAAGCAAACAGGCAACTCGGGTGAGAGTTAAAAGCAGTCAGAGAACTCCAAGGATCTTTAAGTGAAAGGATCTTTAATGACTAAGCATAAATCTAACAAACCCAAACAAAGCCAAATTAATCAGAACCCTGCTAGACATATTGTGGAAGGAAGGAAGGAAGGAAGGAAGGAAGGAAGGAAGGAAGGAAGGAAGGAAGGAAGGAAGGAAGGAAGGAAGGAAGGAAGGAAGGAAGGAAGGACATGCCTTGGAGCACATTGCCAATCCAGGCTGACAAATTTAACCCTTGTTCAGCTGCTTGAGAGTGTCTTTGTGGATCCAATCAGACTTTCTGTAGCCCCAGCTAAATGATTCCTACCAATCTGATGTTGACCAATCAGCCCAAAGTTATAAGGATTTTTTAAGGTGCCTGAGCTGGAAATTAAAAGCCATCTCTCTTGACTTTTTCCAGTTTGGCCAAACAGTGACTTGAGAATGCCAGAGTCCATCCTGTTTCCCAGCCAATCTGTCACTTTAAAACTATCTTTGTCCTATTATGCATGGACAGCTTACTGCAGAGAATCCGAGCAAGTCAAACCTTTAAGCTTGACTTCAGATTCTGTACCTGACATACGCACCATTCTTTTTTTCTCCAGTGTACTCATCCTGCAGCTACAACCAAAAAATGCATTTTTTCTTAATTGGGGTGGGAGAGGGAAGCCTAGCCGGGCTCTGTGCAGCCTTCTTCCGCCACCCAGTTTAAACGCAGCAGCAGGAGAGGGCAGCCCAGCTGGGAATCATTTCTCCCCCGCCCCCCACCCCCGTCCATGCAATCTGAGACTAGTGATGGTCTTATAGCATTAGGCTCATGCTGCTTATAAAAAAAAATAAAATTTGAAACAACAAGGGGAAAATGGATCTTGTACACCAATGAAGGGAGGAGGATGGCAGAATGTGCAGAGTGGGTGGAACAACCTCAGTGTGGGCAGTGGAGAGACCTTTGAGGGGTGGGGAAAGGGTGGGGAGAAATCCGAGGCAATCTGTATGCTTTTGAATTGCGTTTGGCTTGGAAGCAAAGCGAGGGGGAAACCGACATAAAGGCACTCTCATGTCAGGGAAACAGCAAATGGAAAATGAACTGAGTGGAGCCCTGAAGGGAGGAAAAACAATGCAGAATGAAAAAGAAAACCCAACGGACATCCACGGTGAAATCAAGGCAAAACACCCATGCATAATAGGCTTTTCTTTCCCTGTTTGAAATAACTTGCAGATTTCTAAATTGCCCCTCATCTCCCCTAACCAGATTGTAATATCTCAAGGCATATTTCCTCCATCCCTCTAAAACACATACATCATATTCCATTTACACAGCATTTATATGTAACTGATGCAAAGCAAACTTTAAAATTGCGTACATTGGATGGGAAAACTCACTGTAAGGAAACAGAAAATGGCACACAATTATAAGCTTCTGGGTCTCATTAGGGAGAAGTGAAATTTAAGGTAGGATCCACATGTCACTGAATATTGCATTCTTCTAACCATTCAATTAATTAAATATTTGCAACAGAACAGTATCCAAAGAGGTATGGATCCAGTCTCAGTCTCTAGAGTATAAGGAAAGGCCACAAGAAAAACTGAGTTCAAAGACCTATTCCAAAAAGATACAGTTCTTATTCCAGCCTTTTGCTAAGGCAAAGGAGAAGACGAGGGGCTCCAAATCACAAACAGGAATGATACAGTGGCATGAAGTCAACTCTGTAGTTTCCACTAACAGAAAATCATTTCTATTTATGGAAAAGAAGGTGGTGATTTCTGCAGATCCCACCTCTTTGCCCTCTACACTGTTCTGATAGGTTCTCTTACCTGTAAGGAATAAAACAGGAAAATCCTGCTCTGCCAAGACTACAGAGGAAGGTGTTTTGTAAATTAAGTTTCAGTTTTAATATCTGCATTTTCATTTTGTTTCTCATCTGGGAGACACTTATTTCTTATGGCATTCTTTCCTGTATCTTTATTTTCATACCAGTTTCTTTTTCATTGTGATGATTTCCAAATTCCAGTTATACCAGTTGTATATAAATGGTATATAGCAGATGAATGGTGTTAAAATAATGTGTATACATTGTGTGTAATTTTACAACATTTAAAATGTCATGTTAATACTTACGCTTTGCTTCAGTTCTGTTTTTTTAGACTTCTGGTAGGTTCTCCAACCCAAATCCTATTTAATTGTTTATTGAATGTCCCATCTTGTTGATTGTATTGACTCACTCTGTGTAATCCACCTTGAGTCCTCCCAGGAGAAAGGTGGACTATAACTAACATAAATAAATAAAAACTAAAGAATCATCAGTGGCAGCAACACAAAGGACAATGAATAACAATGATAATGTATGAAATGATTAAGAAACAGAAATGGCTGCATCTGTGGTCCCAGAGGACTAAGGGTCCTCTAATCTAGTTTATTTCTTATAACATCCTTCCATACTCTCATCCTGACTACAGAAGAGTTAAACCAATTCTACAATGATTCAGTTCATGGTGAACCACAAATGGCTGGCAGTTTGAAAACACACAGGAAGTTTACTCAAGCACCTTTTTGGAAAGGATTCAAAGACTTCATGTCAGGATACAGCTATCAACTTTTCCAGCCCTGAAAGTGAACAAGCTTCAGTAGACCTTCTTGGAAGCAAACATTTCTTCACAATATCTTGAGCACCGCAATGCCTTTAATGAGTGGTTGAGTATAAATGGAGTTACTGCTGTTTCCGAGTCCTGAGACTAGGATTGGATGGCAGCTGCCATACCGAAAGTGTCTGACTCACCAAAATAATGTCGGAATTAATTAGAAGACTGGTATTTATTAGGAATGGCCAACTGCCAGCAGATTGCAAAAGCAAAACTGAGTTCAGCAAGCTGGCATGTCTATTTGTATCCTGTGCTGGTAATTACATTTCGATCCACAACACGCTTTTAAAAATTAAAATAATAGGGTACTGTAAAAAGGTGCAAGTGTACAACAGTTAAATGTTATTACTTGTACTACTTTTGATCTGATACCATTGAAAAGAAATGACTAGTATCCTTCCAACTGTCAACGTTTCATCAGTGAAAGGTTTTGCATTGTGCTTGAAACTTTCTATGATTTTGCACTGTTTTTTATATATGTGGCAGAGCTGTGGAGTCATATCTATAAATATTAAAACACCCATGAAGGACCAGTTTCATGATGTATTTCTAATCAACAATGACAATGGCCAGACTGTACATGCCTTAGGAAGCACAGAGGGAGGGACTATTTATAAGTCAACAGCCAACTGTGCCGAATATGCCTCTCCAAATAGGCTATTCAAGCAACTAAAAGTTTGGGGATGCTGCTGTACCAAGGAACCCCCTCTCTATCCAGCCACACAAGCTAATGGGAATGACTGTGGGAATGGCCCTTCATCCTTAGATGTCTCAAGGTACTTGCTGATTAGCCCTACTTATGTCCTAGCAATGCACATTATTCCTACCACACATAGAGGTTAGCTTCACACCCCCTTGTCTCATCTGATAAATGCAACATCATGCAAGCTTTGATGCAGATCAGCCTAATAGGTCACAGTCCTTATCCAAGAAGTGAACCCCATCATTCCTATACATATGCTGCATATCAAATGTAATGTACAAGTAGGGGATACAGGCATCCCTGCCCTCCCACTGCATTCTTCAGGTTCTGATTCAGCCAATTCAATGTGTGCAGGCTTAAAAACCCTTCTCCAAAATCTCCTTTGCAGGAACTCCGACCAAAGAAAAACAGTGGCTAGACAAATCTCCCTAATCTGTAGAATGATCTTAAGTTCCAGCAAGGTGACCATCAAGCCAGAGGCTTGCATCAGATCATTCTCACCCGAATACCTAACCTGAATTTCTGGATAAAGGCCATCTTTCATCAATTGCTGAAGCAAAGGCAGCAGCATTCCTCTTTTCCCGCACCAAATAATGCTCATCATGGGAGTGGGACCCAACTGGATTCTGAAACTGGAGTTTTGGGGTTTCTTCCCAAATGACAGTAGGAGGACACAAAATGACTACCCCCAGCTGGATTCTTTTGATAAGCACATTTGTTGTTGTTGTTCAGTCGCACAGTCGAGTCCGACTCTTTGCGACCCCATGGACCAGATCACGCCAGGCCCTCCTGTCTTCCGCTGTCCGCTGAAGTTTGCTCAATTTCATGTTCGTTGCATCGATGACACTGTCTAACCATCTCATCCTTTGCCGTCCCCTTCTTCTTTGACCTTCAATCTTTCCCAGCATCAGGGTCTTCTCCAGTGAATGCTCCCTTCTCATTTGGTGGCCAAAGTATTTGAGCTTCAGTTTCAGGATCTGGCCTTCCAGGGAACAGTCAGGGTTGATTTCTTTTAGGATTGACTGATTTGATCTCCTTGCAGTCCAAGGGACTCTCAAGAGTCTTCTCCAGCACCATAGTTCAAAAGAATCTATTCTTCGGCGCTCGGCCTTCCTTATAGTCCAACTCTCGCAGCCATACATTACTACGGGGAATACCATTGCTTTGACCATGCGGACTTTTGTTGGCAGGGTGATGTCTCTGCTTTTTATCATGCTGTTTAGGTTTGCCATCGCTTTCCTCCCAAGGAGCAGGCGTCTTTTAATTTCATGGCTGCAGTCACCATCTGCAGTGATCTGGGATCCTAGGAACGTGAAGTCTGTCACTCCTTCTACGACTTCCCCTTCTATTTGCCAAGGAGTGATGGGGCCAGATGCCATGATCTTAGTTTTTTTGATGTTGAGCTTCAAGCCCACTTTTGCGCTCTCCTCTTTCACCCTGAGCAAGAGGCTCTTTAGGTCCTCTTCACTTTCTGCCATCAGAGTGGTATCGTCTGCATATCTGAGGTTATTGATCTTTTCCCCAGCAATCTTAACTCCCGCTTGTGATTCATCCAGGCCAGCATTTCGCATGATGTACTCTGCATATAAATTAAATAAGCAAGGTGACAATATACATCCTTGTCGTACTCCTTTTCCTATGCTAAACCAATCAGTTGTTCCATATCCGGTTCTAACTGTTGCTTCTTGACCCTTATACAGGTTTCTCAGGAGACATGTCAGGTGGTCCGGTACTCCCATCTCTTTAAGAACCTGCCATAATTTATTGTGATCCACACAATCAAAGGCTTTAGCATAGTCAATGAAGCAGAAGTAGATGTTTTTCTGGTACTCTCTTGCTTTCTCCATAATCCAGCGAATGTTGGCAATTTGATCTCTAGTTCCTCTACCTCTTCGAAACCCAGCTTGTACTTCTGGCAGTTCTCTATCCACGTACTGTTGGAGCCTAGCTTGCAGGATTTTGAGCATGACCTTGCTAGCGTGTGAAATGAGTGCAATTGTGCGATAGTTTGAACATTCCTTGACATTGCCCTTCTTTGGGATTGGAATATACACTGACCTTTTCCAATCCTGTGGCCACTGTTGTGTTTTCCAAATTTGTTGGCAAATCGAGTGCAGCACTTTAACAGCATCTTCTTTTAAGACTTTGAATAACTCAGCTGGGATATCATCACCTCCACTAGCTTTGTTGTTAGTAATGCTTTCTAAGGCCCATTTAACTTCGCTTTCCAGGATGTCTGGCTCGAGGTCAGTGATTATACCATCGTGGTGGTCAAGGACATTGAGGTCCTTCTTGTATAGTTCTTCTGTGTATTCTTGCCATCTTTTCCTAATCTCTTCTGCTTCTGTTAGGTCCCTACCGTTTTTGTCCTTTATCATGGCCAGCTTTGCATGGAACGTTCCCTTGATTTCTCCAATTTTCTTGAAGAGATCTCTAGTCCTTCCCAATCTATTGTTTTCCTCTATTACTTTGCATTGTTCATTCAGGAAAGCCTCCTTATCTCTCCTTGCTGTTCTCTGGAAATCTGCATTCAGTTGGGCAAATCTTTCCTTTTCACCGTTGCCTTTAGCTTTCCTTCTTTCCTCTGCTATGTGTAAAGCCTCATCAGACAGCCACTTTGCTTTTTTGCATTTCTTTTTCTTTGGGATGGCGGTGATTGCTGCCTCCTTTACAATGTCACGGACCTCTGTCCATAGTTCTTCAGGCACTCTGTCTATCAAATCTAGTCCCTTAAACCTATTCTTCACCTCTACTGTATATTCATCAGGGATGCGATCTAGGTCAAATCTGAATGGCCTTGTGGTTTTCCCAACTTTCTTCAATTTAAGTCTGAATTTTGCAATGAGTAGCTCATGATCTGAGCCACAATCAGCTCCAGGTCTTGTTTTTACTGACTGGATAGAGCTTCTCCATCTTTGACTGCAAATTATATAGTCAATCTGATTTCGGTGTTGCCCATCTGGTGATGTCCATGTGTAGAGACACCTCTTAGGTTGTTGGAAAAGGGTGTTCGCTATGACCAGCGTGTTCTCTTGACAAAACTCTGTTAGCCTTTGCCCTGCTTCATTTTGTTCTCCAAGGCCAAACTTGTCTGTTATTCCAGTTACCTTTTGATTTCCTACTTTAGCATTCCAGTCCCCTATGATGATGAGGACATCATTTTTTGGTATTAGTTCTATGAGCTGTTGTAGGTCTTCATAGAACTGGTCCACTTCAGCCTCTTCTGCAGCAGTGGTTGGGGCATAGACTTGGATTACTGTGATATTGAATGGTTTGCCTTGGATTCGGACCAAGATCATTCTGTCATTTTTGAGATTGTATCCCAATACTGCCTTTCTCACTCTCTTGTTGACTATAAAGGCCACACCATTTTTTCTACGGGATTCCTGGCCACAGTAGTAGATATAATGGTCTTCTGAGTTAAATTCGCCCATTCCTGTCCACTTTAGTTCACTGACTCCCAAGATGTCAATGTTCATTCTTGCCATCTCATTTTTGACCACGTCAAGCTTACCTTGATTCATAGACCTTACATTCCAGGTTCCTATGCAGTATTGTTCTTTGCAGCATCGAACTTTCCTTTCACCGTCAGACACATCCACAACTGAGCGTCCTTTCGGCTTTGGCCCAGCCGCTTCACTCTTTCTGGGGTTACTCGTACTTGCCCTCTGCTCTTCCCCAGTAGCATATTGGACACCTTCCGACCTGAGGGGCTCATCTTCCGGCGTCATATCTTTTAGCCTTTTGTCACTGTCCATGGGGTTTTCTTGGCAAAGATACTGGAGTGGGTTGCCATTTCCTTCTCCAGGGGATCACGCTTGGTCTGAATTCTCTGCTGTGGCCTGTCCATCCTGGGTGGCCCTCCACGGCATAGCCCACAGCCTCATCGAACCACGCAAGCCCCCTCGCCACGACAAGGCAGTGATCCATGAGGGAGTATAAGCACATACCTACTGTGAAAAGAGTGTCATTTTTTCATTGACATAAAGCTGGCAGATAATTATCTCTTGTCTGTATGAGTGGCTTGTTCAGGAAACCTTAAAAGTGCTTTCATGGAAGATGCACCCATTCTAGACCAGTGTGTACCAAACTCACAGACTGGCAGGCCTATGTGGGGCAATGCGAACTAGATAATTTCCAGAAACCAGTATTTTGTCCAAAGCAAGCCACTGTGGTGCTGAAAGAACATTCCGGGGTTACTTTCCCCTTTGCCCACAACATTTCTTAAAGCTTGCACCTGACAAGGCTGTGAATCAGCAGAAGTACAATTCACAGCACAGTTCCCCCTTCCTCTCTAATCTGCCTTTGACTGCCAGACCATGAGGGACATCTCCAAAGAGGATAAAGACAAATCTGTAGATTGCAGGGCATGACTTAAAACATCCATCTTTAATGGGCCAGCAACTCACTGATCCAGAGTATTACAAAGAATGATACCAGGACAGCTGACCTTATAAAGCAAAACAAAAAGACTCTCAAGTGTAGATAAATACTAAGGCCTAAAACTCTTTCAACATTAATATTACATCTGACATAAACAGATACTAGCTGCCCAGCACCTCAGAGATCTCTGTAGCCCAACTTATTTATTTATTTACTATTTTCTATTTATAACCCGCCTTTCCTACACAGGCAGGCTCAAGGCAGTGTATAACAGGTTAAAATACAATAAAACACAATGCATAAGTGCAATACTATAAAATTCATGTAACAACAATATACATACAAAGTGCAATTAAGTGCAGATGGTGATTGCTGTATGGTGGTCTAATATAGCCAAACCAGTATCCATAGTTGTTTTTAGTGTCAATAACATGAGGGCCATAGCAGTTCAGTTTTTAATAGCTCATTCCTCAGTGGTGGCTCCTAATCGAAGGCCTGGTGGAAGAGCTCCATTTTACAGGCCCTGAGGAACTTTAAGAGGTCCTGCACGGCCCTGATGTCTTCTGGGAGCCCGTTCCAACAATGTGGAGCTGCCACTGAGAAGGCCCTAGCTCTGGTAGTGGCCAATCTGGCATCTTTTGGACCAGGGAGAGTCAGGTGATTTTGCGACCCTGACCTCAGTGCTCTTTGGGGGATGTGTGGGGAAAGGCAGTCCTTCAGGCAGGCCCCTGACCATATAGGGCTTTAAAGGTCATTCTGGTTTTGGTGACTCTTGGACCAGATGTGCCCCATCAAGCTCTGATGTGGGTGCCCTGGATCACGGCAGATGGGAGGAGGCTCAGATGCTTTCGAGTCCCTCCAGAGCCCTCGTAGGGGGCTCCTAGCCTGGACTGCAAGGGATGCCTCTTCGCGGGCCAAGGAATTGAGGCACTCCTTTACTCCAGAAGGTCCTGCCACTGTAAAGCCAATATGGTGATTTCGAGGTGCACACCGGACAAAGCGGGGAAGTGATTAAGTGACACCCCAATCTTCCTGCAGCCTGAAAAGTGGACTGATTGGACTGTGAGGAAAGCGAGTCCCTCTAAGCTGTGTGAGCCAAAAAAGTGGAGAAATGGATTTACCCCCAACCAGACTTAGAGAGAGGGGAGGAGATGAGGGGAAACCCCCCATGAAAAACAGCGGTTTCATGTGCGGTGGTTTGGAGGCAAACTGATGACAGCAGCAAGAGATCGTTAAATAAAGCAAATAGGGTACAAAATAGCCCCAAAGGCTCTGAAACTGATGAACTTTCAGCTTGTTCAAATGAGTCTTATCTTGTGTAAACATGTCGGGAAGAGCAGAGAAAATGGCGTGGAGAAAAAGACCTTCTCCTGGACCTAGTCATTCTGCGGCTTCTACTTTAACTCCGGAAGCAGTTCCTGACTTCCCTACTATGGTGGCAGTGGCATTGAACCCTTTGCTGGAACAGATGTCTAACATCAATAATAAACTCGACTGCTTCCAGAAACAATTGGTGGGAATGGACAAGAGAGCAGATGGAAATGGACAAAGCAATTAAACAAGTGGATGCTAAGACGGATGATATCAAACAGCGACTGGAGGAAGTGGAAAAAGAACAGATCTCCAAAAAAAGCAATTATTACAGCTTCAAATGGAGAAATCAATGTATGTTCTATGTTTTCAAGGGGTTCCAGAACAGAAAGGGGAGAATCTAAAAGAAATATTAAGTGAAGCGTTGGCACCAGTGATAGATTTTAAAGCGGATATACTACAAAGCGATATGGACTTGGTTTATCAAACTTATTCAGATTTTATCAAGAAAAATAAACTCCCTGGTGAAATATTTGTTAAATTTGCCAAAAGGTCTACAAGAGATGTAATCTTGAAAGTGACAACTGGGAACCCTTTAAAAATCAAAGGTGAAGAAGTGAAAGGACATTCCATTTGAAATAAGAAATAAGAAATAAGAAAAAGGAGACGACAATATAAAAATCTAACTTGTTTTTACACGATCATTCCATCCCCCTCAAATGATTGTTTCCAGAAGGATTTACATTCACATATAGCAATAAAAAGATGAAGATAGACTCTGCTCAGAAGGCAAAGACTTTTCTGGATCAACAAAGAAGAGTGACAAAAGATGAAGAAACAGCAGAAGACAACACACAAGAAGAAGCCAAAAGTGCCCATGAGTCTGATGACAATTTAAGCGGTACTGGTAGCTCTCCAGAAGATTCTGACTCTGAAAAAGCAGTAGCTCCTAAAACTCTTAAGGTTAAGCTGTATTATGATAACAACAAACACAGGGGAAAATAATTTTTCTAACGCTAGGGAAGCCTGAAAGCTCAAATGTTAAAAAATATAGGCAATATTATAGTACGAAATTTAACAGTATCATTTCGTATTTTCTTTTTTTCTTATATCTAATCTGTTGGAATGATAAATGATTATAATTGTATGTTTATGATCCTTGCTTTATTTTGTAGTTTTATTTGTTAGTAATTCCCTTATTTCCCCCTTCCTATAGTGTTTGTAGAAAAGCAATAAAAAATAAAGACCAAAAAAAAGGGCTTTAAAGGTCAAAACAAGTACCTTGAAGTGAATCCAGTATGCTATTGGCAGCCAGTGCAATGCCTTCAGCACAGGCCAGATGTGCTCTCATATAGCCCAACCCACTAACACCCTCCCCTTTACAATTCCAAAGGCCAAGGCTGCAAAAAGTCTTCAACATCTTAACTGACACACACGCTTTCTTCAGAATCACCAAGTATCACCTGAAGGAATCCACTGACAGCAGCAGCCATATTTCTTCTAAATATCTGAAAATATCCCCTAAATATTTAAAAATTCTGACATTCTCTGCTGCTATGTGTCTAGTGCCAAGGTTCCATAAAATCTCCAGAAACAATACTGACAGCTATCTAGATCTGGTACCAGCTCACAAACTCTTTCAGTACTCAAAATGAGGTACAATTCCATTATTCAGATCTGGCACTTGCCATGTCATCATCTATATATCAGCCAAGTGTGGGCTGATCTACGGATATATAAATCCACAAATGGGACCCACACTGACAGTAAACAGATGTTTCTGCAAACTTGGGGGATCCTCCAGGTTTTCAGAAAAATCTGAAACTTAGAAAATGGGGAGTTAAATCGCCCTCCAACCAATTCTACTGTCTGCACATGCAAAGACAATGGACTTACGTCCTCTGTCATCAAGGCACAGCAGCCACAGAGTCTGAGAAATGCTGTGGGTCTGTCCAAGCTGTCAGTGGAGCCCAGCAGCTGCTTTGTGCCGTGTGCCCTGCCATGGGTTAATTGGGTGATGTATGTATGTGAAGGAATGTGCTTTGCCTTGCAGCTGTAATGTCTCCGCAGCCTCCCTTATCTTCCCCTGGCCTTGACTGCTTAGTCTGTTAGGCACGAAGTGCCCCAATCTCCTGTGCGCCTCTGAACCGTTAGATGCCTCCCCATCATTTTTCCAGCTTACCCATTGGTTCCCAGATGTCAGAGGGGTATGTATGAATCCCCTAGAATTGTAATAGCCATTTTGTAACTTTCATTCCTGACACTAACATTATAGACTGCTTCACTTGACTCTGATCAAAATAAAGCTTTACCC
Source organism: Gekko gecko (assembly GCA_029375565.1). Classification (NCBI taxonomy): domain Eukaryota; kingdom Metazoa; phylum Chordata; class Lepidosauria; order Squamata; family Gekkonidae; genus Gekko; species Gekko gecko. Next base: position 63,386,148 of record JAPDNY010000001.1, on the reverse strand, counting down.
GTTTAAGGACCTGCTGTTGAACTGAGTTATTGGAGTGCCTGACAAATTCTCAGGAATCTTCTACTCTTTCAATCCATATCATCTCCAAGATGAGCAGTGAAGAAAGGGGACTCCAGTTACAATGGAACCTGATACTCCGGTAACCACTACCTCGGTCACCTCGGTGGTGCTGGTGACAACTGCTCTACTACCTCCTTTGTATGTTCCGAGACCTGTGTCCTTTGGAAAATATTTTCCAAACTGGATTTGAGGGATGCCTACTTCAGAGTGCGCATAAGGGAGGGGGATGAATATAAGACTGCCTTCAATAACCCCCGGGGCAATTTGAATACAGAGTTATGCCATTTGGCCTCCAGGGGGTGCCTGGGGTGTTTATGACCCTCATCAATGCACAAGCACCTGTTCAAGGGGGTCATTGTTTACTTAGATGACGTGTTACTGTACTCCCCTGATGTCAAACTCATGTCAAACTGGTGAGGGAAGTCTTACAGACTTTATACAAGCACAAGCTGTTTGCAAAACTGTCCAAATGTGAGTTCCATAAGGAGGAGATAGCCTTCCTGGGTTACTGCATCTCCCCATAGGGGCTGGAAATGGACCCGGCTAAGGTGCATGACATTCTGGGGTGGGAAGCCCACCACACGCAGAGACAACTCCAATCCTTCCTAGGATTTGTGAACTTTTACAGAAATTTTATTGCTAATTTTGCCCAGGTGAGCCACCACCTAACTGACGTTAAAGACTAAAGGGAAAGGGCCAGAAAGTTCTAAGCTGAGTGCAAAGTTGGCGTGGACTAATGAATGTCAGGTGGCTTTTGATAAACTTAAAGAACTGTTTACATCCGAGCCCATCCTGGCCCACCCCGACAAAAATCAAAAAAATTGTGGTACAAGTTGATGCGTCGGATGTGGCCATGAGCAGGGCCATCTTGCAAATGGGTGCCTATGAAAAGCTGCACCCCCTGGCCTATGTGTCCCATAAGTTCACCACCACGGAACGAAATTGGTCAGTTTGGGATAAGGAAGCGGGGGCTATATTGCTCGCCATATCCACTTGGAGACATTGTTTGGAGGGGGTGTGGGTTCCATTCGAGGTCCGGACCGATCATAAAAATCTCGAAGTTCTCTGCACTCCCGCAATTTGAATGCTAAATGACTCCATTGGGCAGACTTCTTCTCTAAGTTTCAGTTCATCTTGCATCATTTCCCTGGGACTGCCAATTCTCTAGCTGATGCACTTTCATGCCTCCCACAGAAGAACAGTCAATGGGAGGGCATAGTTGACTCAATGTTTACTCCGGCCCAACTGGGAGGGGCGATGGTGACGCGCAGTCAGGTGTGGAGTGCAAACGACACTGGGGGGAGGGACTGGGCAGGTGAGTTCACCTCCAGCTTTTCTGATTCTGATCATGTGAAAAATGACTCTGATGGCAGCCTCAAGCAAAGACAAGACAGCTGTTGGTACAAAAATCATCGTCCGTTTGTCCTGGCTGCTCTTAAAGGGCGAGTGATGGAAATGGGCCACAGTTCTAAGCTAGCAGGACATCTTAGCTATTTGAAAACCCTCCACCTTCTGCAATGGCAATTTTGGTGGGCGGGAATGTGTAAGGATATTTCATTGTATGTACAATCATGTCATACTTGCCTGATGTGCAAACCCTGACTTGGAAAGCCCCCAGGTCTATTGAAACCCCTCTCCTCCCCAGAAAGACCATGGGAAGTGATTTCCATGGATTTTATCATGGACTTACCCCCTAGCAGGGGGGAAACAGTGATCTGGGTGGTTGTGGACTTGTTTTCCAAGCAGGCACACTTTTTCCCCCTCAGACAACTGCCAACAGCCAAACGTTTGGCCAAATTGTTTATACATAACATTGTGAAACTCCATTCCCTTCCAAAGAAGGTGATCAGTGACAGGCCCCCCCAATTCGTGGCCAAGTTTTGGGGTGAACTTATGAAAACACTGGGTATTCAACAAGCATTAAGCAGCACATCTCACCCAGAGACTGATGGACAAACAGAAAGGGTGAACCAAACCCTCGAACAGTATTTGCGTTGTTTTTCCAACTTTCAGCAGGACAATTGAGCTGATTTGCTACCATTCTCTGAATATTGTTACAAGAAAGCGGTGCATTCTTCCACAGGGGTGTCCCCTTTTCAAGCTGTTTATGTCTATGAGGGATTCCCCCCCCTTGGCTACCCTCTGCTCCACAGGGTGGGGGGGATTTTGACACTTGGGCATGGCCACTGCTCCAACAAACCCTTGATAAGGCTAAGGCGACCTATAAACTGTATGCAGACCGCAAACGCCTCCTGGCCTGGGAGGTGCACATTGGAGACACTGTCTACGTGTCTACCAAAAACCTATGTGGGTTGCAAGCCACTAGAAAACTGGGCTGGGAATTCATAGGTCCTTTTCCTGTTGTGCATAAAATCAATGTTGTGACTTTGGAACTGCAATTGCCTAAATCACTTAAGCATGTACATCCCATTTTTCACTTTTCTCTCCTCAGAAAGGATCTGCGCCCAAACACTTGGCATCCCACATGGGAATTTTTCAAGCATCCCTTATGGTGGATGGCCCACTGCACTATGAAGTAGCTCAGATTCTGGACTCCCACTTGAAACGCAATTGCTTGTACTACCTAATTGAATGGGTTGATTTTGGTCCTGAGTGCAGGGAATGGGTGAAGGTTTCTGATGTTAATGCCCCCCATTTGGTCCACCGGTTTCATTTTCGCTTCCCTGAGAAGTCGGGGGAGGGGCCATGGGGGGGCGGGATGTCAGGTGCTCTGCCATGGGTTACGTGGGTGATGTATGTATGTAAAGGAATGTGCTTTGCCTTGCAGCTGTAATGTCTCCGCAGCCTCCCTTATCTTCCCCTGGCCTTGACTGCTTATTCTGTTAGGCACGAAGTGCCCCAATCTCCCGTGTACCTCCGAACCGTTAGATGCCTCCTCACCATTTTTCCAGCTTACTCATTGGTTCCTAGATGTCAGAGGGGCATGTATGAATCCCCTATAATTGTAATAGACATTTTGTAACTTTCATTCCTGACACTAACGTTATAGACTGCTTCTGACCAAAATAAAGCTTTACCCGTTTAAGGACCTGCTGTTGAACTGAGTTATTGGAGTGCCTGACAGTTTGGGCCCAACCTTGCCGATAGTGTTGCCAGAGAGGCACTCCAGGCCCAGGATCACTACTGCAACAACTGTCATCATGCAAGAAGGAAAAGGGTGGGAGAAGGAGCAGTTGCACTATGCCCCCCCCCCCAGCCACTGAAGTGGCAAAACTGGAAAGGAGTGGAAGGGCAGTGTACGGGTAGGAGGGCAGGAGTCATCATTGCCCACCTAAATTTTGCAACACTAGAGGGGGTGCAGGAGTTATCAGACCTCCCCACCAAGCTGGAAAAGCTGTAGGAATCATTGTTGTCCCCCACCAGCCTCGGAGAGCTGGAGGTAGGAGTGCAGGAGCCATTGCTGCCACTTACTAAGCTGCAATGGAGAATGGGTTGACAGACAAGGGTTGGGGGCAGAAAGAAAGAAGTAGTGTATGACTGAAGTGGTGAGGGGATGAGTGTCAGAAAAGAAAGAAATTGGGGGATGGATATCAGATAAGGGGTGGGGGAGATGAAATAAAGGCAGGAAGCCTGAGTTCTTCCTGGTCCTCACTTGTATATTCAATAAGCCAAGTTGGCCAAAATCTAGTTATACTTAAATCCAGAGACTAGACTTGTGAACAGACAAGACAGATCTTTCTGTGAACCTGAGAAACATCTAGGTTTGCGGGGGGGGGGGATCAGTAATCTAAAAAAATTACACTGGACATTAAAAAAGCAAAAGGAGCATCTGTAGCATTAAGAAATATAGTCCCTCAATGGCCACTGCTAGGCAACCGCTTAGTTTATTTAATAAAAGGCAGGGGGAAGGGAAATCCACGAGTATTTTGGCCTTTGAGGGAGGACTGATTGGGGCCTGGTCTGGCAGCAACCAACAGGCAACTTGCTACTAGAGATGGGCACAAACCATGTTTTTGTGGATTGCTTCAATTCATGGTTCGTGGTTCAAACCACGAACCCATACAAATGGGGAGGCTGATTCATGAACTGACCCAATTAATATCAGTTTGTGAGTCATTTAAAGTTTAAACCCCTGCTTTCTGCTCCCTGCTGCTTTTCATGGAGAGCAGAAAGCAGGGCCATTTAAACAAAACAGCTGAGTGACAGGGAGCTCCCAGATATTTAAACCAAACAGCTGAGTGGCAGGGAGCTCCCCACCAGTCAGCTGTTTTGAGGAAGAGCAGAAAGCAGGGGTTTAGACTCCTGCTTTCTGCACTTCACAAATCGCCAAAAACTGCATCAAAATTCGTGAAAGTTCATGGCAGTTCTTCAGTTCATGAACATTGCTTCACAAGCCACAAACCAGCCAAAATTTGTGATGAACTTTAGTACGTCAGCTGGTTTGTGTCCATCCCTAGTTGCTAGCACCCAACTTGCATGACTTACCTAAGCTCAGGGCTCATTTCCAGCTGGAACAAGCAGGAACACCATTCTGGCAGTAAGAAGCCCAGGACTGACAACTCTCAGTAGCCCTCAGTCAGGCCAGGAGGAGCAGGAAGGAGCACACATGTGCTGCCTTCCTCTGCTTGCCGCCACCGCCACACTGCCACCACCAGCCAGAAGGCAAGGTAAGTTGGTGGGGGTGCAGGGCAGGGGCTTGTTTCAGGTAGGGGTGGTCTGGCTGGTGGGAGGGGCTTGATTGGGGGGGAGAGCCATGGGCAGCTTGGGTGATGTGGGGCATTGCAGAGGCTTGATCGGGGGTGGGAGAGCTGCGGGTGGCCTGGCTGGTATGTGGTGGGGGCTTGATCGGGGGTGGGTGTGGGTGGGAGAGCTGCGGGTGGCCTGGCTGGTGCAGGGGTGGGGTGGGTGGGAGACCCATGGGTGGCATGAATGGTGTGAGGGGGTGGCAGGGGCTTGATCAGGGGGTGGAAAAGCCACAGGCAGCCTGGCTGGTGTGTGGGGGGCTTGATCAGGGGTGGGAGAGCCACAGGCAGCCTGGCTGATGTGGGGTGGTGATGGGGGCTTGATCAGGGGGGCTGGGAGAGCCATGGGCGGCCTGGATGGTGCGGGGGTGGCAGGGGGTTGATCAGGTGGGGTGGGGGTGCGCTGGCTTCCTTCCTTCCTTCCTCCCAATCTCTTTGCCCTCTTTCCCTCCCTCCCTCTTTCTCTTCCTTCCTCCCAATCTCTTTGCCCTCTTTCTCCTCCTTCCTTTCTTCCTCCCTTCCTCCCCATTTTTGCCTTTTCTTTCTTTCTTTCTTTCTTTCTTTCTTTCTTTCTTTCTTTCTTTCTTTCTTTCTTTCTTTCTTTCTCTCTCTCTCTCTCTCTCTCTCTCTCTCTCTCTCTCTCTCTCTCTCTCTCTCTCTCTCTCTCTCTCTCTCTCTCTTTCCCAAAGTTAGAAGCACAAAACAGAAAGGGGGGAATAGAAGATTAAAATTACTCAATAAGAATTTGAGAGTGCAAACCCCAGATTTACAGAGTAAAATTAATAGAGAAAAGTCCATCTATATGAAGAAGAAGAGATAACAATATGATCATAGCAAATATGTTTTCTTACATTTGCTTTTTATTAGGTACAGAATGTACTCAAAATTGTTATGTCATAGATTTTTTTTTTTTTAAAAAAATGGTATTTTCCTTTTTTTGTGGGGGTGCTGTGGTCTCATTACCTGGAGATTTTTGGTGTGGAGCCTAAGCGGTGGGTGTTGCCTTCTGACATACTTCCAATGATGTCAGGGGGTGTGGCATATGCAAATAAGTTATGCTAATGAGCTCCTGCACCTCTTTTTCTATGAAATGACTCCTGCCTAGGCTTAACTACTTGCTACTGTTCAACAGCAGTCTTCACATGAACATCAGACTAGGACTTCAAATTCCCATTCTGCTGTGGAAACTCACTGGATGACCTTTGGCCAGTTCTACATTCTCACCCTAATTTACCTCACAGGCTTGAGGGAATGGTGAAGCCTGGTTGAGCCCCTCATGAGGTGAGGCAAAATGTGGCACCCAGCAAGGCAAGGCAGAGGCCGCCCCTGCACAGGGTAAGGCAGACAGCACCCGGCTGAGCCCCACATGAGGCAAGGCAGATGGTGAGCTCCAGCTGGCTGAGCCCCACATGAGGCAAGGGAGACACTGGCACCCTGCACAGCCAGGCCCTAGATGAGGTGAGGCATTGGGAGAGCCTGGTCCAGCCAAGTGCCATGTAAAGGCCACAGTTTTTCTGATTAGAAGGTGACACGAATAGGGGAGGGTGGAAAACTGAAGATGGAGAGGAGATAAAAGTAGTTCCTTCGGTGGATGGGAATAGCAGAAGGAGGCAGTAAAGGGGGAGAGGCATGAAGGCTTTCAAGGAAGGGAAAGAAGCAATAGTGAAGGAGACAGAAATTAGGTCTATTCTCCAAGTCCTATATTATATTGTGCTTCAGGACCACAACTTACCCTATAACATTCTGCTTAATAGTTTATATGAAACCCTTTGAGGGTATTAAGCTAAACAACCCAACTAGTAATCAAACTGAATTAAGGCTCAGAATGTCAGAGTGGATGCAGCATGTATGACTGCCCATAGAGACAGAAATGCTAGAGTAACACATGTTCTTTGGTATCCAGTTTGATTTCACCAATACATTGATCTACAGGTCCTGCTCCCCAAAATGGCATAACATGGTGGATGGAGCCTCCTGTGATTACTGGTACATGCTGAAAACTTGACAGTTCAAAGGCACTGCTATGCACTGTTGACATTACACCTAAGGGTGCTGCATTACCTTTCAGGGATGTTGAGCTTTTAACAGATGTATGAAAGGCAAAATGGTACTGCATAAACTTTTTTTCCTGACAAACATAAATTGATATCAAAAGCTCTTGGCTATTTTGATACCAGAAATAGTCACTTTTGCATTACTAAAATTAACATTGATTTTTCTCATAGCAAATATCTTTGATCCTGCTAATTAAATATACATCTGAGATGTCTCCACAAAATAAAAAGCAATACCATAATGTCATGCATTGATTAGTATTGTGTTGCATAATTGTACAATTACCTACAGTCCCTTCAGCCTTATTATTAGCACAAATGTATCTGCAGTAGGTAGCAATTACCTCCACATTCCATCTATTGAATACTTGTAAGACTCGTTCTTTCCGATTATTAAAATTATACCTGAATTTTGCATTGTGTCAAAAAAAAAAACCTCCAAACCCTCCCTATCTATTTTTAAAGGCCTTTTAACTTCTGTCAGTATTGTTAAAGGGGATAAATTCAGGATATTTTCCCACCTTTGACAACTGGAATTCTATAAGTACTGTTTTCTTTGACAGGGAGGCACCTATCAGTCCCATAAGCAGTTTCAAGTATGTCAGATTAGTCTGACCTGTATAAACAAATCCCGGGTACAAATTATAGAGTCTTTTTGACATCAGAGACCTTCATTTTAAGGTGGAATGGTTGACCTAGGAGCCTTATTACATATTCTTAAATTCAGGTTTATGCCGAGTTCTCATTAACAGCAGACAAAGTGGTCATTCCACATCTGGGCTGTTCAACTTCAAACTGTGGGAGGGGACTCAGGTCAGCAACATTCAGATGCCACATTAAGGCACAATTTGTGAGCCTTTGCACCCTCTTCACAACTCTCTCTCCTTCTCATATGGAGGATTCATGATCTGGAACAAATTCTGTTTCAGGTGTTTGGATTGAACAGAGCTCTTTTATCCAATCATTCTAAGGAAGGAGAGAGGAGGAGCAAGGGGGACATGCAGGTTTGGCTTCATCAGGGAAAACTACTGTTTAGGGTAATGTCTGACTGCAGCCACAATGGAAACCTTAAATAAAAGATAGGACCTTTGAACCTTGTTCTGAAATCAATCTTCCCTTCCTAGTCCAAACTAGGGCCTCAGATTTGGTCAAATATGTTATACCTTTCCAAATATTTTTTCACCTGGGAGGAGGGAAGAAAAATTCCAGAGAATCTCAACAAGTACAAAAAATCTGGGATGATTGCACAGTAATGAAGCAGAAAATATCACCTTACCTTTATTTATTTATTTATTTATTTATTTATTTATTTATTTATTGGATACATTTATTTGCAGCTTTTCTGCCTTGTACCCAGGATGATTTCCACATCAACACAACTGCCCAAAATATCATACACATGATATAAATAGGAAAGGAACAGGAAGAGAAGAGGAAAGCAAGGATATTCAGGGATAAACTCTTAAATAACTTACAAAGTTCCATAATAACTAGATAGAAAGACTACTATGGGTAGGGTTGCCAGATCCTCCTGAAGATTTGGGAATGGATCCTGGGGAATACAGGGACCTCAGTGGGGTACAATGCCATAGAGTCCACCCTCCAAAGCATCCATTTTCCCCAGTGGAACTGATCTGTGTAGTCTAAAGATGAGCTGTAATTCTGGGATCCCCAGATCCCACCTGGAGTCTGGCATCCCTAGCTACAGGAAACAGTTCTGTGAGTGAAGAAGCCAAAAGGTGCTTGGTCCCAAGTAGCCTCATGGAGGGTGCTATGCACTATATAAGATGTGCATTGATATGGCATAGCAACCATACCAATATGACTTAGATGGAACATGGCTGTCTCACCAGTCAGAAAAAAATATCTAACAGAAAAGTTAGTGAGAGCCAATCCTACCCTCAAAAAAAAAATGGTTCTGTCCCAGTATTTCCTAGGTACAAGCAACCCTTTGCACATTTCACATGCCTACCAGCTCCCCAGTTGGAATAAAATTCCTTATTTTTCTCACATCATTCATGCCAGCAAGCAATAATTTTCCACTGGAGCTATTTGGGAAGCTCATCTGCTTTGTCCATCGAAGGTCCCATCAGGCTCAATGCAAATAGGAATAGAAAGCATGTGACATGAAAGAATTCTACCTCAGACTAGTGTTGCCAGCCAGCAGTTGGAAACCAGTGGGAGTACAGGAGTACAAATCCTGAGTCTCATCAATTCAGTCTTTTTTAACCGATTAAGCACTGCTAGTTTAAGAATCAGCTGAAGAACATCTTGTTGATTTTGTTCCTCTTCCTGCTCCAGATACTTAAGACCTAGGCATGGCCAGGGGGTGGAAGCTCATGTTGGGAGGAAGGTCTGTTCTGTACTCAGAAGCCTCCCCTTCCTTGTTTAGTTTCTATTTTGTTTTTGCTTTTGCATTGTACATCATGGTAATAAACAATTACAAAATTTTTAAATTCAGTGTTTGTCCTAAAGATGGTGATTTGGCATGCTATGCACTATATAAGATGTGCATTAATATGGCATAGCAACCATACCAATACGACATAGATGGAACATGGTGTAGCAGTTAGCTGTTGGATTAGGCTCTGGGAGACAAAAAGAAGAGAAGTGAAGGTTTTTATACCCACCCTTTTCTACCTTTAAGTCTTCTCACAACTGTCACCTTGTGAGGTAGGTGGGGCTGAGACAGTTCTGAGAAAACTGTCACTGGCCCAAGGTCTCACAGAAGGTTTTATATGGAGGAGTGGGGAATCAAATCCAGTTCTCCAAATTAGGGTCCACCATTCTTAACCACTATACCACACTGGCTTTGCATCCTTATTCTGGAAGCTCACTGGCTTGGGCTACTCACTCTCTCTCAGTCTGACCTATTTCACAGGGCTGTTGTTGTGAGGATAAAATGGTGGAGATGAGAATTATGTTGTAAACTGCTTTTGTTCTCTATTGGGGAGAAACATAATGTATAAATGTCTCAATAAATAAGCTATGAATTATGACATTCCCTATTTGACTGTCACTTCTGCCATGGACTCATGGCAGACAATACTCTGCTACCTCAGGGCTAACAATTTTCAGCTATCATACAGGGTTGTTGTAAGGTCTGCAACAAGAAAATGTATGTAAAGCACTTGGGCGGTTTGAAAGTGTTGTCATTATATCTAGTAGTGAAGACAGTGACCTTTGTACAGATGATGAAAGCAGAAAAACCAGACCACCCACAGGCAAGGTGGGGGTTTCTACAATATTTGTGGGACTCTTATGTTAGGCAAGAAAATATGATTTTTGTAAATTAGCCAAATCTAAAAAATGCCACCAAAGGGATCAAGCCATGACAGAAGCTGAGCAGGTGTTAACCAAAGGGGGTAGGAATCAGAATGCTCTGGTCCCTGAGGTTTTATAAAATCCTGTACGAAGGTATTTTGGGTGGTGAGGTGGTATTTCCTAATTGCACCTCACAAGCCCCCAGCTTGTCTGAAGCTAATATAATGTCCCCCTTGCCTGTCATGTGGCTGGAGCAGTAAATGGTGGAAAACTAAGCAAGTCTGCACATATTTAGATTGCTCCCCATCAATGACCTTGCTGGCCTGAAGGAATTTGCCATACTGCCAATTTATGGGGAACTGATCTTTTGGCTATTGTTTTCCCACTCTGTATGATTCTGTGATAGTATTTCTGGAAATGAAATATGGTTAAATATAGTAAAATAATTTTATAGTAGAAAATGTTCTTGGCAAACTAAATTAAACTAAGATGAGCACATAACAGCCACTTGAAGGGAAGAGCTGTTTTTTGTTTATTTTTCCATTGGCATACCAAGGAGTATAATGTAGTCTGTTATGATTTTTTTCAATTTATTATTATTTTTTAAAAAATAAAGGATACAAATGCAAAATCTTATTTTCTTTTGGGTCTCATCCCAAGACTTCAGACCGAAAGGGTGCTTAAATAATATTTCCACTACTCTGCAGATGTCTTCTATTTATTTTTCACCAGAGTACAAATTCATAATGTCCCAACATTTTTTTTAAAAAAATACAAAGTATTTCCTTATGGTGGAATTAAGCAGGGGCTTAGATTCTCATGAAATGACAAAGGTGTGATTTGCCAAATGAGAAGAGAGCTGCACAATATACTATCAATGAATTTACCAGGAACAGGGGATTTTTTAATTTTTATTTATTTCATTTATGCCTGTCTTTTTCCACTTTAGGAACCCAAAGTAGTGTACATAATTCTCTGCTCCTCCATTTTATCCTCACAACAACCTTGTGAAGTAGGTTAGGCTTAGGGATGGGCACAAACCAGAAAAATGCACTTTGGTTTGTGGTTCGAGGCATGCCTCATTCATGAACCATGGACCATCACAAACTTTTAGCCACCTTGCAAACTGGTTCAATTTGTGAGACTTGTGAGGTGGTAGGACACCCCCTGGCATGCTAGAGACATCAAACTCGCAGGGGATCTCCAGCTGACATTCCTCTACTGGCCCTCCAAGTTTAGTGAGGATTGGATTTACAGGATCTGAGTTATGCCCCTCCCCACCCCTGCAAGAAGGTGCCCCAAGGAAAGTGTGTTCTGGGGAAATGACCACCTGTCATGGCTAGAGTAATGGTTATTTTTCACATTAAAAAGTTCTTGCCTTTTACATTCTGATCCTAAGCCCATTTATGCAGAAGTAAGACCCGCTGTGTTCACTTAGGTTTATTTCCATGTAAGTGTGCAAATACATTCTGGTTGCCAGTAAATATTTGTTCATCATTGGAGGAAAAATTATTTTTCCCCTTTAACTTCTCCTGCCCACAACCCTAAACTGGCCTGGGGGGAGGGAATCATGATCCAAACTTTGCAGAAAATCAGACTGCAGAAAATATAGCTGTAAACTTAAAATAACAAAAAAAGGATTCAGTTGTACTGAATCTAAGAAAGTTACATAACTGGATCAAACGATCTAGAAACATTGAAAATACTTGTGTGGGTCCCTCCCCCTCGATGGAAAATCAGCACTCAGCCCTATACCATATTTGAAATTAAATGTCTTGAGAACATTTATAGTGAGAAGTTAGCAATCATTAGGCTGTGTCTAAATTATGTGCCATACAGAGAATAAAAGTACTGACAATCAGCAATTTTGAGTTCCTTACCCTAAAACTGACCCTGCTTAATAATTCTGCAATTCCAGCTTTTCCTCTCAAACAGCAGTTTGAACAAGCTGTTATTTGCAGGGTTCAGTTATTGAACAAGGTTTGGTGGTTGGCGCTAGCAAATCCTAAAATTAAGGGTGTTTCTTGTTCGAAGTGCCTGTATTATTATCTTAAATAAATGCCATGTATTTGTCTTGGAAAGGCTCTATCAGACATCGTAGTGCAGGCAACACTGGCTATCCACCAACAAATCAGTAGGTAAAATGGTTTTGGCTTATTCAAGGACAAGAAATGAAGGAGGAAATAATGAAATAAGGTTTCAACATCTTTGCTAGTATTTATTGTTGATAGTGAACTTAATGGGACATTGTGGATAAGCAGTTACAAAACTTTGTAAAAGCTAAGAGACAAGGTCAATATTGTCTACTCTGGCAGCAGTTCCATGGAGTCAGCGAGCAGATTCCTGCATGACCTAGAGATGCCAGGGGAACCTTTGGCATGCAAAACAGCTGCTCTAATACCAAGAATAAATTGCTGGTGATTGGATTAGTGAGTTGCAAGTTGTACAGGCTTGCCTTATAGCATGTCTGAAAGACTCATCTTTATTAGTATTACCATGACCACCAGCCCACCAGTTAGGCTTGTCAAACCCCTGCTGATGGTGGGGAATCACCCACCACCAGCAGGCACTTCGCACTGCCACTCAGCTGGCTGGGGTGGTGGGGAGAATAGCAGTAAACCTGGGGGACGTTGGCAGTATCACAACATGTTGACAGCACTCCCTGTGCTCCTGGAAGTGATGTCAGCTCATCACTGTAGGATACTGGGGAGACTCTGGCATTTTGGGCAGGACTTTATGGTTAAACCACAGAGTTTTGCCCAAATGCCAGACTGTCCCAGGTATTCCCTGGCAACATGCTGATTTCAATTCTAGGAGCATGGGGAGTGATGTCAGAGCATCACCAGGGGTGTCAGTGCTTTGCTGGCAACTTCATTACATCGCTGGCAAGGCATTCCCTACAAAGATAAAAAACATCAAGAATCCAGCAGCACCTTAAAGACTAACAAAATATGTGGCAGAGTATGAGCTTTTGTGAGTCACTGCTCACTTCTTCAGATACCTACAAAGGTAAGTCACCTACTGGTTGCCAGGAAACCTGAAAACCCTACTGCTAATAGTTCAAGTTCATTTTTGTGGTTCCCAAATGTTCCTTTGCATTTTTGCGGTCCTCTTCTAAAATCATATTCACAAAATGGGACCCACTGCAGGGCAAGATGGAACCAGGTGGGAGGAGTTCACATGGCAGATCCCCTCTATGCCAGCATTGCTCCAATGGCCTGGCTTGAGAGCCAACGTTGGGATTCTTCTAATGTGATCTGAAGTTCCTGGAATTGCCTTCTCAGTGTGACAAAAAGGCTCTGCGTGAGCAGAGAATCTTAGTTATGTGATAGATACAAGCCTGATTTCACAATGGACACTGACACCTTCCAGAATTAGAAAACCCTAGAGCAGAACCCCTTCCTCCCTGACTTCTGAAAATGTATTGTTGGTATTATGACAACAAGACTTACAAATGAAAGAAATCACTAATAGTTGCAAAAAAGGTTTTTTTGCCATTTTAAATATAACCAGTTTAGATACTAGGACATACTTTCAGTTGTATGCAATACATATTTCTGGCCAGTTTCAATGGAACTAGGACTCAAAGTTAAAAACCATCTGCACCTCCTGTTTCCGCTTGAGACATTATTTATGTTTTTGGCTTTGTATCCTGAACTAAATACAGAACATGTAAGGCTGGTAATTAACCCTTGGAGAAATGAGTTTCCCAACAGCATATGGAATGGGAAGATGTTTTTAATCAAGCAGTAAAACCCCCAGGATTTATACATGTTCAAATTGTCCTGCTTAATGAACCCAAAGGGAGTAGACATTAAATATTTTCTTAACATAAACCTACCTATATTGAAGAAAAGTAACACCCAGACAAAAGCCAGGAAATTCAAATTTGGTTCTTATGAATCCTCATTAACACAACAAATTATGGCAGAATATTTAGTAATGTGAATGTGTAAGTTAGGAATTTGGTGACCTTTCTCTACTTATGTTGTCTTGGAAGCAGAAAGCATTGATTGTGATGGGACTCACGTTCAAGTAAATGTATCTGAATTGTACATTTTCTCATAGACCTGCTTTCATATTTTTCTGGATATATTTTATATATAAACTGTGTATACACATAGACATGTAGAAAACATATTTTTTTCTAGCTAAATAAATTTTTTTACCTTGCTAAATAAGATATGCTACTTAAAACAAATCTGGGAATTAGTGTAGCAAGATGATTTTCAGTCTTTCTGGATGCAAAGCCCGGGGTGCATCCAAAACAACAGGAATGTCCTAGGGTACATCCAATACAACAGGATTTTGGATGAATGCAGTCTCAGTTTGCCGAGGGGCAACAGTGCAATGGGCTTTGCCTATTTAAAAAAAATTCCAAAACTCATTCTGGGATATATTCAGTTAAATTTCAAAGACCTCTGCCTGAGACCCTTGGGAGCCTCTAGTAGTTTTCATTCATTGATTCGTTCATTCTTTCATTCATTTAAATATTTATATCCCACCTTTCTTTGTGGCTCAAAGCACTTACAAATCTCAAACAATCAAAATAAAACCCCTCTCCTAAAAAAACGCCTGCAATCTATATCCCATTATATGTTCTGACAAACAGAATGGTCTTGCAGCACCTCCTAACAATTTCTAGAGACACTAGGCAGCACTGAACAGCATGGAAGATTGGTCTGGCTCAGTACATGGCTGCTTCTCAGTTCTTGTTTATATTAGGACAATGCAGCTAATGAAGAACTTCGAACACAGATGGTTTAATTCTAATTAGTTATGTTCAAATACATATCCATGTCATATGAATGTTTGCACACCAGATTTATGGGCACTGGTTCCAGTAGGTGCCAGTGGATTCATGTTCGTTGAAGTAGTGTTTAATTCGGAGTACTTTTCATCTTGGCACCTCATACTCTTATAGAATTATAGAATCACAGAGTTGGAAGGGGCCATACTTCTGTGTTAGAGTGGAAGGAGCTGAAGATACAGACATAGCCCCAGCAATGTGAAAGACAGCTGCTACTGAAATAAGAAAGTGGCTTGGAACCTCTGGAATATATATCCAAGGTTCAACTACCTTGACAATTTTTCCCAGCCATATTTCCTTGGTTATCCTCCATTTCCTGTTCCTTAACGGTCTATATCCCATTATAATCCCATTCAAAATAAGGTGCTGGAGAAGACTCTTGAGAGTCCCTTGGACTGCAAGAAGATTGAATCAGTCAATCCTAAAAGAAATCAACCCTGACTGTTCCCTGGAAGGCAAGATACTGAAGCTGAAGCTCAAATACTTTGGCCACCCAATGAGAAGGGAGCACTCACTGGAGAAGACCCTGATGCTGGGAAAGACTGAAGGTCAAAGAAGAAGGGGATGGCAAAGGATGAGATGGTTAGACAATGTTATCGATGCAACGAATATGAAATTAAGCAAACTCTGGAGGACGGCAGAAGACAGGAGATGATATGGTTCATGGGATCGCGAAGAGTCAGATTCGACTGTGCGACTGAACAACAACAATGGTCAGTGATCTTCTCCAACCAGTCCTATGACTACACCCTCAACTCCTGCCACTGTAATTGCCACCATCACAGATTACCAAATTGTATTAAAAGTCGAATGGTAGAATAAAAGATCTCCCATTCACTGAACGTGCTGTTCTTCTGCAGGACCCAGTGGGGCATAGCCTTCACAGGAAAGGCAATTTGCACTTCCAAATCCTATATAAACCTCCATGTGGATTTATTCCAACTACTAGAACTAGTAAATATATATTGTTTCCTACCATCATAGGTATAAACATTCCTAGTAAAAGTATCATCCAAACCAGGCCAAAAGAGTACCACTTCTGCAAAGCCTGCTTTTATTAATTTCAAATATTTGTAATAGTCTTTTAAAATTGCAAAACAGAAATTGCTTAGAAATAACTTCATGGACAATGTCATCTTTTTTAAATCAAAGGTTTCCCAAGCTTTTAGACTAGGAAGATTTTCTTTCTTTCTACATGTTTAGCCTAAATACTCTTTTGATGGATTTCTCTTGTTTACAGGTTGCAGTTCATGCGAATTTTTATGGTCAAGTGACAAAGCCCAAGACTAGCCATTTTAAATGCATGGCTCTTTTCTGACTGAAAAGAAACTTAACTAGCACGAAGTTAGCCCTTTGTTCCGCTGACCTCTTGTGCAACAGAAGTCGTATGGAGAATTTGCATTATAGAGCTTTCTTTTTCAGTGTTAGGCACAATGTCCCAGATATTCTTTTGTATATGGGATCCTCATCTAATGCTCCCACCCACAGCTTGCAGTAGAATTTTGTGCATCTTTTAAAAACCTTATCCAAGATAGTTTGTTCCATATGTTCAAGCATTGCCTATGACTGCTTCCCAGTACTGCATTTTCCATAGTTACTTTGTGGTAGTTTTGCAGCAGTGTGAAATGCCGTGAGTTAGCAGAATTTCAGATTTTGCTGTAATCCTTTGCTATATGCAGAGTGTTCAAGGCTCCAGATCAGGTAAGTGTTTGCTTTGCTTTACACATTCTAAATTTTGCTTGGAATGTGTATATAGTTTCTTTGGTTAATAAATCCTTTATAGTTTAGTACGACAGTGTCCATACCATAAAAAGTCTGTCTCCAGTGCATTAGCACTGTTCTCACAAAATAATTCTGGATGTATATTGGGGGTGGAGATTTCAAAATTTATTGTCACTGACACCATGACATTACTTCCAGTTCTGTAGCAGGAGATCTCCTGGCAATGGGAACCCATTTGTTGACCAGTAACAACTGAAGTGCCAGCAGGAGAAAATGTGGGGATGAGGGCACACGAGCATCACACATTGCTGTCACTCCAAGGGCAAACCAGAAAGAGGCTCTCTGGGAAGTGCAAGAATGTTACGGTTTTACCATAGAGTTTTACAAATAGAGTGTTTCATGATATCAATTCCAGTTTTCACTGAAAGTGATGCCAGATTCCCCCGCTTGACTCTGGTGCACCAGTTCCTGCTCCCCTAAATGCTCCTGGGGTTACTGGCTATGGTCTGCCAATTCTACATGCCACAGGCCCAATCCAAACCAGGATCCTTCCTCTGCACCTTAAAGACTGCTGGGGCCAAGGTTCTACAGGATCTCAGGCAGTCAAATGCCTTTCTGAACACCTGAGGCCTGTTCTAAACATGCAGTGGAATGAGGTAGAATGAGGTGCCAAAGTAGTGAGGTGGCTCAGAGCAACACCAGGAGGGGAAAAAAATTAAATGGCCATCAGGCCAACAGTGTGACATCACTTTTGGGGAAAGCCTGGAGTTTTTGCCAGTTCCTAGAAAGGCATGATATCACTTCCAATTTTTTTATCAGAAGTGACATGACACCATTGTCAATGGCTGCCCTCCTGCTCGTGGTCTCCCACTGTGTATCACTTTATAATTATCTGTAAATGGGAAACCAGCACAGCATTTTAAGGGCTAGGCTAGAACAATGATGTGTTAATTTTTAATTTGCAAAAAGCTATTACAAGGAGGAACATTAAAAGTGTGGCTCTTCCCATCTATAGTGTGAAGTAGGACTGCCCAATCTACCATCTTGTTCTGCTACCCATCTAGACCAGGTCTCTAAGGGAAAATGTCAGGGACTGACACTGCAAGGTTCTGCATCCAGAGCTTTCATTCTTCTGCTAAGCTGCTACATAACTGATCTCATTAAACTATAATTCCCAGGGCTTCTTTAGCGAAAGACATACCATATTTACCATAAAGGAAGATGTTCCTGAATGTAAGATGTTCTCCCTAAAAACGAACACACCAGAAGATAAAGATAGAATTCAACAAGATCGGAACATGCTGGAAAAGTGGGCAGATGTGAACAAGATACAATTTAACAAGGATACATGCCGAATTCTGCAATTGGGTAACAAAAATGAGGCATACTGGATGGAGGGTACATTTTTGAGTAGCGGTGTGTGTGAATAAGATCTTGGGGCAAGGCTGGACTGAAAGTTAAATATGAGCAGCCAGTGTCATGCGGTGACAAAAAAGGTAAATGCAATCTTGGAGTATATCAATAGAGGCATAACATCTAAATCACAAGATGTCATAGTTCCACTGTATTGTAGTATTGTGTGCAGTTCTGGAGGCCTTACTTCAAAAAGGATTGGACAGAATGGATTGCGTGCAGAGAAAATCAATGAGGATGATCGGGGGGCCTGGAGACCAAGCCTTATGAGGAAAGGCTGAGGGACTTGGGAATGTTTAGTCTGGAGAAAAGGCGGTTGAGGGGGGACATGATTGCTCTCTTTAAGTATTTGAACAACTGCCAATTAGAGGAGGGCAGGGAACTGTTCCTGTTGGCAGCAGAGGATAGGACGCGCAATAATGGGTTTCAATTAAGGGTGGGAAGGTACCGGCTGGATATTAGGAAAAACTTTTGTACGCTAAGAGTTGTGCAAAAGTGGAACCAGCTGCTTAGGAGGTGGTGGACTCCCCCTCACAGACAGTCTTTAAGCAGCATCTGGACAAACACTTGTCAGAGATACTTTAGGCTGATCTTGCATTGAGCAGGGGGTTAGACTAGATGGCCTGTAGGGTCCCTTCCAACTCTGTGATTCTATGATTCTATTCTAAAAGTTATACACAAAAGGCTTTTTATTACTATACCTAATTTTAACGTATATGAAAATTTAGATAGATAGCCATCTCCTTTCTTGATGGCTAGTCTTCCTTTCAGCTAAATATGGTAACATACTGGTGTAAAATCAATATGAATTGATAGCCTAAATATGACCACAGTAACTTTTGGACAGGTATTCAAAACCGAGTTAAGCTCATTTGAGCTCATTGAGCTGCCTGCTTCATTGCCGGTTGAGGAACATGATCCTTATTCCACAGCACAGTTTTTCCCTCTTCTTCCAGGTTCTCTGTTGAGCTAGATCAATACAACAGCCTGCATACTGCACAAACACACACATATTCACAGTCAATATAAACACCAGCTGAAGTCAGAGCAAACACACTTGACGTATTCTTTATTGATTCCTGCTCAAAGTCAGACTGTTCAAATCATACTGAAGTCAGTCAGATTTCACCAAACTACCAATGTTCACAATTGCAACTTAAAAACTTAATCATTTTTAGGTGATCTTGATGGGTGAGTTAAACATATACTTAAATTTCTCCCACTGAAATAATGAAACATAAAATGCTCTTTTTAAGGTCTTACAGAAAAAAGTTGAGGAGATAGATTCTTGAGGAGGAAAATCTTCATAAAGTTCAGCCTATTCAAAAGAAGATCTTTTAATGAGTGAAAAATGGCTTTGACTTTTATTAAAATTCTACTCACTAGTATTTGAAAGAGAATCCATTCAGAATTTTCTCCCCCCTTCCCTACTCTCTCTCTTTTTGGCCCCCCTGCATCCTAAAGAACCAGCAACAAAAGAGGCATTTTCATGTCAGGGAAAATGTCTGAGGAATGATCTGAGGAATATTGTCATTATATCATGCATTCTTGGATCAATTGTAAAACTCATGCACTGGAACTACCAGACTTTAGTGAAATTAGTAGGCTTGTATTGCTGAACTGTTCCTGAATCGTCAATGCTAGTTTGGTACACTGCTTAGAGGAAGAGGAGGAGGAGGAGATTGGATTTTTACCCCGCCCTTCACTCAGCGTCTTAGAGCAGCTTACAAACTCCTTTCCCTTCTCCTCCCCACAACAGACACCCTATGAGGTAGGTGGGGCTGAGAGAGATCTTTCCAGAACTGCCCCTTCAAGGACAGCTGTTGTCAGAACTATGGCTTGCCCAAGGTCATCCAGCAGGTGCAAGTGGAGGAGTGGGGAATCAAACCCAGTTCTCCCAGATTAGAGTCCGCACACTTAACCACTACACCAAGTGAAGACAAGAGTCAAGTGAATTTTTACCCCCATCCTGCATTGCAGGCCATATTAATTATTCCTCAAGATTGTCCATCTCTGAAGTATCCACAATGGATGTTCTCAAAATGCATATAGGATTAGCCATTTAATTTTGAATAGATCAAAAACCTGTCCCAAATATTGTCCTTCCCCTACTTGGATTTGGAATGGTGCCCATGCTCTGAACAGGTGCATCTTGGACTCTCCAGCCCTATATTTTAGGTAGGAAGGTTTTTGGCCAACACTGTTACTGAAAATGCTCTTGCCACTAGGTCCACCAGTTGGTAGTCCAAAGATCCCACCTGTCACCTTAAAAATCATGGAAGCAGCATGATCTGAATGCTTCTCATTTTTATTATTAGAGTTTCCTCCCAAGCTCACAGTCATAAAAGTACATGCCCCTTCTCTTAACTGGCCTCCCAACATAGTCTTGTGTGACTTGCAAACTCAGCTAGGAAGGAATCCTTGAATTATTTGCTGGTGATAGAAGTGATCCAGGTGGCTGGTGAACTAACCACTCAACAGCCTTGTATGCAATGCAGCAATGGCACCACAACGTTTATCATTGGCCTCTAACAGACTTTACAAAAACAAATCCATCTTAAAATGCGTTTTATGTACAAGTTCTAAGGGCATCGCCCTGCTTTCCCTTTTTCCTCACCCTGGTGACAGCCGTGTTGACTAATTGTTGCGGTGGAACTTTGTCTGAACTTTTGTCTAATCCAAACGCCAGAACATAAATAAACCTGCATCTCAGTCAGCAAACTATTAAAAAGTTACACAATCTTTGCTAATGCAAAGAATGGCCTGTAAAAGAAGCCTTACATCTGCTGTTCAGGAAGCAAACAGACCGCGTAGACTGAGAATGGGCTGTTCCCCCATTGCTATCAAATGGTAAATATACTGAAATGGGCAATCAATTTAAGATCACAGCTAATAAGCCAGCTTTTATAGATGTCACAGACAGGTCAGTCATGTGTGTATGAGTGAGTTAGTGTGTCAAGGATATTCCATGCTCCCTTAGTCCCATACAGCTGTTGTGTGAATAGGGGACCTCTGGGTTTCTATGAGCTCTGACATCGAGACATGCTTCTTCCTGTTGTGGGGCAACTGTGAGTGGAGGCAAAACAAAAGTACCCACAAGCTTCAAAAGCACCTACTCTAGAAAGGATATCATCCACATATCGACTGTAACATCCCCTGGGCTTATTCAGATAATCTCTTCTCCACAAAATGGTGAAGATACTAATACCGAACTAGAGATGCTGATGAAAACTAGAATCAATTGGGTTCTCATATGAATTTCCTTAGCTTAATGGAACTGAGAGTAAGCAAAGAATTTATAGGTTTCCATGTGGTTGGACAAGCACAGGAATGGCACAGCTTTTTTCCTTCCCAAGGCTCTGACATTTCCTTGGGCTTGTGCAGAGTTTCCCAGAACCTTCAGTCTTAGGGGCATTTTCTTAGAAGTTCATGTTCATAACTAGAATAAAAGATAAATGACAGAATGACTGACAAGATCTATTACATTGACCAGAGCATCACCTGTCTAGCCATGTAATATATATTAAAGAATGCAAGGACTCTGGATGCCATAGGAAGTATATTAAGAAAATTACAGAACTTCGTACCCAGTTCAGTCATCACTACCTATACATCAAAACAAATTTGATTAACAAATTTAAATGGCTATGATTTTTCAGACTTGGATATCTTCAATAAAAAAGAACATCCACTGTTGAGAACTTAGAAGTAAGGGAAAACTTCTGAATAAACAAATCTGTACTTTGACTTGGAACAATAATACAGACTTTTACCTTTTTACTTTTTGAACCTTATAGTGGTGAGTGAATTTTCCTTGGCTCAGCTCAGAAAAAAATGCCTTGGTAGTTATGAGCTTTCTTCAGGAGCATTCAGGGAAAAGACGCTTCTCTGAGCGTTTTCTCCTGATGTGTAGTATTGGAGAGTGTACACTGATGGTGCTATATGCTTACACCTTATTGTATTGTTGCTAAGAATTGTTTGTTTGAAATGTAACAGTTCAGTGTTACCAATGAAGACAACAGCAGAGTATTTTAAGTCTATTCTGTTTTGTCAGTCTGATTTCTAGGATAAAGCTAAGAAGAGCAGGCTTGATTCTCCAGGTTGGGCTACCAGGAATGATGAACAAGTGTATCTCATAAACCCAATGGGACTCCCAAAGAATCCCACTGTTTTATCCACTACAAGGTAATGGATAATATTCATTCTTACCATGAAAAATAAAGCACTGCATCTGGGGACATTTCAGAGGATCTCTCAAGAAAGAGAACAACTATAGACCTTCATGCCAATTTCAGAAATTACAAGTGAAACATATCAGTAGCAAAACCCTCAAGCAACATTTTGTCAAACAGTTCAATGACTGCTAAGAGAAATTTAAAATATGAAATCTTGTGATTCTAGAAGCAAGGGAGAACTTAGTATAACCTATGCCTTTAATTCTTTCTAAAACTTGTTTTGCACTTATATCTAATACCCTCTTGATTTTTTTCTGTTCTCAGCGTTCTTAGAAACTATCACTTTGACAGCCAATGTCAAGTTGAAATTGAGCTGTGAAGCTGATGAAGACAGAAGTCAAAACATTTAACTACATGCTGTTGAACCTATCTTTGTTTTCTGAGTCACTGATTTACAGCTCTGATGGCCCACAGAATAGCTGTACTGGCTAAAGTGTCCCTTGCTCTTTTTGTAAAGCAGACCCATTAGGACCAGGCTATCCAGCTAGCTTTGACATGGTGTATATAGTACAATCTTAAACAGAGCTCCATGCTTCTAAGACCAGGGCTATTTTGGGGCAGGAACGCACAGGAATGGGGTTCCGGCTGGCTCCTGAGTTGGCCACGCCCAGCAGGAACTCATTAGCATAATAGGCTACATGCAGCAGCAGAAACTCATTAGGATTGGCTACATTAGGGGTGTGT
This sequence comes from Gekko gecko, assembly GCA_029375565.1. NCBI lineage: Eukaryota > Metazoa > Chordata > Lepidosauria > Squamata > Gekkonidae > Gekko > Gekko gecko. Next base: position 63,363,203 of record JAPDNY010000001.1, on the reverse strand, counting down.
GGCCTAACATGCAAAGGAGTTCCGCTACAAAAAAAGCCCTGGGTTCTGACAACAAACAAGGTAAACAGACTAAGCAAACGGTGGGTGTGGCTGGATGACCACACTTCTGGTAACATGGGGGTGTGGCCTAATTGGCTAATGAGTTGTGCTGTCAGGGTGTGGCCTAATATGCTAATGAGTTTCTGTTGCTGGGTGTGGCCTATTCTGCTAATGAGTTCCTGCTGGGCTTTTTCTACAAAAAAAGCCCTAAGACCATTTACTTTGGTGGACTTTGAAAAGTGTTAACTCTGTTTAAGATTACAAAGTTAGTCACTAATGATATATGGACAAGCTAGGAAAGCTGTATCTTCCTGTCTTATGAGAGATGAGACAAGTTTAGATTGTGGGCCCACCGGCTATTGAGGAGACAGCATGCAGAAGAAAAAACACAACCAGACCAAGGAGCATTGTCGTAGCATGGGGATGGATCCAGCATTGGACAACCTGCCTGTTGCCCAATAAATTCATTCCCCCCAGCCTGCCAGCTGGGGGGAAACATGAAGTGGCAATTCCAGTGGGGACCACATGGGTACCAGATGCTGCATGGCTCCCTTGCCATCTGCTAGTAAGAGCCAGATGACAACCCCAGATCTGGGCTTGCTGCATCATGGCTCCATCCCTAAGACCTCCTAAGGAAGTCCCCAAATGGAGGAGGTGGACAAGGAGACCCAACCTCTACAAAATGAATCCATCCCAATGCACAAACCACCAAAGCTGTGACAAATTACAAATTACAAACACAGAACCAAAACACAAAATATCCCACAAAAGAACTGAGGGTAGATGGGTGGGACAGCCGAAAGAGCAAGCAAGACAAGGCACCTGATGGCAGCTGTTTAAATAGCTGTGAGGAGAGCCTGAAATGGGTCTCATGTCACAACCACTCCCTGGGCTGCCCCTGCCTCCTGGCCAGCTGATGATGATGGTGGCTGGCCAGGAAATCACTGCTGGGCATCTCCACATGGACCCTGTAGAAACAGCCACATGGCTGCCGGCAGCCAGCAAACCTCTTCCTGTGCTTCTCTCCCAACCCGCACTGCAAAATTCAGCCCCTGGTAAGTTAGGTTTGTTGCTTTTGCTTGTGGGGGGGGTAGTCTGTGTAGCAGGGGAAGAAACACATTTTTTTTTGAGCTTTCAGGGGACTGGTGTCGATGTAGGACTAGTAACCCATGAGTCTACTTGTTTTCCAGCTGCCCTATCTGTATGTTTGCCTAAACTCTTTATTATTATCTATTGATGTTAAGGTTTCATATTCCACATTCTCCAGAATCTGCCTAAGGCATATATTTTGCTAGTATCCTGTTTTACTAGAAACTGACCATACTGCCCTGAAATTGTATACTACAAGAAAGAGACAAGAATGGTCTCAGCACTTCTGGGACCCTGGGCAAAAGTCCAGGATGGGGCACAAGAATCACTGTCTGGGATCACTCACCCCGTGCCTGGCCCACCCCAGGCTCAAGCCAGCTGCTGCTCAAGCCCCTCAGTGGGAAGGTGGGCAGGCATACATGGCAGTCTTCTGCTGCCCAATCCTCTGAGGTGGCAGGCAGGTACACTCAGTGACCAGTCACTGCCTGAGTCCCGGAAGGGGTGGCAGGCATGTACAGCAGCCAGGCACTACCTGGCAGGTTGTTCACTGGCTAGCCTCAGCCTGAGGCCCCTCTGAGCCAGACACTTGACCCACTGAAGGGGTGCCCCCCTCTGTAAGGGCAGTGGGGAAGTGGATTGTCAGGGACCCTCCCAGCCCAGTGTGGCTGCCCGATATGTCCTGTCTCTAAGGTCACCTCTAGAAAGAGGAGAGAACAAAACAGACAAAAACTAAATATAGACTGCTATCTGATTGCTTTACTCCTGCAGGACTGAGGTGTCAAGACACTTGCCTGCCCTGGCTTACAGTAGTAGTCTGACCACCTTGAGGCCTGCTCTCTTCTGACACATCTGGAAAGAGACATCAGGTAGGGGGAGAGGTTACTTAAAGAAAACTAGTTCAAAATCAGGTCAGAATTGCTCCCATTTTTCAAATAGGAATTATTGGTGTGTTAAACCAATCCAAAATAGCTGACCTCTGGCAGCAGTTTTTATCTAGAAAGTGAACATCCCAAAGTCAGTGCACTGGATTCTGTAATTTTGTTTAAGGGTTCAGGATTGGTAAATACCAATACAATTAAAACCTGCATTTCTGCAGTCAAGCTAGTGACTTGAATAGTCATGATACACTTTGCCCTCTTGGTGGCACTATGGCAGAGGCAGTAAATGTTTGTTCCTTGCTCAGATCAGCTTTAATGAGTATTTCTTCACTGTAGATCAGAAGAGAACACTGCTGATGCTATTTGACTCTATTTTGACATAAATTTGAAGATATGTTTCTTCTGGGGACAAGTTTGTGTGTGCAGACAAAAGGCTTGTGTAGAAGCTGGTTTGGGTTACTTTGCTAATAAGAAATGCTGTCTGCTATTTGCTCGTGCTGGTGTTAGTGCCTATAAGATGAGCCCCTCTGCAATAGTATAGGAGGAAAGGTAGAAGGTGCTTAATGAAATCCATAAGCCCCACCTCTTAGCAGAGAGCCAGGCTGATATAGTGGTTAAGAGTATCCTTATTCTAATTGCCAAAATATGTGGATACCTATTCCCAACAACAGGGGGCTCACTCTCCCCCAACAGCTTTTCCTGCATAGTCAGGAGACTTCCTGGGTTTGTAGAAAAATCCAAAAAGTGAAAAAAAAATCCCTTCAGGGACGGTTGAATCCCCCAAAAACCTTTTGAAATGGCCTCTGCAGGGACCTAACTCCAGGCATCAACAGTAAGAGATTAGAATGTTCGGGGGGGGGGCTTCTAACTGGCTCTGTCGATCAAAGGGTGGGGGAAGGGCCCTTTCCAGGGCTCTTTTGGCCTTTCAGGGAGAGAGGGAGGGAGGGAGCCTTGGGGCCAGGCCTCACAAGAGTTGCCAGTGCCAGGCTGGCAGATTTCTAGAGATTTTGTGGTGGAGTCTAAGAAGGAGGGTTGGGTTTGGGAAGGGAGAGTCCTCAGCTGGGTATAATGCCACAGAGTCCACCCTCCAAAGCAGCTGTTTTCTGCAGGGAGACAGACCTCTGCTATCTAGAGTTCAGTTGTAATTCTGGGGGGTCTCCAGGGCCCATTTGGAGGTTGGCCACTCTAGGCCTGGCAGTAGTCTAGGGTTAACAGGTCCCCCCTGATTTGCATGACTCACCTAGCCTCGGCTGCTTGCTACCATTCATCAGCAGCCACCCTATGAAAGCCAGTGAGGTGCAGCAGTTAGAGCTTCAAAGTAGGGTCTGCAAGACCCAGGTTCAGATCCCCATCTTGCAGTGGAAGGTGACTGTGTGATTTTGGACCAGTCACATATTTCAGCCTAACCAACCTCACGGGGTTGTTTTGCAGATAAAAAGGAGGAGGGAATAATGCAAGCTGCTTTGACCCTCACTGTGGAGAAAGACTGTAATTTTCCTAGGTAGAGGCTGGGGGGTGGAGATGGAAAGCAGAAGACAGAGAGGCAGATAAAGGTAGGTTGGCTGTTGGTTGGGAAGGAAATAGGGTTGCCAACTCCAGGTTGGGAAATCCCTGGACATTTGAGGGGTGAAGCCTGGATAGGGTGGGATTTGAGGAGGGGAGGAACTTTGGACTAGTGTAATGCCATAGACTCCACCCTCCAGCCATTTCCTCCACGAGAACCACCATTGCTAGCCTCTGGGTGAGGACTGGAGATCACCCAGAATTACAACTGCTGTCCAGGCAACAGAGATCAGTTCCCCTGGATAAAATGGCTGTTTTGGAGGGTTGAGTCTATGGCATCATACCCTGCTGAGGCTGCTTGCCTTCCCAAGCCTCACTGTCCCAAGGCTCCACCCTCAAATCTCCAGGAATCTCCAGGAATCTCCATTTCCCAACCTGGAGCTGGCAGCCCAAGGTGAATTGATCTCTGTAGCTGGGAGATCCATTGTGATTCCCAGAGTGCTGCCACTGCTGCTGTGGGGGGGAGAAGAAGCAAGTGGGTGGCTGAGAGCACTGCCACCACTGTTGCTGCTGCTCTGCAGAGTGGGAGAGGAAGCAGGCAGGAGGGTGGGAGAGTGATGGGGGCAGAAAGAAAGAATGATGGGGTGGGGGGCAGAAAGAGCGAGAAAGAGTGATGAAGTGGGGAGTCAGAAAAACAAAGAGAAAGATGACAGATCAGAAAGAGAGGCATTAATGGAGCAGAAAAGGGGGGCAGAGGGGAGAAATAGTGTGAGAGAGGTAGGGGGTGAGCAGAGGAAGCAAAGGTGTAACGAATGAGATAACCATCCCGCAAGTTTCTTGCGGGTCTCCACTTGTAAACTCTAATTTGGGAGAACCGGGTTTGATTCCCCACTCCTCCACATGCAGCTGCTGGTGTGACCTTGGGTCAGTCATAAATTCTTTCAGAGCTGTTCTCTCAAGGGCAGCTCTTGAGAGAGCTCTCTCAGCCCCACCTACCTCACTGGGTGTCTGTTGTGGGGAGGGGAAGGGAAAAGGATTGTAAACTGCTCTGAGACTCCTTCAGGTAGTGAAGGGCGTGGTATAAATCCAATCTCTTCTTTCAAGAGTCCCCTCCCCCCACCTCTATTTTTGCCTGAGAAGGAAATCTCCTGTTTGACTTATAATGCAATTCTACCTTTATATTTCCCTCCTGGGTTGGATTCCCCACTCCTCCACTTGCAGCTGCTGGATGACCTTGGGCAAGCCATTGTTCTATCAGAGCAGTTCTTAAAAGAGCAGTCCTTGAGAGAGCTCTGTCAGCCTCACCTAGAAGAAGAGAAGGTGTCTGTTTTGGGGAGGGGAAGGGAAAGGAGATTGTAAACCACTTTGAGACTCTTTCAGGTAGTGAAGGGCGGGGTATAAATCCAATCTCCTCCTCCTCCTCCTCCTCCTTCTACTACTACTACTACTACTACTACTACTACTACTACTACTACTACTACTACTACTATTATGAGCTTTCTGGTACTGCAGAGACAATAAGGTTATCCCCCACCTACCCCACCACTGCTTTCGCTCACATGGGATAACACACTCTCCCTGCACTATAACAATTATTTGCAACTGGATTTTCCTAGTGCATTATCCAGTAATGTGTGAAAGCATCCCCCTACCTCTGCTAGAATCATAGCACTTATTCCACTGGCTAAGTAATAGTAAACTGCATGCCAGAGTTCACGCTATGATTATACCCAACTCCCATTGAAAGGCTTGGGCCAAAGTACCTAGAGTTCTTCTTGTACAAGTTTGATTTTGTAATATTCCTCAAACTCATAAATAGAGTGAAAAACAATTAATAGTGTGGTCAGCAGGGAGAGTTTGTACACTCAAAAATATCCTTTTTTCCCCTGCACCAAATGTATGTTTATCAGAAAACCAATAGATAATGGTCTTGAACTGGAATTAGTACACTAGGTTACACCCTTGGCTGCCCCACTTTTTCTCTAGAGGCAGAGAGAACATTTCTTCCATTTAAAAAAGTCAGCATTTGTCTTCCTATTTTTAGATGACTTACAAAATCTGAGAGGCTCAAAACAAGTATCCCAGACGGTGTCATTTTGCTTTCCAAAATACAATTGTTTGAGTTTGGTGATGATGCAAGGAGATATCTGGGGTGGGGCTGGAGTTAGAAAGACTTCTTTATTTACTGCTGCACAAAAGGAAATCAGTCAACATAAGGAAACTGTAAATAGCATCAGCATTAACAGTTGGTAGAAACATATAAACCACCTTCATGTGTCATCTAAAGATTTATTTATTTATTTGATTTGTATCCCACAAGCAGGCTCAGGGAGGCTCACAACACATGATAAAACAATAACAAATAATTAAAAAATCAAATCATTTCCTCTGAATAACTATTTCAGTACTTAATTTAGTACTTGGTGGCAGCTTAATATCTGATTGCAATACATGTTGCAACAATGCTGGGGTAGTGTATTTCTCAGGTGCCAAGTTGGTATAGGCAGGACAATTGATGCAGATAGAGCAGACTAATCAAGGGAGGCCAGTGTGCTGTGGACATCTGCAGCCTTATCCAGAAGTCTGGTGGAACAGTTCAATTTTGCAGGCCCTGCAGAATTGTAATAAATCCCACAGGGCCCTGATGTCAACCGGGAGCATGTTTCACCAGGCAGGGGCCATGGATTAAAAGGCCCTGGCCCTGGTCGAGGCAAGGTGGATGTCCTTCAGGCCAGGGACTACTAAGGGGTGCCACTCAAAAGAGTGCAAGGCTCTTCAGGGCACACATGTTGAGAGACAGCCCATAGGTATATTGGTTCCTGGCCACACAGAGCCTTAGAGGTTAGTGCCATCACCTTGAATCTGATCTGGTACTCAACCAGCAACCAATGCAGTTGGCACCGAACTGGCTGAATGTGTGGCCGCATAGACATCCCAGTCAGCAGGCATGCCGTTGCATTTTACACTCAAGGCGAGTTGCAGTATTCTAATCTGGAAATGACCATTACATGGATCACTGTCACCAGCTCATAGGAGGAGAGATAGGGAACCAGTAGCCTGACCAGTCAGAGATGGTAAAGAGCTGACCTGGCAACACTGGTGACCTGGGCCTCCATAGAAAGGGAGGCATCCAGAGGCACCCCTAAACTCCTCACCATTGGTGCCAATGTCAATGGCACCCCACCAATGGTTGGGAGCCCGATTCCTGATCTTATCTCCCCATGACTCAGATACAGGACTTCCATCTTTGATAGATTCAGTTTCAGCCTGCAATGTAGTGCATGCAGGTGATGCCAGGTCTGTGTCAAGAATAAACAGGGTCTCAGCTAGTATGGCCGGGAATGACCCAAGAACTGCTGCCAAGTGGAATAGATAGCACTTGGTTAGATGGACCAATAAGCCACATCAATGCAAAACAGCTTTGTATGTTCATATCCCTTTAGCCTTGTTTCCCCCTTAAACAATTAAAGAATCTCCCTGCTTTTAATAATTTTCAGCCTGAGGGTCAAGGGCCATTAAAGACAACATGGGGGAGACAGGACTACATCTGGATTCTTGTCCACCTCAAGGGCTCTGATTTGAATGGTGGCTCTTCCAGCATTGAAACGGAAAAAAAACCTGTAGTCCAACGGTCCTCCAAAGTGGGCAGAGATGAAATGTCACCCTCCAGCCATAAGATTTGCCCAACCTTCTTCCGGAAGATGGAGAGGAAAGTAATCTATAGTACAACCCTAGGCAAAGCCACGACCCTCCTAGCCCATGGGCAACTCTGTTTGGGCGCAACTCTGCCCAAGCTTCCACTACAAATAACCTACAGAGAAGAGGAAGTTCTTTCAGATGTCAAAAGAACCATGGTGGAAGAGAGCAAGTGAAAATGGGAGAAAGGAAATAGCAATGGCAATTACCCAACAGAGAAAACGAGAGAGGTGATTTTGACAGGCAAAGAATTTTATATGTGAGCACTAAAAGCTAAGTGTTGGTGTGGAAAGTGAAAGAGTATCAGTTCAATTATTGCCAGACTCTTTAGGATGTTTTTGCACTGTCCGCATTAGTAATTTGTGTGAAGCACCTTGCTAGAGTATATATTTCATGAAAGAAAAGTTCTGTTCTGCTTCTTATCCAGCATTAACATTCACATTTATGTGCAAACTGGTTGAGAGAATATCGAATACACTTTTGGTATCCTATCTGGAGCTAAAGGACACAGGAGAGATGATTTTAGTAGGAGTATTTTGCAGTCTCTGAACAGGAAAAGTTGACTAAGGGAAAAGCAAAAGGTGGAATAAAAAATTAATGGGAAGGATAAAAAAGTGTCAGGAATTAGTTTTTCTTTAATTGCCTCTCAAATTATCAAATCGAGCTAATGTACCATCACAACTAGTAACTGACTAAGGCAGGCTTTAAAAGAGGTCCATCAGTATTGCCTGTGTTAGCCTTTCTGCTCCAAGTGCAAGGCTATTATTTTCATGGACCCTTAATGGCTTGAAGGGGAACAGCAAGCAGGTGATGATGTTTGCCCTCTGGAGCTGCCATCTTTTGGGTATGTTGTAGATATGTAGGGCTATCTTTTGGCTGTGCTCCTTCAGAGTGCAGGGGGTTGGACTAGATGACCTGCAAGGCCCCTTCTAACGCTAACATTCTATGATTCTATGTTTAGAAGCCTTCTTGTTTTCTAGTATGCCAGATTCTACAGTACTTCTAATCCAAGATCTATTTCTCTACCTTTGATTTAGTCTCCATTTTCTGGTTCTCATCAGTGGCAAATTACCATCTCTGTTTTTGCCTTTTGGAGGTTGTGTTGCTAATATCTTGTGTGAGCTGCTAGGCCTGTCATTCTTCAAGTTCAGCTGTATTTCTAGAAGTTCAGTCTCAACAGTGCATTTCCTCTAGTTAGGGTTGCCAGCAATGCCTTGGCAAATACTGGGAGGTCTTGAGGGTGGTGTCTGGGGAGAGTGGAGTCTTCAGAGCATCTGACATCACTTCCTGGTGACACTCTAAGAATGTCCACTAATCACTCTTCTTTAGAACATCAGTATGGAGGCAATTTTCCAGCCATTTCTTCTCCTTAATTTCTTGCGGGTGGGGAATTGAGGGCAAGGGCAAGCGGTTATCTGCTTTTGGCAGGCAAATAGCAGGCCTCTCTCTTGTCTTGCCTATCCCTGTAACTGCACATGCATAAATGCTAAGGGATGGGGTTCCTAACTTTGGGTTGGGAAATTCCTGGTGATTAGGAAGTGGAAACTGTGGATGGATGGGTTTCAGGGAGGGAAGGACCTTAGCGGGGTATAATGCCATGAAGTCCACCCTTCAAAGTAGTCATTTTCTTCAAAGGAACTGATCTCTGTAGTTCTGGGATAAATTGTAATTCTAGGAGATCTCCAGATCCCGCCTGGAGGTTGGCAACACTACTTAAGAATCATACACTGGCACTGCACCATGTGTTTTTTCCCTCATTACAGCTTCTGAGGTACACTTTGAATTGCTGAGGGCATTACTGTGGAGCAATTATGTCTTTTTCAAGAGTTCCCCCCACCACCACAAAAAATCCATTATCTCTTAAACTAGGGAGCAAAGCCCGTTGTGGTGGAAGACAACGGGCCCTAGAAAGGAAGGGAGGGAGGTGGAAGGGAGAGAGGGTTGGAGAAAGGAAGGAAGGAAAGAATAGGGGGAAGAGTGAAAGAAAGGAGAGAGGAAGAAAGAAAAAGGGGGAAAGGAAAGGAAGAGGGGCAGAAGAGGGCTTCTCTGGGCCCAGAGAAGGCCTTTTCTGTCCCCCATACACCATCCCCTGGGCCTTCTATGGGGGCAGTAGGCAGTGTGTGGGGGAAAATGGCTTCTCTGGGCCTACTGCCCCCATAGAAGGCCCATAGGATGATGTGTGGGGGACAGAAAATGGCTTCTCTGGGCCTAATGCCCCATAGAAGGCCCAGGGGATGGGGTGTGGGGAACGGAAAAGGGCTTCTCTGGGCCTAGTCCCCTCATAGAAGGCCCAGGGGATGGGGTGTGGGGAACGGAAAAGGGCTTCTCTGGGCCTAGTGCCCCATAGAAGGCCCAGGGGATGGGGTGTGGGGGACGGAAAAGGGCTTCTCTGGGCCTAGTGCCCTCATAGAAGGCCCAGGGGATGGGGTGTGGGGAACGGAAAAGAGCTTCTCTGGGCCTAGTGCCCCATAGAAGGCCCAGGGGATGGAGTGTGGGGGACGGAAAAGGGCTTCTCTGGGCCTAGTGCCCCATAGAAGGCCCAGGGGATGGGGTGTGGGGGACGGAAAAGGGCTTCTCTGGGCCTAGTGCCCCATAGAAGGCCCAGGGGATGGGGAGTGGGGGACGGAAAAGGGCTTCTCTGGGCCTAGTGCCCCATAGAAGGCCCAGGGGATGGGGTGTGGGGGACGGAAAAGGGCTTCTCTGGGCCTGGTGCCCCATAGAAGGCCCAGGGGATGGGGTGTGGGGGACGGAAAAGGGCTTCTCTGGGCCTAGTGCCCCATAGAAGGCCCAGGGGATGGGGTGTGGGGGACGGAAAAGGGCTTCTCTGGGCCTAGTGCCCCATAGAAGGCCCAGGGGATGGGGTGTGGGGGACGGAAAAGGGCTTCTCTGGGCCTAGTCCCCTCATAGAAGGCCCAGGGGATGGCGTGTGGGGGATGGGAAAGGGCTTCTCTGGGCCTAGTGCCCCATAGAAGGCCCAGGGGATGGAGTGTGGGGGACGGAAAAGGCCTTCTCTGGGCCTAGTCCCCTCATAGAAAGCCCAGGGGATGGCGTGTGGGGGATGGGAAAGGGCTTCTCTGGGCCTAGTGCCCCATAGAAGGCCCAGGGGATGATGTGTGGGGGACAGAAAATGGCTTCTCTGAGCCTAATGCCCCATAGAAGGCCCAGGGGATGGGGTGTGGGGGACGGAAAAGGGCTTCTCTGGGCCTAGTGCCCCATAGAAGGCCCAGGGGATGGGGTGTGGGGGACAGAAAAGTGCTTCTCTGGGCCTAGTGCCCCATAGAAGGCCCAGGGGATGGGGTGTGGGGGACGGAAAAGTGCTTCTCTGGGCCTAGTGCCCCATAGAAGGCCCAGGGGATGGGGTGTGGGGGACGGAAAAGGGCTTCTCTGGGCCTAGTGCCCTCATAGAAGGCCCAGGGGATGGCGTGTGGGGGACGGGAAAGGGCTTCTCTGGGCCTAGTGCCCCATAGAAGGCCCAGGGGATGGGGTGTGGGGGATGGAAAAGGGCTTCTCTGGGCCTAGTGCCCTCATAGAAGGCCCAGGGGATGGCGTGTGGGGGACGGGAAAGGGCTTCTCTGGGCCTAGTGCCCCATAGAAGGCCCAGGGGATGGGGTGTGGGGGACGGAAAAGGCCTTCTCTGGGCCTAGTCCCCTCATAGAAGGCCCAGGGGATGGCGTGTGGGGGATGGGAAAGGGCTTCTCTGGGCCTAGTGCCCCATAGAAGGCCCAGGGGATGGGGTGTGGGGACGGAAAAGGGCTTCTCTGGGCCTAGTGCCCCATAGAAGGCCCAGGGGATGGGGTGTGGGGGACGGAAAAGGGCTTCTCTGGGCCTAGTGCCCCATAGAAGGCCCAGGGGATGGGGTGTGGGGGACGGAAAAGGGCTTCTCTGGGCCTAGTGCCCCATAGAAGGCCCAGGGGATGGGGTGTGGGGGACGGAAAAGGGCTTCTCTGGGCCTAGTGCCCCATAGAAGGCCCAGGGGATGGGGTGTGGGGGACGGAAAAGGGCTTCTCTGGGCCTAGTGCCCCATAGAAGGCCCAGGGGATGGGGTGTGGGGGACGGAAAAGGGCTTCTCTGGGCCTAGTGCCCCATAGAAGGCCCAGGGGATGGGGTGTGGGGGACGGAAAAGGGCTTCTCTGGGCCTAGTGCCCCATAGAAGGCCCAGGGGATGGGGTGTGGGGGACGGAAAAGGGCTTCTCTGGGCCTAGTGCCCCATAGAAGGCCCAGGGGATGGGGTGTGGGGACGGAAAAGGGCTTCTCTGGGCCTAGTGCCCCATAGAAGGCCCAGGGGATGGGGTGTGGGGGACGGAAAAGGGCTTCTCTGGGCCTAGTGCCCCATAGAAGGCCCAGGGGATGGGGTGTGGGGGACGGAAAAGGGCTTCTCTGGGCCTAGTGCCCCATAGAAGGCCCAGGGGATGGGGTGTGGGGGACGGAAAAGGGCTTCTCTGGGCCTAGTGCCCCATAGAAGGCCCAGGGGATGGGGTGTGGGGGACGGAAAAGGGCTTCTCTGGGCCTAGTGCCCCATAGAAGGCCCAGGGGATGGGGTGTGGGGGACGGAAAAGGGCTTCTCTGGGCCTAGTGCCCCATAGAAGGCCCAGGGGATGGGGTGTGGGGGACGGGAAAGGGCTTCTCTGGGCCTAGTGCCCCATAGAAGGCCCAGGGGATGGGGTGTGGGGGACGGAAAAGGGCTTCTCTGGGCCTAGTCCCCCATAGAAGGCCCAGGGGATGGCGTGTGGGGGATGGGAAAGGGCTTCTCTGGGCCTAGTGCCCCATAGAAGGCCCAGGGGATGGGGTGTGGGGGACGGAAAAGGGCTTCTCTGGGCCTAGTGCCCCATAGAAGGCCCAGGGGATGGGGTGTGGGGGACGGAAAAGGGCTTCTCTGGGCCTAGTGCCCCATAGAAGGCCCAGGGGATGGGGTGTGGGGGACGGAAAAGGGCTTCTCTGGGCCTAGTGCCCTCATAGAAGGCCCAGGGGATGGAGTGTGGGGGACGGAAAAGGGCTTCTCTGGGCCTAGTGCCCCATAGAAGGCCCAGGGGATGGGGTGTGGGGGACGGAAAAGGGCTTCTCTGGGCCTAGTGCCCCATAGAAGGCCCAGGGGATGGGGTGTGGGGGACGGAAAAGGGCTTCTCTGGGCCTAGTGCCCCATAGAAGGCCCAGGGGATGGGGTGTGGGGGACGGAAAAGGGCTTCTCTGGGCCTAGTGCCCCATAGAAGGCCCAGGGGATGGGGTGTGGGGGACGGAAAAGGGCTTCTCTGGGCCTAGTGCCCCATAGAAGGCCCAGGGGATGGGGTGTGGGGGACGGAAAAGGGCTTCTCTGGGCCTAGTCCCCTCATAGAAGGCCCAGGGGATGGGGTGTGGGGACGGAAAAGGGCTTCTCTGGGCCTAGTGCCCCATAGAAGGCCCAGGGGATGGGGTGTGGGGGACGGAAAAGGGCTTCTCTGGGCCTAGTGCCCTCATAGAAGGCCCAGGGGATGGGGTGTGGGGAACGGAAAAGGGCTTCTCTGGGCCTAGTGCCCCATAGAAGGCCCAGGGGATGGGGTGTGGGGGACGGAAAAGGGCTTCTCTGGGCCTAGTGCCCCATAGAAGGCCCAGGGGATGGGGTGTGGGGGACGGAAAAGGGCTTCTCTGGGCCTAGTGCCCCATAGAAGGCCCAGGGGATGGGGTGTGGGGGACGGGAAAGGGCTTCTCTGGGCCTAGTGCCCCATAGAAGGCCCAGGGGATGGGGTGTGGGGGACGGAAAAGGGCTTCTCTGGGCCTAGTGCCCCATAGAAGGCCCAGGGGATGGGGTGTGGGGGACGGAAAAGGGCTTCTCTGGGCCTAGTGCCCCATAGAAGGCCCAGGGGATGGGGTGTGGGGGACGGAAAAGGGCTTCTCTGGGCCTAGTGCCCTCATAGAAGGCCCAGGGGATGGGGTGTGGGGGACGGAAAAGGGCTTCTCTGGGCCTAGTGCCCCATAGAAGGCCCAGGGGATGGGGTGTGGGGGACGGGAAAGGGCTTCTCTGGGCCTAGTGCCCCATAGAAGGCCCAGGGGATGGGGTGTGGGGGACGGAAAAGGGCTTCTCTGGGCCTAGTGCCCCATAGAAGGCCCAGGGGATGGGGTGTGGGGGACGGAAAAGGGCTTCTCTGGGCCTAGTGCCCCATAGAAGGCCCAGGGGATGGGGTGTGGGGGACGGAAAAGGGCTTCTCTGGGCCTAGTGCCCCATAGAAGGCCCAGGGGATGGGGTGTGGGGGACGGGAAAGGGCTTCTCTGGGCCTAGTGCCCCATAGAAGGCCCAGGGGATGGGGTGTGGGGGACGGGAAAGGGCTTCTCTGGGCCTAGTGCCCCATAGAAGGCCCAGGGGATGGGGTGTGGGGGACGGGAAAGGGCTTCTCTGGGCCTAGTGCCCCATAGAAGGCCCAGGGGATGGGGTGTGGGGGACGGAAAAGGGCTTCTCTGGGCCTAGTGCCCCATAGAAGGCCCAGGGGATGGAGTGTGGGGGACGGAAAAGGGCTTCTCTGGGCCTAGTGCCCCATAGAAGGCCCAGGGGATGGGGTGTGGGGGACGGAAAAGGGCTTCTCTGGGCCTAGTGCCCCATAGAAGGCCCAGGGGATGGGGTGTGGGGGACGGAAAAGGGCTTCTCTGGGCCTAGTGCCCCATAGAAGGCCCAGGGGATGGGGTGTGGGGGACGGAAAAGGGCTTCTCTGGGCCTAGTGCCCCATAGAAGGCCCAGGGGATGGGGTGTGGGGGACGGAAAAGGGCTTCTCTGGGCCTAGTGCCCCATAGAAGGCCCAGGGGATGGGGTGTGGGGGACGGAAAAGGGCTTCTCTGGGCCTAGTGCCCCATAGAAGGCCCAGGGGATGGGGTGTGGGGGACGGAAAAGGGCTTCTCTGGGCCTAGTGCCCCATAGAAGGCCCAGGGGATGGGGTGTGGGGGACGGAAAAGGGCTTCTCTGGGCCTAGTGCCCCATAGAAGGCCCAGGGGATGGGGTGTGGGGGACGGAAAAGGGCTTCTCTGGGCCTACTGCCCCATAGAAGGCTCAGGGGATGGGGTGTGGGGGACGGAAAAGGGCTTCTCTGGGCCTAGTGCCCCATAGAAGGCCCAGGGGATGGGGTGTGGGGGACGGAAAAGGGCTTCTCTGGGCCTAGTGCCCCATAGAAGGCTCAGGGGATGGGGTGTGGGGGACGGAAAAGGGCTTCTCTGGGCCTACTGCCCCATAGAAGGCCCAGGGGATGGGGTGTGGGGGGCGGAAAAGGGCTTCTCTGGGCCTAGTGCCCCCATAGAAGGCCCAGGGGATGGTGTGGGGGGCGGAAAAGGGCTTCTCTGGGCCTAGTCCCCTCATAGAAGGCCCGGGGGATGGGGTGTGGGGAACAGAAAAGGGCTTCTCTGGGTCTAGTGCCCCCATAGAAGGCCCAGGGGATGGTGTGGGGGGGCAGAAAAGGGCTTCTCTCACTTGCCTCAGCCTTGAGGGCCTGTCCCTGCGCTCACACTCCAGATGGTCCTCTCCTGTCAGAGGACGGGAGCAGACTGAGCTGAAAACACTGACGGGAGCAGGACTTTGCAAAGCAGCCAGTCAGCCCTGGCCAGTGTCTTCTGACTGCCAGTTCTTGAGCCGAATCAATTATGGCATGCATAGAATGTGGTGGAACCAAAATTCAAATACATATAAGGACAGAATTTGAGGAAGAAAGGCTATTGCAGAACAAATCAGTGCTGCAGACAGCAGGTTGAATGCAAACTCTCTGAGCTGTAATCTTTGGTAGGGGAACAGTAGTGCTACAAGCATACCCCTTAGTGTTACCAGCTTGGCCTCGGAAATTCCTGGAGTTTGTGGAGGGGGGTTTAGGGAGGGATTTCACCTAGACTGTATAGAATACCATAGAGTTCGCCCTCTGGAGCTGCCATTGTTTCCAGGGGAACTGATCTATGTAGTCTGGAGTTATAATGCCAGGAGAACTCTAGGCCCAACCTGGAGGTTGGCAATCCTACAGACCTTATTTCATCTGTAAAATATTTGAAGGTAAGTCTGGTCAGTTAACCATGAAAGGCTCTGCTAGGCCTCACACAACCTAATAGTACTAAAATATGTTCTAATAAAACCAGACTTTTCCTTGAATACTTCAGTATTTTCTTTGGTCTGTTAAAATCTTACGCAGGCCAATAGTTTTAATTGCCATTTTAAAGGTAGTGGGTGGAAATCCTGTTTACAGTAACGGTTTAATTGCTTTTAAATTATGTGGCTTCATCAGTGCTATTATTTTTTAAAAGCAGAATACAAAATGTTTATTAATTAATTAAAGTAGCTACAGCCCCTTTGGTGTGGTCCTATAGACAAAACTCTAAACCACTGGCAGTGCCTCTCCTCCCTCTTTCTTCCAGACCCTGTGTGAACAGGGAATGGAATTTCAAGAGCTGTGGTTTATTTATAGATAGCTCTTATTTGCTTGTATTTGTCAAGAAGCAATAATTCATAGATTATTTTAAATAGAGACAAGAGAAATCAAGATCACAGTGCTTCCAAGGGGATATCTGACAGATAAATGAGTACACGACACCAGAATCCCTTTTTTTTGTCATGGAAATTGGACCGTTTTCCGATTAGCAAAATGAAAAGCAGATGTTAAGAAACACCCAGTCATGCACACTTATGCTTTGTTGAGGTGGTTATTATTGTGATACATGGAAGAGTATTTTTCTCTAGTTTTTTAGCTAATCAAACTGGAAGAATTTGCCATTAAGACAATATTAAAAGCAGCTAAATTATTAGATTGGCTGCATTGATACCAGTTGACTGGCTGAAAAACATTCCCTGGGGTATTTCTACCAGTTAACTAAGGGATAATTTTAGGGGGGGAACATCTGGAAATGTGCCAACTGCCTATTTTTTGTTTCTAAAATGAGATGTGCCAGGATACAAGCCTAAAAAGCACTTCCTTGTGATCCCAGATATATGAAGGCTGGCTGCAGTTACACAGTGAAGCCATTTTGTGGATGCATGTTGTAAGCTCTTTGGAAAGCTCTTTGTAATACTTGGTGAAGAATGCTTTATTATTATTTTACATTCTCCATGTATGAGCCTTGATACTGAAAATAGTCTAATGAACACTAGTTTAAATTGTAGTAGTAGTAGTAGTAGTAAGTAAATTTATTGCATATGGCCGTAGGCTGTTACAATATAAAATGTACACAATATGAATGTAAGGTTCAAAAGTACTGTTCTAAAAACAAAGCCTTCAAAATAAGACTGTATAACATTTCAACAATAAAACAATTAAAGTTTTAAAATCATAGAAGCTATGCTACCAGTTTTGTAGCTCTATGTCAGACTACTAGAAACCACCTTGGATCTAACTTTTCTGGCTGCAAGCACAAAAAGCGCTACCTTGCGAATAACCAGGGGATACATGTCCGACAAGAGGAAAACCCAACTTTTTATTGTCAGGTAAGTTGCAAAGTTGGCTTAAAATTCCAGATAGGAATCTGCTTCTTAGGTCTGACTATAAAGGACAGACTATGATGTAATGAAATAGATCTTCCACTGTGGTACCACATACGCGCACACACATTGTTCCTTTGTTTTGTTGGTATACCTTCCAAGCAGCACTTCAGTGGGCATGGATTGAAAGCGAAGAGTGGTAAATGCCGCTCTTAAACTGTGGACTGCAATGTCTGACAAATAGGAGGTTCTTATGTGATCTTTTTAAATCCTGTGATACCATAGTGCAGATTTTGACTGGAATATTAATCTTTTGTTTAAAAGAGCATCCTCATTAAATACCCACTGGCGCAAGTCCTGAGTATTTATAAAAGATCTGGATAAGTCGTCAGGCACAGAGTATCATGAAATGATGTTATTATAAAATTCGATGCAAGTTTTATCATTGCTTAGTAAATCTAAGTAGTTAATTTTGCTAAATGTTTTATTCGGAAGCTGTTGAAATTCTGGCATCGATTTCAGGATCGCTAAGTGCGCTTGAGCCCTTAGTGATGGAATACCTGTTTCGGCCCCCATTAGTGCCGCAGGAGAACCCTTGGGCAGTGCTAATAACTGCCTCAGGAAAAGGTTTTGCACTGTCTCCAGGCTGGTCAGTATTTGCTCCTTCCAACCCCAAAGTTCTATTCCATATAACAAATGAGATACTACTTTTGTGATAAAGAACTTAACAGCTGGATCTATTTAAAAAAACCCTTTAGTTCGATAAAATCTCAAAATTACAAAATTATAGTTTAAATTATAGGCTAGGCTTGCTGGTCAACAATAAGGACTTTTGCTTTCGTTATGAGAGGTTCTGTATTCAGTTCCTACACTTTGAGGAAAAGAGGTATAGATATCTGTAAACAGGAGCCACAGGTCAGCTACAGAAAACATGAATTGCATGCAAAAGGTCCCAGAATCAATATCTCTTAGCAGAGAATCCTGGAGTGAAACCAAGGTACTTACAACCAAGTGCTTTAACTTACAGGAAAAGTTGTCAGTGAATCACTGCCCTCAAGACTCACTGGCAGAGCCAAGCCCCAGTAGCTCTGTCAGCACTGCTGGAGCCACTCAGGTCAGTTGTGGCCTGCAGTGCTAACAACAGGTGTCAGCTCACTCCTTGCATCCTCCTGTACTGCTGCCAAGTTCCAATGGGTGAAACCTGCCTTAGGGGTGAGTCTCTGTCAAGAAGAATTAGTGGGTATAACCCACCTATTTACAGGTACTTGTCTTATGATGATTCTTTCACCATTTCCTTCCAGTGGCACCTTGAATTTGACTACCTGTATCCAGGATCCCCCCTCCCTTCTCTTTGAAATCTCAAGAGGGAAATGAAATTTTCAATCTGTACTGAAAACTCGTGAACTTTTAAACATTTTAAAAAGAATTTTGTTGAAGTGGTTCTGGAACTCTGTTCCTGTGCATTCCCCCAGAAAAAAAACCCCTGCCTGTATCAAAAGCTCTCTGTGGCTTTACTGTTCAGAACTTCATCCCAGCAGGAAGCTGTGGGAACCACTAGAGAGCAAGATTAGTAAGGGCCCCTGTCCAGAGACAAATGGGAATATTCCTGGAGTTCTGCTGTTGCTGCCTCTCTAGTCTACTCTATCTGCTATTATTTTCTCCATTGATATTTTATGACCTGAAGTAGGATTGTTATGGGGAGGGGGATTTCTTTAGTAAAATTCACTTTTTAACATATAGCCATTGATTCCTCTTATTTTTTTTCTCCTTTAAGAGGGGGATTTCTCTTTGAAGTTAAATCAATGCACCCTTTTCTAACATCAGCCTCGAAGCTGTTTTATGTTTTACTAGGAATAAGGCCGGTTGTGGAAATAAATACAACGAACTCTAGAAAGAGGCTCTGGGAGAGTGCTAAAGCCTTTGCCACTCAGCGTCAATGTGCTATGGTGACCTCAGCAGGGTATAATGACACAGAGTCCACCATTTTCTCCAGAGGAACTGATCTCTGTTACCTGAAGAGCAGTTGTAATTTTCAGTGATCTCCAGCCCTCACCTGGAGATTGGCAACAATGGCTACCCATGAAGGAATGGCTGGTTTGGAGGGTGGAGTCTATGGCATTGTACCTGTCTGAGGTCCCACCCCTCCTCAAACCTCACCCTCTACAGGCTCCACCCCCCAAATTACCATGAATATCCCACCCTGGAGTTGGCAACCCTATCTCCTTCCTAGCCAAAATCAACCTGCCATTATCTGCCCTTCTGATTTCAGCTTTCCATCTCCTCCCCCCTCCCTCCTGGAGATCAGTTGTAATTCTGAGTGATTTCCACCCCTCTCCTGAGATTGGGAACAGTGGTTCCCCAGGAAGGAATGGCTGGTTGGGAGGGTGGAGTCTATGGCATTGTACCTGTCTGACATCCCAGCCCTCCTCAAACCTCACCCTCTCCAGGTTCCATCCCTCAAATCTCCAGGAATTTCCCACCTGGAGTTGGCAACCCTATCTCCTTCCCAGCCAACCTTCAACCTACCTTTATTTCCCCCTCTCTCTTCAGCTTTCCATTCCCCTCCACACACACACCTGCAGCCTCTACCAAGCTCTGAAGCTCTGACTGCCACAGAGTCCACCATTTTCTCCAGGGAAACTGATCTCTGCCATCTGGAGAGCAGTTGTAATTCTGAGTGATCTCCAGCCCTCACCTGGAGATTGGCAACAATGTTTTCCCAGGAGGAAAAATAGTCTTTCTCTGCAACAGGGAGCAAAGCAGCTTACATCCTCCTCCTCTCCCCCTTTTGACTTGCACAACAACCCTGTGAGGTAGGTTAGGCTGAAAGTCTGTGACCGGTCCAAAATCACCCACTCATCTTCAACAGCAAGAACCTGGATCTAGCAGACCCTGCTGTGAAGCACTGACTGCTATGCCTAGGGCAGCCAACCTCCAGGTGGAGCCTGAAGATCACCAGGTATCACAACTGAACTCCAGACAACAGATCTCCCCCCCCGCCCAGAGAAAGTGGGCTGTTTCGCATTCTGTTCAGCTGAGGCCTCTCCTCTCCCCAAACCCTGGCTTCCATAGACTCTTCCAGAAAATCTCCAGGAATCTCCTTACCTGGATCTGGCAACCCTAGACTCAGGACTGGCCCCAATGAGTTCCTCACAAAGGCCTGCGAAAAGTTTCCTTCCTTTGTCTGAATCAAGCTTGGTTGCCTACCGTGGTGAAACGGGCTCCAGTTTACCACTCAGCTGTTTGCCTCCCACCCTTGTCCCATGCACGTATGTCACTCCTTAAGTTCACTGCTACAACTCATGGAATCATCACTGCCTTTTTAGAGGGACAGTGATACCCCTCTGGCCGAATTTCCCTATTTGGAGATGGAATCCCCCAACTTTGGGGGATTCCTGGAAAGTTGGCAACCCAAGGATCTGACTTTTCCTTGCTTCCCTGGGCTACCCCCTCCCTTTAGTATTGTGCAGAGCAGGGGAGACTATGTGGTCAGAGCACAACACAGATTATTAGCCCAAATTAAAGAATTTATTTAAGTATTTACACAGTTATGGAGCTCAGACACACTGTAGGAGTAAGCACACACTCTGAACCAACAAGGCATAAATCAACAGGGGTTAAACACAATCCTCTTTCCCTACACACAATACTCTCTACCTTAAGATAGGATCTCTCCTTCGACTGGCCTTTGGCTGTACTTCAGCCTCTCTCTCTTGCCCAAGAGAGCAGGGAAGCTTCCATATATTCCCCAATCCAGCAGACTGTGGAGTTGCTGAATTTCTGCTGCCTCCCAGGGACGAAGACTTCCTTGGGACAGTCCCTGTTTCCCCGCACTTTTTGGCCTTGGGGATGCTGGGAAGTATACGCCAGCAGATGAGGAAGCCCCATTCAACCCAGTCAGTAATACCCCTGCAGGCCCCTCTCTGGAACAACAGCCCAATTAAACCTTATGGGGGAACATTTTAAACAAAGAACCACAGCCATCTTACAAACACCTATCTTACAAACTGCCATTTTGTGACACCTACCAACAGCCACTGAGGGAACTGTTAGTCTCACACTGGAAGTAAGCAGGAAAAGCATCTTCGTCACTAGAGAAAGCCATTTGTCAGTAATTCTGACAGGGCACAGGGGGCTGAAGGGGGAGTGGGTGGGGAACAGGAGCAGACCCAGCACCCAGCCAATGACACGTGAGTACTCTTGAGTGGTGGCTGACAGGCCAATGGCTGAGGGAGTGCATGGAATGTGGCCACTCCAAAATAGGATTAGAATATAGAGAGACTAGGAATAAGGCCCGTTGTGGAAATAAATACAACGGGCTCTAGAAAGAGGCTCTGGGAGAGTGCCCCGGCTTTGGGCACTCAGTGACAATTTGCTATGGCAATCTCAGCAGGGTATAATGACAGAGTCCACCATTTTCTCCAGAGGAACTTATCTTTGCAACCGGAAGAGCAGTAGTAATTTTGAGTGATCTCCAGCCCACCCCCAAGATTGGTAACAGTGGTTCCCCAGGAGGGAGTGGCTGGTTTGGAGGGTGGAGTCTATGGCATTGTACCTGTCTGAGGTCCCACCCCTCCTCAACACTCACCTTCTCCAGGTTCGACCCCTCAAATCTCCAGGAATTTCCCAACCTGGAGTTGACAACCCTATCTCCCTCCCAGCCAACCATCAACCTACCTTTAGTTTTCTATCTCCTCCCCCATCCCTCCTAGAGAGCAGTTGTAATTTTGAGTGATCTCCAGCCCCCACCTGGAGATTGGCAACAATGGTTCCCCATCAGGGAATGGCTGGATTGGAGGGTGGAGTCTATGGCATCATACCTGTCTGAGGTGCCACCCCTCCTCAAACCTCACCCTCTCCAGGCTCCATCCCTCAAATCTCCAGGAATTGCCCACCTGGAGTTGGCAACCTGAACAGGACTGGGCCCAATGAGTTTTTCCCCAAAGGCCAACATAGGTGTGGAAAGGGCCTTTTACTGACAGAGGAGAAAGTACAGGTGCCAACTCTGATTAGGGAAATACCTGGAGATTTGAGGGGGTGGATCCTGTGGAGGGCAGCATTTGGGGTGTGTGTGGAAGGACTCAGAAGCGTATATTTCCATAGAGTCTACCCTCCACAGCAACCATTTTCTCCTGGGGAACTGATCCCTGTCATCTGGAGGTCAATTGTAACAGTGGGAGATCTCCAGGTCACACCTGGAGGTTGGCAACCCTAGGGGAAAGTCAGCTGCACAGCGGGGAGTTGAAGAAAATGGTCTGATGGTCACTGGCCCACCTCGTTAGCCAGCCATGCTGAAGCTAAGCAGGAGAAAGAGCCTTTTTCCATTTATTCTGACAGGAAAGTGGCCGTTGGGGAGGGGGTTATGGGGGGGGGTTAAGCTGAAAGTCCTTTGTTTTCTTACTCACAGAACCAAGCTTGGCTGCCTACCAACAGCCACTGAGGGGACAGTCCCTCACAGGAGTCAAGAGAACTGTCTTCCTCAGGAGACAGAGCTGTCTGCTAGGGGGAGTGGGTGGGGAAAAGGAGCAGACCCAGCACCCAGCCAATGGCACGCGAGTACTCTTGAGTGGCGGCTGATGGGCCAATGGCTGAGGGAGGGCATTTTACAGCCAATGGGAGCACATGGAATCTTGTGAAACCAAAAGATAAATATATTATAAGGAGAGATACTACAGGGTAATTCTCTAGCAGGAGAGTGGGAAGTTTGGGAAGACATTGCCTGCCTCTGAGCATCTACAGAGGGAAATTCTGAAATTTTGAAGAACCTCTCTTCTTGCCTGTGAGGCAAAGCACCCTAATTTCTCTCAAGAGTTACTGTGATTATTAGAGGGCCTCTTTTGGCTCAAAGGTGTTTGTGATTCTGGCCTTCCTGCAGATACCATCCTTATCTCTTTCAAGACAGTACTCAACAATGTCATAATTGGTTAATCATGAGAACCTGTGCTCAATTGTATAACCAAATGGATGGGGGGAATTAGAAGCAGATGTTAACATCTTCTGGAAAGTTTCCATCAGGAGAGAGTCCTGATTGGATCCAAGAGACCACCTGGTGCCCAAGGGCAAAAGACTATAATAAGGGAAGCCATGCTAACTCTATGCTTATGCCATGCCTCTTTGATATGCATCATCATGATGGACTGCAGTGTATAGAATGTTTTTATGTTATTGTTTGGATTTTATGCTGCAGGAAGATTTGCCCTCTAAAGATCAGATATTCAATGTAACAGAACTGTTAGTATCTTTATTTTCTCTGTTGCTAAACTATAGAGATTATACTGCATAGTGAAATATTTTTAATTCTTTAATAAACTTGTATATATTTTAAAGGTCTGCTTTATTTGTGTGGCTTTAACCTGGAAGACCCTCAGGGCTGGGTATTGCTCAAAGAACAAGGAGCCAGGAGGACAGGGCTTGGGTCTCTGACACTGCCCCTCCTTTCTTCAAATTCCTCTTTAATCAAAATGGGATTGATTAGGATGGAACTAACTCCAGATTCCTAAAAAAGGAAAAGAAAAGGGTTGTTGGGTTTCAGGGAGCAATTGGGTAAAGAGAAATGAAGAAAATTTCTCTTAACTGTATTCAGCAGTGATTTTGCAGACAGCAGCGATCCAGCCAACATAGCACTGTGTCACTTTTGGTACAGAAATTCTTTTTTTTTTCTTTTTTTCTTTGCCCATTTGAGCCTTTCATGGATCAGGGCTGCCACTAGGTATCCATGGATCCATCTCTTCACAGGTACATAGTTAAAAGAAAGAAGTGTATTTGAGATTTTTGAGTTAAGAGTTGCTGTGCTGATGTCTTTCTATGCCTTTGGTGTCTGCATATCAGTCTAGCTAATCTCATGATCACTTCATGATCAGTTCCAGTGACTACACAGATGCAACAGCAAGCATCTGCCAACTTTAATTTTGGGCCTCCAAGTCCCCAGTCATGACAGAAAATCCTCTGCCCAAGTTCCTGTTCCAAGGGACTCCAAGTGGCAGCAGGATGTGGACTTTTAAAATAAATATAAATTTTAAAAATTAAAAAAACCTGACCTACATTACTTGCACGATGAAGTCATTTCTGAGGAATACCCGGAAACGACAGTGAAAACTCGAGAAATTAGAAACTCTATGATAACCCCCCGTGCAGTGATATCATTGCACGGGTGATGCCACCCTCCCACCAGTTGCCAGGCATGGCCTGCCAACCCTTCTTTAATTACCTGTCCATGACCCTGTGGAATATGTTCCTTTCTCTAGTAATTGCAAAGTTTTAGTTTGTGTCCTATACAAGCACAAAAACATCTTGAAATGTCAACATACATTTGTTGCTGCGGTGGCTCAAGTGGTTAAGACACTGAACTGCAGGCTGTGGAAGGTCAGTAGTTCAGCAGTTCGAGACCCGGGTGCCGCATGACAGGGTGAGCTCCTGTCTCTAGTTCCAGCTCCTGCCAACCTAGCAGTTCGAAAGCAAGAAATTGCAAGTAGATAAATAGGTACCACTTCGGTGGGAAGGTAACAGCATTCCATGCGCCTTGGTGTTTAGTCATGCTGGCCACATGACCACGGAAACGTCTTCGGACAGCGCTGGCTCTTCGGCTTTGAAACGGAGATGAGCACCGCAACCCTAGAGTCGGATTCGACTGGCTTTCGAGCAAGGGAACCTTTACCTTTACCTTTTTACCAAGG
This sequence comes from Gekko gecko, assembly GCA_029375565.1. Lineage (NCBI taxonomy): Eukaryota > Metazoa > Chordata > Lepidosauria > Squamata > Gekkonidae > Gekko > Gekko gecko. The sequence continues at coordinate 63,338,919 of JAPDNY010000001.1, read as the reverse complement.
CACAGCATGGCTGCTGTGTAGATGCAAAGCCATTCAGCTTGGTGCTCAAGACTAGTTTCATCAAAAAAAAAAACATTCAGGTGATCTGATTATGCTCTCATCTTGCATGTCAAGGTAAGTTTCTCTGGGAAGAGTGTTCAAGCCAAAATTTTAGAATACCTAGTATGAAGATATTTGGTGGAGAATGATCAGATGTTGCAAATGAACACATCCAGGTCGGCAAACAATGAACAGATATTTTCTGCACCAGTAGAGTATGATTGTATTGATGCATAATGACATCTCACAGTTGATTCTTGTTAAGTGTACTACATATGATGGGTTCATTCCTCATTGCAGTCACCCCAAGTAGCTACAAACTAATCTATCCTACAGTATGTATTAAAGGTAAGGGGCACTTTGGGAAGAAGGACTGATTTGAGCTACATGTTTTGTATGTGACTTGATAAGAACTTAGGGGCTGAAGTCTGTTTATTCTTTTAATTAAGAGCCTTCTATATTAAGAAGCTTGTTTGTTAGCCCTATACATTCACTGATCGAAGTGGCTTTGTTGATTAGTCAACCACTGAGAGACTGCACATTTAGGCTGTTTTCCTCCCAGTTCCCAATTTATTTATGGTACATTTGAAAGCATTAGTCTTCCTGTGCAAAATATTACAAAAATCTCAAATAGCCGTTTAAACAAACATATAAAATCCATAAACAGTTAAGGCCTACAAATTTTTGTTTTCCAAACCAGACATAAAATGGGCTTTCTTACTTATGAAATGTCTTGGTTTTTATAAAAAAAAAAAACATGACTGTTCTCTTACTGACTAACTACAACTGTGAATGTAGAAAGAAATCACTAAGAAAAGATCAACAGAACTTTCAAATATACAAATCCCCTCTCAAATATGCAAAACCATGGGAGGGAATGTTGCTGTGTACTGTTTTTTGTCACTTGCATGATTACATTAGTTGGAAGTCATGGCAAAGAATTAGAAGTATCATCTTCAGGCGCTCCCCCCTCCCTTTGCAGGAAAAGCTACTATCAAGAAGACACATATTATGGAGACTTCTTTGTATTACAGCTCAGGAAACACAGGAAGACAGCTCATGAGAGACCACTGCAGTGTGGGATCTGGGCCCCTTCGCTTCACAGTCCAGATGGAATTACTTTCTGCCCTTCAGAAATATATGCTGAATTTTAAAAAGGCAGATAACAAGGGTTCATTGAGAAATGCTTTCCCCACCCCTCAGAAATTGCTACTATCGTGTTTGACAAGAAGGTGGCACCATCAACCTGAGATTGAGAATAAGCCACATTCAGCCACTTCAGATTTGCCTGGATATCTTGATGCATACAGCTGTCTGACTTATCCAGATGACAAAACTCAGACCAAATATTGGATATTCGGCTATTTAATATCAAAAACCGAGACCAGCTATTTGTTATTTTTTTTAAAAAAAGACCGAGTAAAGCTGAGAGCAAGCAAATTCAGTTCTCAAATAGATACATGTACTGGGGAAAGTATTGAAAAGGTTAATAGCTGTTGTCCAAAGCTCCATGGGTTCCAGAGCACACATGAAGCTCCAAGCAAACAGGGTTTTCACTGTTCCTTTCTGTGCTAGTGAATGCTCTGCATGTGCAAGCCAATTGCATGCACAAAGCTTTCCACAGTTTGAAGAAAATGGAGGAAGTCCAAGCTCACCTGAGCTTCCGTAAGTACATCCAAGCACATCTGAAACCTTAATGCTCTCAGACTGAATATGTCAATTGCTGGATGTCTGTTTTGCTGGAGATTCTTTCATTATCTGGAATATTTTTGTCCCAGGTTTCTCTACTGTGTACCCAAAGCAAACAATCATGCTGGTGTTTATTCTGTTTATACCTGAAGTTTTCCCAGATGAGTATTTATTTCCTCATCTGAAAGAGTAATGTGCAAAGTGCCCCTAAACAGAACCAAAAGCGGGTGGGGAGGAAGAGGAAAATACACCGAGTCTAGATGCAAACTAAGGAAGGAAGATAAGAATTAAATGTGCACGTGCTAACTTAAGGAGGTTACTAGTTCAATCAATCATTGCAGTCAAAGTGCAACCAAGCATTTTTTGCTGAGCCAGTTCAGGAGCCCACTATCCAGCAAAAGCCAAATGTCCAAAATGTTTGCAAGAGAGTCTATACTTTCAAACAAATTGTCAAAAGTCAAGCTAACCAGTGATCAGAGCTGGTTGCAATTACAGCCTCTATTACCCAGACATGCTTCTTTAATTAGGGCCATAAAGGAAATCCCGTCTTCCCCAGGGAAGCAAAAGTAACAGAGCGAAACCAATATGGTGCCATATTTTCTGAAGTAAAAAGGAATTGGACATATTTGTAAGGTCTGTTTTCCTTGAACCCAGTTTTCCATATCAAAACTTAGACTTCTCAGCCTAGCCCATTCTTGCACATTTCTTTTTGTTAGGCTCAGAAATGTCAAAGTTGTGATCACAAACCGTCGATTGCACTGGTGAAGTCCCATACGAAAGTATGTACTTCTGTGTCAGCTAGTCATGGCAATAATACTTTACTTAATGACGACTGTACCTTGGTTTATGGCTTACAGTAGTATACTCTATAGTATCAGTATTTTGGTGACCTTTTACTTCAGGACCAGGAGGTAGTCCAAATGCTGCCATGGCAGCCACTTTCAATACAAACAGCATTTTCATTAAGACAGCTTGTTGTGTTCTACTATCTACTACTGTGTTTTTACCACATCCTTCCTCTAAGAAACCTAGAGTGGCTGGCACTGTTAGCACTTCTCCATTTTACCCTCACAACAATCCTGTGAGTTAGTAAGAGGCTGTTGTAGTGTGACTGACTCAAGCTCACCTAGCAAGTTTCATGGTTGTGTAGAGACATGAACCAGAGTTGCCCAGTCTAACCAACTATACCACACTGGCTCTCTCAGAGGGCTAACTATAAATCCAGTATACTGTGCTATTTCAATGAAGTGGGAGTCACATTTTGTATTTCTTACAGTAAGTATTCAGGGAATTGGATTTCTTGTGTGATAGGAACAGATTTCCTTTTTCATTTTGTGACCTCAAACTAGGTCTGGAGGGAAAGTCAATGAATGTGTTTTGCATGTAGAAGACTCAAGGAGCTACAATCTATTGAGTTGGACTGTTGGTCCATCAAGCTGAGTGTTAAGCATAAAAAGCTGACTTACAATAAATAGATCAATAGTCTCTTTAGCACATGTTCTGTCATGGCCTCCGTTTTGCCCATCTTGGTGGTTAAGACCCACTTTTCCTCCATGTTTTGCACTGCAACCCAATAAAGAAGACTCTGATCAGCACATAAAAAGGTAGTAGGACCATACCTGATGTGGTCATCCTTGGGTGGATAAACAGGCAGTCTGCAGAAGGTCCTGGATTGACCTTGTTAAGAAATGACACTCAGATCATCAGTCAAGGACTCCAAATCTTATCTGTTGGCCTTGTGCCACAATAGACCTTGTAGTTACCTTATGCAGGATCTTTGCCCATATTTGGGTCAGCCACCTCTGTTGCACTTCCTGCATTTGCCCAGGTTTGAATTGGACCACAGAAATTCCCCAACTAGTACCACCCAATTTCACCTTTTAGACTCACAAACCACCCTTTCCGGGACACACACCCGGTCCTTTTCTCTGCTCCCTTCACACCCAGTCCTTCGCTTCTCCAAGTCACTAGTCTATTTACGTTGTGATTGGAGACCGAGTCCTTCCCCCAGAGTTTGATTTTCCCTGCCACAAAACTGCCCATGTCTTGTGAGCTACTTCAAGGGGCTCCAAGAGACTCCATTTGTTTGATGTGCTACATGTGATCCTCTGTTTTTCCTATTGGATTTATATGCTGTTCTGCATTTGTGGACACTGTATTCATGTTCAGCTCTCCACTGTATCTCATGTCTAACAGCTATAAAACTCCCTCCCCAAGCTCTCTTTCTTTTGCCTGTTGTCCATTGTCATCCCCCTCTTCCCCCTCCTTACTCAGACTTCTTGGTTTTCAGTGTCAGTCTTGCATCCAGAAAGCTATTTTTTATACTTTAATGTAGTAGACATTCCTTTTAATAATAATAATAATAATAATAATAATAATAATAATAATAATAATAATAATAATAATAATAATAAACCTTGTTTCTAAGTTTTATTCCGTTTTGGCGCTTTGTAGATTCCTTCACACCTGTGGTGACACTTCAGCACTTAGCCCCAGATCCTTGTTACTGGACTGTGGGTCATTGCTTAGCATTGGTGTTTAATTGCTTTCTTCAGCTAGGTTAAAATTCATGGCGGCAGTTACAGGCTGTGGAGAGGAAGGCAGATTCTTCACCCAAGGATGTTTTACTGGCAAAGTGGGCTTCAGTTGGAAAGAGGGCCATATGCACACAGATACATGCCTGGTCACACAGCGACACCCAATGTTGTCTATAGGGTTGCCAGGACTGCCAGCAGGGGGATGGGGGGACATTCCAGGAGTGGTTGTTGCCCCCCATCCCCCCAAGTGTTGTTGCCCCCCATCCCCCCTGAAACAGTGACATTGCACACGATGTGCCTACATCACCCAGAAGCTATGTCAGCATGTTGGCCACATCTGGGGTGACATTCTGGATTTTGGGCAAAACTCTATGGTAAAACTGGCATCAAACCATAGAGTTTTGCCCAAAATCCAGGGCATCCTCCCCCGATGTCACCAATGTCACTTCCGGGTGATGCAGGCACGTCACGTGTGATGTCGCTGTTTGTGGGGATTCCCTCCCACTGGCCAGCTAGGGTTGTTATTGGCATGGTAGGGGCAGGGGATCCCCCGATCCTGTGGGTTCCTGCCCCCACCATGCAAATAACAACCCTAGCTGTCTAATTGTCAGTGACTCTCCATTGGCTAAGGCAGCTCTGCTACCTAATATCTGTTTTATAAAGGCTGAGATTTGGATCTAGAACTATCATTACCCAAAGTGTATGTTTTCCACTGATTTGTGAGCTCTCTCCACAGCCTTCCTAGGTTTTTGGCAGGGATTTCCAACTGGAGATGCTGAAGACTGAACTGAGATCATTTCTAAACAAGTAAAACAATGCGTATCCTTAACCATACCACCCTAAGGCCCCTGTCCCTTGTGTCTTTCATATAAAATATGGGCAGCAGGGTTGGGAAACCCTGCCTTGCACCTGGGGAATGGTATTAGACAAGGTAAATGGTACTATGCTAGACTGGTCTGACTTAGTATAAGGCAATATCGGACAAAACTGAAGATTCAATTGTTTATTGTCTCTGTTGCCCTATTTAATCATGAACTCAGAACTGGTTTCTGGTGGGAAAGTTCAAGGGAATATAATATGATTTTTTTCACCATGCTGAGTATCTGTTCAAGATCATCCTTGTTATTGATATGCATTCTATATCCCTTGTTTAGCACTCTAAGCATCCATGGTGGAACATTCACATGAGCACCTCTCTGTGAATGGCAAACAAATACTAAAATGCTGGTGTGAACCAGTCTATAATGTGAATTGCTCTGCTGAATGGAGCTATAATACTGCTGGTTTTCTATCATGGTTACAGTGAATTGTGCTCCAGATGGAGAAACTCAAGCCAGTCAAGAAACCTTTGTATTGACAGCTAAGAGCTGCTCCTGAGAAGATGCTCTGATGCCAACAGTGGGCTACAGATCACCCTATCATCATGGTACTGCTTTAGTTTGGCCATCATTCTGTTGTTTCTCATTTTCCACCTTCAATAGCCAAGTGAAGCAAGTTAAGCTGAGAAAGAGCCATGGTTGTGGTCAAGTAAGGCTCTGAACCTGAGTGAACATTGTCCTACTCTGGGATGCCAGTTCTACATTAACAGCTTCATGACATGAAGAAATTCAGCCGATGAAACTTCCTCTGTGGCTACCTCAGTCTTGGTTAAAACATTATCTATGGAGTTTCTGCCTGTCAATCCCCTTTATCTACCTTAAAATCAACATAACACCAGCTGTTCAAACAGTTAAGTTGATAAGGGCCTGTGCGCACATCAAAGAGTCTAACTCTTCTTCTTTGCCTTTGGTGTATATTTACCAATCAATCCCTTAAGAGTTTCACAGACAAATAAAATTCATTTTCCTTCTTCAGAGTTTTTTTTTAAGGACCTCGAGGGGTTGTTTCCCCCTCTCTTCTTAAGGGCAACATTTGCATCTTTTTGTCACTGTGAGTTTCACACATCATAAACTTGAGAGTAGGAAATGAAAAGGCTGAAGGTTCTTCTGTTACTGGTCAAATGGCTATTTATAGGCCTCTATAAAATCAGCCCCAGATTCTGAAGTTAGTAAGGCAGCTTTAAATATCAAAGTTGTCTTTGAATATTGGGATTTGTTTCACAAAGGCAACAGTTTAATAATCAATGTGAAATGCTATCCTGTTCAGAGATCTAACTCACTAGATAATCCTCAAAACTTTCTCTTTAACAGTTTGGAGAAGAAGAAATAAAACCAGTGAGAAGCTGTGTCCAGCCTAGCCCTTCCTGACCATGTTATAGTTAGGCTGGCATACACACTTAAAGCAGAGGGGCAGGCCATCTTCCTCCCTAGTGGTAAGTACAATGGTGCCTCTCACTAATTGCTAAAATCAAGAGGAGGTCTCCAGACATTTATTTAACACTAATTGCATCTGTAAATACTCTTTTGCTTTACAGTGTGTGAAAGTGGCTGGGAACTCCCTGTAACAAAGGGTGTCAAAATGATACTTTATGGGACAGCATGGCTGTGGCAACATGAAAAGGCTTTCCAATTTTGTGCATTATTCATTAATGCTTAGCTCATCAGAAACAGCCATACGCCACACTGACTGTCCGATTCAAACTGGATCACAGAGCAAATTTTCTCACGCTGGCTCGCTCCAGCAGCTGTTACGTATGTGCAGAATTCTGAGGAAATGCTCCTGTACTATAATGTAGACTAGAGATTGTGCCACATAGCAGAGCTCTGCTCTGTTACTTTATTGCCCTGGAACTTGTCTCAATGCTGTGATTCATTCCTCCTTTATTCCAGTTTAACTAGGCATTGTGACTAAATCACAAACCATTTTGCCGTCGTTTTTGTTGTTTCAGCTCGCATCATTCCCAACACAGTCTGCACAATCAGAACACCGACAGAAGAACTGAAAAAGCGACCTTGCTGTGGTTGTATGACAGCATCAGGAGTCCTTTTGCCTGGTGTATTATAATGCATGCATGACCCAAAAGAATATTCATCCCATTGTTACACTATGATTGCTTGGGTTTGTTTGTTTTTTACAGTCAATCAGGAATGCTGTGAGCTTGACAAAAATGCAATTGACATTCAATCTTAATCTTGTTTATTTAATCTTATTTTAGGATCTCTATTTGCTCACAATTCCATACAAGCTGCTTTTCAAATCATTTTGGTTCTGCACAGTGGCAGCAGGCACGGGGGGGGGGGTGGCCACAGAGCTGCTGCTGATGCACATTCCAAATTGACAGGCTTGCTTGAAGTATTGGATGAATATGGGCATGAATTGATCCCAGGTGAGGAGGAGCTTGGACAGAATGAAGCTGCAGAGGAGCAAAAGGTTAAGTACCATCTTGCCCATCTCCCACTGACTCCTCCCTGCAAAATGCACCCTCCTTCCATCCTAAACCCCCAGCAGCTCTCAGCAGTGACTGGGTTTCCCAGCCACGTGCCTGCCACCAAACGCCTAGCTTGGCCCCAAGCATAGCAGTGCTCAAAACACAACTATATGCTGAAACATCACGCTGGGTCCTCCCAGCGCTTGATTGAGAATAGTAAAACCACTGCTGGCATCCAAACTCTGGGAACAAGCCTAAAGCTGCGGACATGCCTCTCCATCTGAATTTCACAGTGTAGTGTATCTTCAGAGAATCATGCAATAAAGAAAATGATACCCTACATGTTTGAAACATATAATAACGCGACACAAGTTTGTACTTAGGCTTTGCATTGCGGTGGGTGAGTAAGCTTTAAAAAAAGCAAATTGACGTTAGGTGGTATGTGAAACAGATGGTTGCACAGAGCAAGTCTGGGCTGGTGTTGGGCTATAGGGCAGGAATTACCACATGATCTGTCCAGTTTTGCTCAGCTTGAAGCCTATTTCAAGCCTGCCCAGGTTAATGGCCCCTTGCATGCAGTCCACTCATCTTCCATGTGGACAGCTGCAGGAAAGTATATCCAGAGTATTTGCACACCACAAATATAAATGAGTTTCAACTAGTAGATGGGCTTATTTTATTTTTATCGTATCCTTCCTCCACCTGAGGGTGGCATACATAACTCCCCCCAGCCCCATCTCTCCAAACAGTAACATAAGTTACTCTGGGAAGGATAGATTGGTCCAAAATCTGCAAATGAGCCTCATGCAAGAGTGCACATTTGAACCTGGGTCTCCTGTCCTTGTTTGGCACTCTAGCCCACTGATCACCAATGTGGTGCTCATGGGTGCCTGCCAATATATTTCTTAGTGCCTTTTTGCTTCCTCCCCAAAGCACTTTGCCTCAGAGCAAAGAGCCAATCCTGTTTTCCTTCCACTTCATCAGAGCTGGAGTTGTTTCAGAAAAGCCCAGGAGACATCATTTTTGCGCATACAGAAAGCAGCTACCTCCATCATGGGAGCATCTTGGACCTCCTAACATTTTGTGGAACCTCCCAATGTTTTGTGATTGGACTGAACCCCTGTGTCAACTCATATTATATGTCATTCTCAGTGGAGTATGAACCAAGAACGACGGTGAACTAAAATAATACTGTTGTGGAGGGAAATGCCCAGTCCAGTACATCTTACTATGTATGCATTGCCAAACCAGATCCCTATTTGGGTGGAAAGGCAAAACATAAATGGAGGGAGAGAGGGAGAGAGAGAGAGAGAGAGAGAGAGAGAGAGAGAGAGAGAGAGAGAGAGAGAGAGAGAGAGAGAGAGAGAGAGAGAGATGCATAAATAATTGTGCTAGGAAGGTTCATTGACACCTAAACTTGCCTAGGCCCCAAGTAACAGAAAGCAGTGATCAGATATGGAGAATTTAAAGATGGACAAGACTGTGACTCATATGACAATAAAAAGCATATTTCATCCTTTGATTATCCCCATTACTCTGTTCTTCCATTGTTTGCATTTGTCTAAATAAGGCGAATGATTTGTTCTGCAGAGAAGAACATTAGATTGAATTTGTTTCTATCTGCTCAGCTTTCTGTTTCATGTGGAACTTGTCACCTGTCAAGCCAAATGAAGCCCACAGGTATGTATGGCAATTTACTAGGGGCTCAGTGAGAAGCCTGGTTCTTCTGTCTGCTAAACTGCAAAAACTAGTGGTTTCAATTTGGATTTGGCTTCCACTCTTATGATGTTGCTTGTGGTTTGTTCTTTACTCAAGCTTTCTGTTATTTCCAGTTGCCCATAGCTGTTGTGTCTTTTTAATGTATGTTTGGTTGTGATGCTTCCTTCTCTTTATGCTAGTTCTAATGAAGTTCTACAGTCCACTATTTTTAATGTTTTATTTTATGTCACATCGTATTATTGCCATGTGGTAATTTTGCAAGTATGAGCTTAAAGGTGTTCCAAACATTGCCATGTTTGGGGTGGGGGGGATCAAATGCATTTAAAAGTTAGAGTCTTGCTTCCTTGCTGTATTATGAAGAACAATGAATGTACCTGCTCAGAGCGGGGAGGGCGGGGTACAAATCAATCAATCAATACATCCCTTCACATAGTATTTGACATTCAAACATTCCATCAGTAAGTAAAATTGGCATCACTAATTTTTCTTTCCTGCCACTAACTTTTCTTTCCATTGTTGAGAAGTAAATTGGATTGGCTATACCCCTCTATGGCAGAGGTCCCCAACATGGTGCTTGTAGGTGCCATGGTTCCTGCTGACATCTTCCCAGGCACCTGCCAACAATTGCCTGGACTTCTCAGTGCTAATGGCCCGGCCCTCATCCTGTAGGAATCCCATTTGCTCAATTCAGAATTGGATTGTATATGAACAAAGCACAGGACAATGGTGTGTGTAGCTGAGAAAATAGAACAACCAACCATTGTGAATGAATCAGTCAATCAAACTGATAAAATAAATTATTTATAGATTACCCATGTCAAAATTTCTTTTTTTAATCTTATTCATGTATGAATTAAAGCAGTAAACAAATTATCATATCAAATTTATCATAGATTCAGAAGAATGTCACCTAGTGTATTATACACACATGAATATAAATGGAGTATCCTCACGATCTGTAAATGCAAAAATGATGGATCCAGATAGGATATCGAATCCTTTTGGGTTTCTAAGCATAATACAAGAAATTCACCAAAGACAGTGTCAATTACAGTCCGACCAGAACAGTCTTCAGAAAAAGTGCAGCATGCTGATCCAGCCAACGAGCATCCAGATTTCCACCCATTTCACCAGTGGATTTCTTCAGAGCCAATATAGTCAAAGAAGTTTTCCGTACATTCACACAAAATTAAGATCTGGAACCCATGTAATAATATCACTGTAAAGAATCACCAGTCTGTTCTGTCTTTCTGATAGAGGCAACACCCTACCAAATTTCTCAAATGCTGGCTAACTGTCTCTAAATGTTGGCAGATAGTGGCTCCATTAAGTGTAAAGGGGAAGGCTGCAGCCTCTTCTGCCCATGCATCATGGTTGTGAGGGGGAAAGTGTGGGAGGCACAAAACTCCCATCGAACATTGGATTCAAAGTCTTTGTGACATCACTCAGCAACAATGTAACATGGAAAGAAGACTTCTTGCCAGGCTTTGCAGATTGGGGTTCCCAACTCTGTTTTTGGAAATTCCTAGAAATTTGGGGTATAGCCTGAGGAGGGTGGGGTTTGGGCAAGGGAAGGACACCAATGGAGTATCCCAATGGAGTGTAATGCCACAGAGTCCACCCTCCAGATGAGCCATTTCCTCCAAGGGGGCTTGGAGACCAGTTTCAATTCTGGGAGATCTCCACTACCACCCCCGTCCCCTGGAGGCTGGCAACCCTACTGCAGACCTACCTTTGGATTCTTGCTGGGGGAAAGTTGTTGGGGGGATGTTTTGAAGAATAAAAAAAGAGAATGAGGGGAATAGAGCAACATCCCCACCCATTCTCAGTCTTCTTTTAATTAAAAAATGATTTGGGGACTCAGTTACAGCTATTTTACATGTAACATGCAGTTAACTCTGCATTTAGCTTAGTCCAGAAGGGAGAGAGATTTTCACTGTTTGAGCCAACAGAGTTCTTCTTCCTTGATGAAATAGGACTGGCTTCCTTGTAAAATGAATTCTCCAAAGACATTCCAGGAATGGTATTCAGAATCCTGCTATTTAGCTGCCCTGGGGAGAGCAGCCAAATGAAAAGAGGTGGAAAGGAAAACTCATTTTAACAATTCTAGAAGGTGGATCCAGTTTTCTTGTAAAACAAAGTAGGACAGAAAACAGATTGATTTATTAAGATGCAAAGGTAGACATATTTAAGTCAAGCAGCATTAGTATTCATTTTTTAAAAAAGGAATACCTTCTTTTTTCTGAGCTGTCACTAGTTAAAAGTGCTGTGGCAACAAATCTGCGCAAACATAGCTCTTCTAGGCAAGAGAAGTGATCAGACTCCCAAGGGAAGCAGTGAAGGAGGGGAATACAAATGGCATAGCCACAGGAGTCTGAAACAGGGATCAGAGTTTAATATGGAGGAGAGAGAGGGTTTTTGTTTTGAAACCGATCTCTTTGCCTCTAGAACAGCAATTTAGCAAACCTGAGAAAGCTGCATCATAAAGCAAGACATTTGCTTTTGATTTTCCAAGGCAGCATTTAGTTCTGCAAATCTATGATGGACTTTTTTTGTGCCGTGTTCAAATTATGGCTTGGTCTGCCCATAAAGCAGAATGAACAATGTGGTGAAATTCTGAGACAGCAGAGTATACCGTGCCACTTCTGGTTACAGGTGTGGAATTTATGTGCATGTGTGGAGGGAGTTAATTTTGTGGAATAATTTGTGCTGGAATAATTTGTTTGCATCCATTTGGTAACAATGGGATACTTTGCAGCGTGGCATTTGATAAATTGCTGCATAGCTATTTAACATTACTAGTACATAGCTCACACCAGCAGGAGAATACAGTGGCACAATTTCACCATATCAGACTCCAGGTAGAGGGTCATATCTTATGCTTCTCCCCCATGTTAGAAATTTGGAGACAGCAGATGAGCATAGAACCATTTACATAGAACTTTCTCAATGAAAGCTTCACCCCTGGAATCCACAAAATGCAATCTTAGTGGTAAATCCATTTCACCAACTGACCCTTCTGAGATTTTTATTTCCAGCTCATTCCCTTGCATAAGTAAAACAGGATTTAAGTGTCCAGTCCATATTCCCTGATTTACAGGCCACCCTAAGAACACTTCCCTGGGACTAAGCTACATTGAATAGACTTCAGTAGGACTTGTTTAGGATTAACATAAGCACATAAGAAGAGCCCTGCTGGATCAGACCAGTGGTCCATCCAATCCAGCATCCTATCTCACACAGTGGCCAACGAGTTCCTCTGAAGGACCAAGAACAGGGCATAGATTCTGAAGCCTGCCCCTGATGTTGCCTGCTGGCTCTGGGATTCAGAGGTTTAATGCCTCTGAACGTGGAGGTTCCCCTTAGTCACCATGGCTAGTAGCCATTGATAGACTTATCCTCCATGAAATTATCTAATCTCCCTTTAAAGCTGTTAATTTCAGTAGCTATCATTACATCCTGTGGCAGCAAATTGCACATTTTAATCACTTTCAATGTAAATAAGTATTTCCCTTTGTCCGTCCTGAACCTGCCACCCACCAGCTTCATTGGATGCCCTCAAGTTCTAGTATTTTGGGAGAGAGAGAAAAGGTTCTCTTTGTCAACTGTCTCCACCCCATAATTTTATAAACCTCTATCATGTCCCCCATTAGTTGTCCCAGACTCTTCAACCTTTCCTCACAGGGAAGGTGCTCTAACTCTCTAATCATCTCAGTTGCCCTCCTCTGAACTAATTCCAGCTCTGCAATATCCTTTTTGAGATACGGTAACCAGAACTGTACACAGTATTCCAAATAAAGCTGCATCATAGATCTATGCAGGGGCATTATAATATTGGCCGTTTTATTCTCAATCCCTTTCCTAATAATCCCTAACACAGAGTTTGTCTTTTTCAGTGCTGCAGCACACTGGGTTGACACTTTCACTGAGCTATACATTACGACCCCAAGGTCTTTTTCCCTTTCAGTCCCAGCAAGTTTAGAACCCATCACCTTACACTTACGAACACTGTACTTCATTTGCCACATTGTCGCCCACTCACCCAGTTTGTGGAGATCCTCTCGGAGCTCTTCACAGTCAGCCTTGGTTTTCACCATCCTGAATAATTTTGTGTCATCTGCAAACTTGGCCACTACAGTACTCGCCCTTAGTTACAGGTCATTTATGAATAAATTAAATAGTACTGGCCCCAATAGTGATCCTTGTGGGACCCCACTGCTTACTTCTCTCCATTTCAAGAACTGTCCTTCAATTCCTACTCTTTGCTTCCTGTCATTTAACCACTTTATAGTCCATAAGAGAATCTGTCCTCTTATACCATCATGGCCTCACTGGAAAACCACCAAATGCAGTATGGGTCTGACTCAAATGTGGCCCACATTTTCCAGGGCTGGGGGGAGGGAGAGCTGGCCAGAGACAGGGTGGGTGAACGGCGGCAGGAAAGAATGGGCCCTCCCACCACCTGGAGCCAATGGTAGGGAAAAAGAGCAGCCAAGAAGGAGGGCCAGAGTAAAGGGAACAGGCTGGCCACTGGCCACCCACCCCAGTCTTTGTCTGTTCTTTGGGGCCCTCCATGTGGGGCAACTGGTGGTGAATTTGAGGATGGCCTTTAAAAATCATTCTTTGGGGGTCCAGGACATCTTGTTCTGCCTGGCTGGGCTGACCTTATTCATCAAAAAGTCCAAAACAGACCAGCTTGGGTGCGGGACTCACTTGTGGCTGGGACCCTTCCTGGGAGGCAGCCCCTGCCCCGTATGGGCCATGAAGGCACTTATAGCTATACGGCCCTTTTTATACATCAAGACCGGATGCCGCTGACCTGATATCAGTTTGCAGGCGTACTGAGGGCTGTGGTAAGCACTGCAGGTCTGCCCCACCAGGAGCTTGGTCCCCACTGCTTTAGGATTCGAGTAGCCACCACTGCTACAGGGCTAGGGCTTCCCCCTTCCCAGATTCAAGCTATCGGGTGCTGGCGATCAGAGGCCTACAAAACCTACAGCCTCCCTTGGTTACAGGTCCTCAACCTCAGACTGCTGTATAGCACAGCATCGTGCACTGGGCCGGAGTGTATGCGACATTGTCATGCTGGGGCACAAACCTGGGACTGGATGTGGCCAAGTCAAACGGTTCAGCTGGGGAGGCATGCAGTGGGGGGAACTGTGGCCAATGATTGCATACCTCTGCTCAGAGAGTCAGCCACCCAATGCCCTGATTTTACACCTCAGGGAGAATAACCTGGTGGAGAGAATGGGTGTATCCCTTGCTCACCAGGTTGTTGTGGATCTGGCAGTGTTAGGGAAGCCCAATATGACCATAATGAAAGCCAGTTTGGTGTAGTGATTAAGTGCACAGACTCTAATCTGGGAGAACCGGATATGATTCCCCACTCCTCCACATGCAACTGCTGGTGTGAACTTGGGTCAGTCATACGATCTGGCACAGCTGTTCTTGAAAAAAGAACAGTTTCTGTCAGAGCTCTCACAGCCCCACCTACCTCACAGAGTGTCTGTTGTGGGGAGGGGAAGGGAAAGGAGTTTGTAATCCGCTCTGAAACTCCCTTGGGTTGTGAAGGGTGGAGTATAAATACAATCTCTTCTCTTCTTCTTCTCTTCTATGGTCAGACTGACTGAAGTGACGTTCCTGGCAGGGAGCCACTGACCCTTGAAAAGTGAATGTTGCTAGATGGAAGGTGTCGGGCAGAGTGGACAGGGCAGTAGAGGCCCCGGAGGGCATTTGGATTTATCACCTGGACATCTCTCACAGACTTGAGCCCTTCTTTCAGTCAGATAGGGTGCACCTGTCAGCTTGGGGCATGGACATTTGGCTACATGGAATCCGGGACACCCTGCTGTCCTCGCTGCAGCTGTAGGAGCATTGGCAGGAGCTGGATGAGGATATCACCCAGCTCTTGTGGCGGTAAAAGCATGGGACCGGATCTGTTTACAGAATTTGGCCTGTGTGCCATTTCTTGATATGGGGACCCCTCATGGGGTCTTGGCATGAGAGACAAAGGGGGAGCATGCTTGGTCAAGGACTAACAACAGGTACCCTCATGACCAGATGGCAGGGGAGAATATGAAGGGGCAATTGTCCATCTGGGCTCCAGCAACTTGCCATTCCATGAAGCACTACCCAGGCTGGCTGGCTGGGTGATAGGTACATTGGCTGATGGATGGACCAGCTGAGGCATGTGATCCAGTGGGCCCATGCTGGGCAATGCTTCTTACAGCTGTAGTCAATAAAGTTGTGACCAGTTTACCCACATATTTTCTGAATCAGTCGGGTGCGTGGTTCTTGCATATGGAATGAGCATAGCCGAAGGAGCCTCTCCCACCCCCCTGAAAACTGGAACCTGCAATACTATCACTGTCTGATGAGATCAAACTGCAGCAGAGTATTAAGAACATAGCATCCAGTTACAGAAAGATACCTTGCTGAGGTACCTTGTCAAAAGTCATTTGAAAGTCCAAGTATATAATGTCTACTGGGTCTCGGTTGCCTACATGCTTGTTCACTTTCTCAAAGAACACCAAAAGGTTGGTGAGGCAGGACTTTCCTTTGCAGAAGGCATGCTGATTATCCCTCAGCAGGCTTTGTCCCTCTATGTACCTAACGATTCTATCTTTGATTACAGTTTCTACTAATTTGCCTGGGACAGATGTTAGGCTGACTGGCCTGCAATTTCCTGGTTCCCCTCTGGATCCCTTTTTAAAAATTGGTGTAACATTTGCTACTCTCCAGTCTTCTGGTACAACAACTGAATTTAGCGATAGGTTACATCTACAGATCAGTAGATCAACTGTCTTACATCTGAGTTTCTTAAGAATTCTCAGGTTTATGCCATCAGGACCTGGAGACTTATCAGTTTTTAATTTCTCCAGTAGGTCTAGAACTTCCTTTCTGGTCACCTCAATTTGTCTCAGTTCTTCAGATTTCCTTCCTGAAAATAAGGGGCTGTGACATGGGCACATGCCCCACAGTGAACACAGAAGTAAAACAGTCATTGAGCTTCTCTGCTATCTCCCCATCTTTCTTTATTCCTGCTTTCTCCCCATCTCCCCTTTATTCCTCTGTCATCCAAAGGCCCCACTGCTTCTCTGGCTGGTTTCCTGCTCCAGATATATTTTTTAAAAAATGTTTATTGATTATCTTGATGCTTTTAGCAACCTACTCCTCAAAATCTCTTTTTGCATGCTTAATTATTGACTTACATTTCTTTTGCCAGAACCTGTGATCCCTCCTGTTCAATTCATTGGGGCAGACCTACTTTTTTAAAGAATTCTCTGCTTTTTAAAGGTTCCTTGACTTGTGTTGTTAACAACACAGACCTTCATTTAGACTTGGCAGTGCCTTTCCGAACCCGTGGAATGCATTCTATTTGGATGTCAATAAGTGCAGTTTTAAATAGCTTCTAAGCATCCTCTGGGGATTTGACTCTCTTGTGTTTCCCCTTCAGCTTCCTTTTTGCTCTTGCCCTTATTTTTGGAAAGTTCCATCTTTTGAAATCAAATGTGACAGTTTTGGACCTTAGTTGTAACTTTCCATTGATCTGAATGCTGAACTTAACAGCATTGTGGTCACTGTTCCCCAGTGGTGTAACAACCTCTACATCTCTCACTAGGTCTTGAGACTCACCCAGAATGAAGTTCAAGATCACTACCCCACTGGTTGGCTCTGTGACCAACTCTTCCAGTGCACAGTCATTTATGATGTCTAAGAATCTCATTTCTACAGGGTGAATTGAGCACATGTTTACCCAGTCAATTTGAGGGTAGTTGAAGTCTCCTAGTATAATAACATTATCTGTTTTAGTCACCTCTTTTATTTCCTTCTCCATCTAAAGGTCAGCCTCAAGGGTTTGATCAGATGGGCAATAGTACACCCTCACTTTTAAGTAACCCTTATCACCCAGTATTTCCACCCATATCAGTTCTGTTGGGTAGTTAATTCCACTGATATTTTCTAACTTATTTGATTCTATGCCCTCTTTGATGTACAACACACTTCTCCCAACCCAACGCTTCGTGTTCTGCCTATCGCGCTTATACCCAGGGATGACTGTATCCCACAGATTTTCTGCATTCCACCATGTTTCTGATGAAGTGTGCGAGCACACGAAAGCTCATACATTGAATAAAACTTTGTTGGTCTTAATGGTGCCACAGGATTCAAACTGTTTTTCACCGTTACTTTGAATTTTAGCTAACGATGTTTTCACAAGATTACAAGCATGAAGAGTTTGTAAATCTTCAGAAAAGGTAGTAATCTGATATCATTTTGAAACCTTTTTAACAATAATTGCTGTCTTTGTCTGTTCAAAAATACATTGCAGAAAGATAATAACTCCATTATGGTAAAAGTTGTTGTCTAACTTTTAATAGGATTTTTCTCTGTACCAAATTCTTTATTTTATTTATATTTATTTATTTAAAACATTTATTAGCCATCTTTCTGCCTTGCAGAACTCAAGGGGGCTTGTAGTCATTTCTATTTATAACAGTTTAGGAGAGTATGCGATTTTTTTTTTCAAGCAATCCTCACTGTTAACTCAGATTTTAGCTCTGGAATACAATAGGCAAGAACATAACATAAGAAAATAAAATCCTACTGGATCAAACCAGTGGTCCACCTAGTCCAGCGGCAAACAAGTTGTCCCGGAGGGCAGAGGGTAGAGACTTCAGCTCTCCTCTGCTGCTGTCTCCCAGCACTGGTATTCAGAGGTCTGCTGCATTTGCATATGGAGGCTCCCTTCAGTCATCATGGCTAGTAATGATTGATGGACTTAGTCTCTCCATGAATCTGTCAAATAAACCCAACATGATAGACGCTGCAACTGTGCCACTCAGAAGCAAGGCAATAAAGGTCTCAGGTATTCCATCAGTTGATTTAAAGATCACAGTTAACAGGCAGGTTTCTGTTCTCTAAAAGCAATGAATCTAAGAGACAAGCATCAAAAGGAAGAAGAAAGAAAAATGAAATGTACATTACAGTAGTTAGGATACAACTGTAAATATATTTGTCTGAGTAGCAGTTTGGATGCAAATAGGAGTGAATAAGGGTAAAAATGGATAACCATTTCTGTCCTTTTCCTCAACATGTGTGGAGCAGCTGACCACCCTGTGTTTTGTCACCTTGCCAACCTGTTTTCCCACACATCCATTATCAGGATGAATTTCTTCAGCAAAGTTTTTCCAAGGGTAAATAATCAACTGACATGTAGACTTTCAATTGAGTATAAAAATATATCTCACAGTCTTATTCCACCGTTTTGCTAAGGATCTCCTCCCCATGGAAGGGAAGGGAAGGGAAGCAGGATAGAAGCCTGAGACAAGGTATTGATCTCCCCACCTCCACTTGGTACAAACCCAAGAAAGAATATAATCTGTATATTGCAATGCAAAACTTCTGGTTTCCTAAAGCCTAGAAAATTAACCACTTGCTTTCATGACTACATCTTGGTATAGTAAACCCTTTTAACTAATAAGATCTAATAAATAACTAGATAATTTTATGGCAAACCTGCTCACTGGGAAAACACCTTGTTTAAACTCCCTTGATTACAAGCAAAGTGAGCTCCTCATCAGATCACCTTGATGCCCTTTGGAGGCATTCATCTCAAGCATGGCACCATGCTGGCAGCAGCTTTCCACCTACACAACAGCTGCTTGAGCACTGCAACTTATGGCTGTTTTTGCCCACTTGAAACACAAAATCATCTCATTTACCAGAGAAGAGATAAATCTATGGTCTTTCAGGACATTAAACATGGAATTGCTTACAGTCTGTCCCATTTTTGTGCCTGTACATTTGGATGAATCCTTCAAGTGACTGATATTGGACAGAATACAATGTCCTTTTTCTGTACCTGCCCAGTCACTAACAACAATTTGAGAAGGGAGCACAAGGACTGATTGCAAGATTAGATGAGTTCATGGGCAGACACCAAAGGCAAAGTGAGGCACATAGGCAATAAGTCTCGAAACTTTCAATATTTAAAACTATGTGCCTTTTAAAATTTGAAGGCACTGATAACAGATAATTGGGAGGCAGGAAGCAGCTGTGAGAAAGGGATTCAGAGACATCCAACCAGCTTACTGTGTATTTGTCTCCCTGAACACAGTTGGAAAGCAGGACATGAGCCAAACTAGCAGGTGTGTGATCACCAGAACTCGATGACCGAATCATGGCCTCCCTGGAAAACCAACTCGTTACCATCACTGGCTGAGGAGATCAAACTGCAGCAGAGTATTACAAGAACATGGCAGCCATTTACAGAAGATAAATAATAACTGATTTGTTCATTTGTTTTTCATTAGATGTTAAATAGGAATGAAGATTAACTTGGACAAAAAGGGGCATTATACACACAGTGCTTTGTTACAATAATTGAGTTCTGCAGCCAAAAGAAAAAAAGATCTTTTGAATATTTGTGCCCTTGCAATAGAAACAGAACAACTGGAATGTTTTTATTTGCCAATCTGTTTTTGTCAAATGTCTGGGGGTTTTTTTTGCCTACTCTATTTTTAAATTATTGATGGAATGAATCCTCCTGACAGCCTGTACTTTATCTCTTACCCATGACAACTTGACATTCTTTTTTTAAAAAAACTTCACCAAATGGCAGATATATGCCGCATAGACTGTAGAATCAATTTGTATTTCTGTGCCTTGAGTCAGTCCAATTGCTCCCTATGTGAATGTAAAGTGCTTCTCAACCACTCTCTCCTCATAATTGCCCACAATGGTATTAAACCATTCTTGTGAGTTTAAAAAAGAAAAAGAGTTGGGCTTTGATTGCAATCTATGTTGTCGTTTAAACCTTCTTTGCATCAAACACTAACAGCTTTGTTGAGCCGCAGCGTCAACCTCAACTGCCGGGGAGGTTTGGACGGCCATCATAAAAAAAATGTTTGATCAGTGTTAATAATTCATTAAATTGGTTTGTTCTGACACTGCCATCGTGTTGGAAATCTCTCAGTCACTGAAACATTAACAAGGGCTGACACAATGCTCCCCTTGTTCTGGGTTTACTGAGGAACCACATTCTTTATAGTCTGGTGCTGGTGTTGCAATGTGCTCTCATTAGGACAGCATTAAAAGGTGAATTATGTTTATCTCTTTGCTTAAAAAAAGAGGAGGGTAATGCATACAACACATGGATGCATTTCCATAGATAGCTCAACTGGAATTAATCATACTTTTTCCCTGTCTTGTTAGACCCTTAATTTAGGAGTGGAATAAACATGATATTAACTTAATGTTATTACTATAGGCCATATGGTTTTATGTCAACATATGCAAGATTTAGTTTTTTAACTTTTGGTGTTTCTGACCTCCCCCCCCCTTGATATATAATGTAATGATTTGAAGTATGCAAGCTTCGTATATTTATTATTAGAGTAAGCAGTAGAAAATCAAAACAAAAAAGACATGCAGATTACCATTGTTTTATAAAATGGAAACATAAGGGCCAAATCTAAGGCTTACAGCCTGATCCAATTATTTGTAAGTCCTGTTGATTTTAATGGCATTTCTTCCCAGTTAATTCTGTGTTGGATTGCAGCCGTAGTAGTAATATGTAGTAGCTATACACTGGATCACTGGTTTAGTTTTTGAAAATAGGGGATGACAGCTATGCTACTAGCAAAAGCTAAAACTAAAAACTACTCTTTTGTCTAACTCATACTACTCATACATTTCTGTCCAATGCGCCATCCAGCAGGACCATACCGTTATTTAATCACTACTTGTTCTTAAATTTTAATGTTACTATTTGTATAAACTACATATAACTGAGTTTTGGAATCTTCTATATACTTGACACTTTTTCTGTTAAGTTTCAGGTGCCAGATTTTTTAAAAAAATATTCTCCCAGGTTTATAGTGCATTGTTTCTATGTGAAGAGGCTAGTTTTGCTTCCTTGGTTAATTTCTTGGGCTTCCTTACTGTTAAATTCATGTGCATTACTGATATTCTGCCATGTTATTGCTACCAAATGGTTGTTTTTGTTGTTTTGATTTTGCTACCACTGGTTTTTACAGACTGGATTTGTTGATCATTTTCAGCCTGGTTCCCCATCTCTTGGACCTCTTGGTTTTGAGATACCAAATAAATAAATAAACTAATTACAGCAGTCTAGCAGTCCACTGATTCAAAGCCAATAGTTAGAATCTCCTGTCCAGACAATGTCCCCCTTACTCATACACAGCAATCTCTCCTTATAAATAATTATCTTTTGGTTTCACAAGATTCCATGCGCTCCCATTGGCTGTAAAATGCCCTCCCTCAGCCATTGGCCCATCAGCCGCCACTCAAGAGTACTCGCGTGCCATTGGCTGGATGCTGGGTCTGCTCCTCTTCCCCACCCCCTCCCCCTTCAGATAGATTTTGCATGTCAGATTTACTGGCAGACAGCTCTCTCTCCTGAGGAAGACAGTTCTCTTGACTCCTGTGAGGGACTGTCCCCTCAGTGGCTGTCAGTAGGCAACCAAGCTTGGTTCTGTGAGTAAAAAAAAGGACTTTCAGCATAACCCCCTCCCCCGCCCATAACCCCCTCCCCAATGGCCACTTTCCTGTCAGAATAAATGGAAAAAGGCTCTTTAACATAAGAACATAAGAGAAGCCAATGTTGAATCAGGCCAATGGCCCATCTAGTCCAACACTCTGTCACACAGCGGCCAAAATATACCAGGTGCCATCAGGAGGTCCAGCAGTGGGGCCAGGACACTTTCTCCTGCTTAGCTTCAGCATGGCTGGCTGGCTAACAAGGTGGGCCAGCAACCATCAGACCATTTTCTTCAACTCCCCATTGTGCAGCTGGCTTTCCCCTAGGGCTGCCAATCTCCAGGTGGGACCTGGAGATCTCCCACTGTTACAGTTGACCTCCAGATGACAGAGATCAGTTCCCTGAGAGAAAATGGTTGCTTTGGAGAGTAGACTCTATGGCATTATACCTTGCTGAGTCCTTCCACACACACCCCAAATGCTGCCCTCCACAGGATCCACCCCCCCAATCTCCAGGTATTTCCTTAATCAAAGTTGGCACCTGTACTTTCCCCTCTGTCAGTAAAAGGCCCTTTCCACACCTGTTGGCCTTTGGGAGAAAACTCATTGGGCCCAGTCCTGATCAGGTTGCCAACTCCAGGTGGGCAATTCCTGGAGATTTGAGGGATGGAGCCTGGAGAGGGTGAGGTTTGAGGAGGGGTGGCACCTCAGACAGGTACGATGCCATAGACTCCACCCTCCAATCCAGCCATTCCCTGATGGGGAACCGTTGTTGCCAATCTCCAGGTGGGGGCTGGAGATCACTCAAAATTACAACTGCTCTCTAGGAGGGAGGGGGAGGAGATGGAAAACTAAAGGTAGGTTGATGGTTGGCTGGGAGGGAGATAGGGTTGTCAACTCCAGGTTGGGAAATTCCTGGAGATTTGAGGGGTCGAACCTGGAGAGGGTGAGTGTTGAGGAGGGGTGGGACCTCAGACAGGTACAATGCCATAGACTCCACCCTCCAAACCAGCCACTCCCTCCTGGGGAACCACTGTTACCAATCTTGGGGGTGGGCTAGAGATCACTCAAAATTACTACTGCTCTTCCGGTTGCAAAGATAAGTTCCTCTGGAGAAAATGGTGGACTCTGTCATTATACCCTGCTGAGATTGCCATAGCAAATTGTCACTGAGTGCCCAAAGCCGGGGCACTCTCCCAGAGCCTCTTTCTAGAGCCCATTGTATTTATTTCCTAGTTATCAATAATTAGAAGCTACCACTTTGCATACTTTTTGCAGTTCTTCCAGATGTGGGCTGATTAATGGGAAACAAACTGGCAGCTTCTGTTCACTGAAGTTGCTATTTTTGTCACATACAGCATATTAAAAGCTGTTTTATTAATTAATTTGTTTTCCGTTTTTGGATAGAAAGCAGAATAGAAATATAGCATAGAAAATTTCCAGTTGGGGAGGGCACTTGAACTGATATAGAGACTTGCTAAGCAACAGAGCATATCCATATGGTGAGACATACATTTTAAGTAGTTTCAGTGGCAACAATGGTAACCACACAAAGCATAATGTAAGAAGCAAACTTTAAATTGCCAAGGACTCCAAGAACTTAAAATTGCCAGCTGGCCAGATATAGAATTGTCTGGCATGTCCCTGTTTCTTAAGTGACAACTTGGTATGCCAGAATTAGTATGTCTCCATATAGGCATGGGCAACAACCAATACATCAAACTGCAGCACTACCCTCACTTCATGTAAACACACATATTGTTTGTTACAGTCACTGTGTCAGTAATGTAGTACAGGAAAATGTGCTGGAAAATGTTGTCAAGTCACAGCCAACCTATAGAGACCCAATAGAGTTTTCAAGGCAAGAGACAAACAGAGGTAGTTTGCCATTGCTAACATCTATGTAGCAACTATGGACTTCCTTGGTGATTTCCCATCAAAATACTAACTAGGGCTGACCCTGCTTAGTTTCTAATGAAATTTGGCTAGCTGGGCCATCCAGGTCAGAGCAGTACAGAGCAGTACAGGACAGTAGGAAACCTAAATACCAGTCCCCAGTCAGCCATGAAAATCAGTACAACGATCAAGTCATTATCACTCAGGGATTATCTCTCACAGGGTTGCTGGCAGGCTAAAACAAGAGAACAATGTCCATTGTCTCGAGCTCCTCCATACAAAGAATGAGATACAAACATGCCAAATAAACATGGCATTAGAGATTTTTGAACTAAACTAGAAGTCTCATGAATCTGTGACAGCCTTGTGGGATCAATGTACAGACCCCATTCAGAGACCAGTGTGTATACAATATCACCCATAGAGCTTGCAGGCATTAAGGGATAAATGCAAGGAAAGGAACCAGGACTTCTTCCCTTGCCGGTTCAACAGAATAACACTTGCTGCCTGCAGCATATGCCTGGGCTGGTTTAAGTATCTAGGAGGTCTTTGGAATGATGCCATCAAGTGAGCCTGCCGATCTGGCACTCCCACACTCAGAGAGCATGCTCATGAAGTTAATATACCCAGAGGACAATCAGGTGAGTAAGCAAACATTGTGGCAGCTCTTCAGTGCCATTTCTTCATTATCACTCACCCCTCTGGATGTGCCTAGGAAGAGGAGGAACAACATCTGGGGCCACAAATTCTGCTTCCTACCTTCTCATATCCAGTTCCTTTCTCCAAGTGGTGATGGTGCTCTAACTTCAGTGGTGTAAAGTAGCCTTGGCTTCCTTCCACCAACCTCTGGGAGAATGCTGCTATTGTGAATGAATTGGAGCCCCTGAACAGAATGGGAACTCCCTTAGAATGTATTTGTATGTATATGAATCCTCCTTTTCCTCAGTCTGCAACTCTGTCAGACAGCAGATTGAGGAAGTGGCAGCTGTTTGTCACTGTTGAATGGCTGCTGCAGAACAATATGTCAGGGATAGGGATGGGCATGTACTGGGAGAACACAGTTCATTTTGGTCTGTGATTCATGGTGTGCCCGGTTTGTGAGCCACAAACCATCACAAACTTTTAAGAGCTCAATGAACCATTTCATGAGGTTTGTGATGCGGTAGGACAGCCCCCCCCCCCCAGCATGCTGGAGACACCAAACTCATAGAAATTCTCCAGCTGACTCTCCTCTACCTGCCCTCCAAGTTGGGTGAGGATTGGATATACAGGGTCCAAGTTATGCCCCCCACAAGAAGATGCCCCCATCCTCCGTTGTTTCCAATGGAGGGAGGGAGAACAGCAAAAAAGCAAGGGCAATAGAAGCCCAGCAGAACACAATCAAAGTCCCAGAAAATCTCTGCAGTAGATACTGAAGGTGGAGGGCATTTTTTGCAAGCCCAGAAGAACCAGTGCAATATGCCCAGCACAACTAGTGCTACTGTAGCAGTGCAAACCCAACAGGAGTAAGGTCAAACCAGAGACTCTCTGTAGTAGAGACTGAAGGGGGGGACATTTTATTTGAGCTGAAACAGTCTTGTTGGAAATGTATCCATTCACAATTCGACACGAGCATTCACAAACTACTTGAATGTTCATGGAAAGTTCATGCAGGTTGACCTGCCACAAACTTCAGTTTGCGAACCATGAATGGGCCAAAATTTGTCATAAATTCATGAGCTGGTTCATGCCTATCATGGCACAATTGACCCCCCTTGGAGCCCAGCACTTGTCTTATGACACACCCTACCCTACAAAGCCTAGGTTGTAGATTATGAATTCCAGATCTGGATTTGGTAACTTTGACTTCACCAAAGCTATAGCCATATGAGAGCCACTGTGGTATAGTTCAGCAGTTCCCAGCCTTTTTGGTATGACAACCCACAAGTCCAAATTTAGTTGGTATGGTGACCCATCCAAGGCTGGCCCACAGTTTGTTGGTGCCCTAAACAAACTATGACCTTGGCAGCCTTCTAATTCAGCATTCCTTTTCTACAGTGGCTAACCAAAGGTGCAGCTGCTGCCAGTATGAACCCCAAGCAAGTGACATTCTGGCATAGACAGCCTTTGTACGTGGAGATTACATTCCAACCTTTGACCACCCTCTCCTTCTCCATTACTCCTTCTAATTCTCCCTGAGATTGTACAAAACTCACTCTAGTAACCAACAGGACATGTTTTACTGGATCAACATGTATATGCAGTAAAGATAAATACCATCTAATGTATGGCATGGAAGATACTATTTCCAGGGTTTTCTTGGTTTTCAAAATCCAAAAGAGAGCAATGAAAAGGTGGTCATTAGGGAGGGCTGGCTTGTGACCCACTTACAGAGGCTTTGTGACCCCCTTTGGGCCCCATGGGCTGGGGAAACAATGGTATAGCTGATAGAAAGGATGAAATGGAAGAGGGGAACACCATGTATGAGCTTCTTGCAGGAAGGGTCCAGATAAAAACATGAGAGACAGATGTGGCTAAAAGGCATTAAGGGATAACTGCAACATATTTTGTAACATAAGAACATAAGAGAAGCCAATGTTGAATCAGGCCAATGGCCCATCTAGTCCAACACTCGGTCACACAGTGGCCAAAAATACCAGGTGCCATCAGGAGGTCCAGCAGTGGGGCCAGGACACTAGAAGCCCTCCCACTGCTGCCCCCCCCAGCACCAAGAATAGAGTGCCCCAGACTGAGAGTTCCTAGCTATACCTTGTGGCTAATAGCCACTGATGGACTTCTGCTCCATCTGTTTATCTAATTCC
Source organism: Gekko gecko (assembly GCA_029375565.1). NCBI lineage: Eukaryota > Metazoa > Chordata > Lepidosauria > Squamata > Gekkonidae > Gekko > Gekko gecko. Next base: position 63,312,427 of record JAPDNY010000001.1, on the reverse strand, counting down.
CTCTTGAAACTGTCCAAGCTTGTAACTGCCACCTCCTCCTGTGGTGGTGAATTCCATGTGTTAATCACTCTTTGGGTGAAGAAGTACTTCCTTTTATCTGTTCTAAACCAACTGCTCAGCAATTCCATGGAGTGCCCACGAGTTCTTGTATTGTGAGAAAGGGAGAAAAGGACTTCTTTCTCTACCTGCTCAGTCCCATGCATAATCTTATAAACCTCGATCATGTCACTCCTCAGCCATTGTTTCTCCAAGCTAAAGAGCCCCAAGCGTTTTAACCTTTCTTCATAGGGAAAGTGTTCCAAACCTTTTATCATTCTAGTTGCCCTTCTCTGCACTTTTTCCAATGCTATAATATCCTTTTTGAGGTGTGGCTACCAGAACTGTACACAGTATTCCAAATGGGGTCACACCAATGATTTATACAGGGGCATGATGATACTGGCTGATTTGTTTTCAGTTCCCTTCCTAATAATCCCCAGCATAGCATTGGCCTTCTTTATTGCAGTTACACACTGTCTAGACATTTTCATTGAGTTATCTACTATGACTCCAAGATCTCTCTCTTGGTCAGTCTCTGCCAGTTCAGACATCAATGTGTATTTATATTTAGGATTTTTGGCTCCTATGTACATCACTTTGCACTTGGCCACATTGAACCCCATTTTCCACGTTGACGCCCACTCATCCATCCTTGACAGATCCCTTTGGAGTGCCTCATAATTCTCCCTGGTTTTCACCACCCTGAACAACTTCGTGTCATCTGCAAATTTAGCCACTTCACTGCTTACATAGCCATAATACACCCGGTTCATATGATTTACAATGCACCCCCACATTTGCTGGGTCAGAGTAGTGGCCCACCTGGTCCACCATCCTGTTTCACACAGTAGCCAACTAGCTTCCCTAGAGGGCCAACGAACAAGGCATAAGGGCCAAGGCTCCCTAACACTGGTCTACAGGGGTTTACTGCCTCTGGATGTGGATATTCCCTTTAGTCATTATGACAGTATCAGTGGAGCAAATACAGACAATATAAAAACCAGTTTTCTGGCACACCCATTTTTGCTTAAAGCTTTGTATCTATAAAGGGAGTAGCTTAGGCCTGTATTAAATAAACATTTCTACAAAGAGAGCTCAAGAAGTAGAGGCACTCCACAGACAGTCAATATTTGGCTTAGATCCTTTAAATTGCTTCAGAGTCGCATGAACACCCATAACAGGAAATGAAGGACTTTGTTCTTTCATGACAAAGATTCCATCTATAATAAAAACTACTTGGTGCTGCTAGGTACCTAATGTGTGTGTGCATCTATGTATCTTTGTATATAGACATACATATATCTCCTCTGGAAAGTTCACTTAATCCTTCTTTAAAGTATTTACCTTTTCCAGTTATAATTTTTTTAAAAAACATGAATAAGGGTTTTCTTAAAGTGTTGTCAACTTTCCTTCAGCCTTCACCTTACAAAAGTTCCATTTATGGGGCTATCTTTTCAAAGTATATCTCTAACCTGAAGTAATTTACACATTTCATTACTAGGCATATTAGCTTATAAAGATAGGGGTCCCTTTCAGAACAGCCACTTAAAGTCTCCAAATATTTACTTAAAGTGTAATCATGCCAAGCAATGCGGCTACAACACTTATATTGTGTGAGTGGGTGGGGCCTGGGAAATGGCTCTGATGGTTTTGAACCCAGGAGGACGTGCTGATAACTGTTAGAAAGAAGATTTATCACACATTGAGAAATCACAAAAAAGCTTTTGTAGTAGAGTTTGAGTGGGACACTAATATCAAGTGGCTTATCACCAGCTTCAGGTGTTGATTGCCCTCAGTTCCATTTTACTACAATTCTGTGTACAGAAAAGGGATTGTTTAGGAGCTATTTGTTTATTTATAAAAAGGCCCAGATGCATTTCTGCAGTGGGCATGCAACACAACAATAAATCCATTCAAATGCACTGGAGCAGCCACAGAAACAAAACTTAGTGTGGATTCAGTGGCCTGGTATCCAGCTTTTTCAAGAGGGAGCAGCAAATTCAGCTGATTCTCCCATTCTTATGCCCACTCTGTTCTCATAGGGTTGCCAGCCTTTTGCTGGAAGGTTGGGGGAACTGAAGCTGGCAAAACCAGCATTGCTCAATGTGGTGACATCATCATGTGGTGCAGGGCTCTTTTTGTAGCCGGAACTCCTTTGCATATTAGGTGACATACTCCTAATGTAGTCAATCCTCCAAGAGCTTACAGAGCTCTTCTTACAGGGGCTACTGTAAGCCCTTGGAGAATTGGCTACATTAGGGGTGTGTCACTTAATATGCAAAAGAGTTCCTGCTACAAAAAGAGCCCTGAGTGGTATAACACTTTTTAGTGATTTGGGAGATTTCTAGCACCACTTGACACATCAGCATCACAACCTGGAATCAACATCACCATGCTGAGTGACATCACTTCTCCCTCCCATATTTCCCCAGCCACTCCTGTGAATGTTGGTGTGGGAGGCATTCCTACTCCTATGCTTTTCCTGAGGGTACGCTGAACCCCAGAAACAAAATTTCAGGGGCCTCAGTAAGTAGCAACAGGAGGGAGAATGGGCAGAAATTGCCCCCTCTGAAGAATACATAAGTGCCCTTAAGTCTTCAGGACAAGACACTAATTGAAATGAGAATAATTCAATAATCATCTCAGAAAAGCCTGACAATCAAAAAATTCCAGCTGATACTAGAAGACCATTGGAGGATAAACAGATCACCATTGTCCCCCAGAGAGCACTGCGATCTGGGACACAACATCGCCTAACCCTCCCTGGCCCTAAAGAGGCCAGGCTGACAATAACTAGGTCCAGAGCATTTTCCATGACTGCACCAGTATACTGGAATGAGCTCCCCAGTGAGATCCAGGCCCTGCGAGATCTTCAGCAATTTCGCAGGACCATGAAGACGGAGCTGTTCCGCAGAACATATCAGTGAGACCGATGCCATGCCAGCTGAGCCACGTCGATCACGTTGTGGTAGATATTGAGATGCTGATATTTATTGTATTTTAGTTAAACTGTTTTAGACAAAGTGTTCCTGTTTTTACGTGTATTAGTTTTATGATGTTGTAAGCTGCCCTGAGCCACCTAGGTGGGAGGGCAGGACAGAAATGGAACAGATAAATAAATAAATAAACAAATAAATAAATAATTGTTTCGTATGTGGGAGTAGGCCCTTTTTAGAGGCCCCAGCCTTAATTTTTAAAAAAGAAAGAAAATGACAACATGCAGTAGGGAAAAAACAAGGTCTGAAATAGAAAATGACATGTGATGCAAAACTTATCAAATACCAAAAAAGTAATTAATGTCAATGTCTGAGGCCCCTTTGAGCTTGACGGCCATGCCAAACGGCTCTCTTGCCCTATCCTCGCTTCGCCTTGGGTAGGAGCCTCTACTTGCATCCCAATGCATCCGATCACTGAATGAGACAGAACACAATAGTTCAGGTAGCCTGTCTACTGTAGTTCCACAGCCACATCCAGACTCATCACTGCACTGCTGAACTAAATGTTAATTTAAAACATTTTAAAGCACTCTTCTCAACTCAACTCAAACTAGAAGGAACAATTTTATTGATTTTTATATTCCTTTACCATTTTGGTCAATGGATTTGGTTCTCCTATCTTTGCAGTTGATTCTGTAGATGTTTTTGTATCATATAAGGTAACTGCATGTGCATGTACATAGTACATTTATCCACATTTTTGGGGTATTTTTTCTTGTGTGTGTGCCCATGCCTGGAAGTCATGGTGATCTCTGGCAACTCCTACTGGGGCATGGAGGGCATCCAGAGAAGTGGCTTGTTAGCCTGCCTCTACTTCCCAGCCCTGGTATTCTTTGGAGGTCTCCCATCCAAAAACTTGCCAGGGTTGGCCCTGCTTAGCTTCTAAGATCTGATGAGATCAGGCTTCCCTGGGCTACCCAGGTCAGGGCATTTGTCCACAATTTATACAGTACTGGTACATAAAAGGAATACTCCTGATTTATTGACACACACATGGCATTGAAAATCTGTTTGTTTTTTACAGGCAAAAATGAGTGCTGGAAAAATGTACAAAATTAAAAAATCATAGGTTAGGTTTGGGTTGGGTTTGAAACAGGGATGAGAAATTCACACTCACCCTGTGGTTGAAAGAAATATATAGGGAACAGGGCAATGTGGTGCAAACAAAGCATTTCTGTTATAAATTAATGATCAAACTCCTCACAGATTTCCCCTGATGCTATGTGTGTATTTGTGAGTGTGAGTGTGAGTATTTCGTTTTAGTTGTAAAATATTTAGAGGTAAGCAGCTCTAGGGAAGGATATGTTTTGTTTTTTGTGAAGGGCTTAGTATATTTTAGGTGCCAGAAGGCAAACTATTTGCCATTGTGTGCAAATCAACATTACCTCAGCTTTGTCCCTGAAATCAGCTTCAGGGAGCAGGAGGAATTATGAGCAGAATAAAGGAGCCAGGAGCCAGAAGGAGGGGGTACTTTCACCATTATCCATTTCCCTGTTCCACCCATAATCTTCAAATGCATGTTTGCCCATGACACTTGTTGATTAAGGCATGGAAGCCCCTTTCCATTGGGTTCCCCTCAGAGGTGGCAGCCACTTACTATTCTCCATTTCACCTCACTGACTACTATTGTAGCAGTAGCCCATAGCCCACCTGTTCTTTGGCACAAAGCAGAAGATTCATGACACATTCATTCCACAGTCACTCCATTGGTTACCAATCAGTTACCGGATTCAACCCAAGGTTCTGATTATCACCTACAAAGCCAGTCATGGCCTTGGAAACACAAACCTACTATGTCGTACTGTGACAGCTTCATTCATCTGAACAAAGTCTTCTGAAGGCAGCATGCTGCAAATGGGTAAGATCAGTAACTGCCCATCCATATGGCCTCTACCTTGTGGAATGGCCTGCCTGAGGTAGCCAGGAAAGCTCCATACTCCTATTATTTCACAGAATGAACAAAGCAGAAATGTTCAGGAGAGCATTTTTACAAGGGAATTAGAATGGCAATAATGGAACAGCTCAGCAATTGCTTTGATATGGGATAACACTGTAACCCATTTCAATGTTTATTGTATCACCTCCCTTTCTTTACTGCAACGACCTCTACCTTGGTAAACTCCCTTTCTTTCTTTCTTATGGTATGTCATGCCATAGAAAGTTTTTGTTGCCTTAGGCAGTTTTTATTTACCTTGTTTTCCACTTTCACTAATCCAAGTCCTACCACATTGTTTATTGGAGGTTCTTGTTGTCTGATTGAATTGTTTTAGAATTGAATTGCATTTGCTTTAATATTTTGTAATCCACCTTGAGTCTCAGTGAGAAAGGTGGACTATAAAAGATGATAACAAAAGCAGCAAAAACAATTCTGCCAAACCACAAAATTAGGATTCGGATGCTCGCTAATATAACTATTTCCTTTGTACAAGAAACTGGGCTAAATAAACAAAGTATATTTTAGGAAAGGGTTGAGGAGATGACATTCTCTCTCAGATACTAAAGGTATCAACTGCTGTTTTCAAATTCAGAAAATCACAGTGGCATGGTCCTGGCATATTGCCAGGTCTGGGTTGGAAAATACCTGGAGACTTTGGGGGTAGATCTGAAAGAGGGCGGGTTTGGGGGAGGGGAGGGGCCTCAGCATGGTACAATGCCATAGAGTACACCCTTCAAAGCAGCCATTTTTTCCAGGGGAGCCAATCTCTGTCAGCTGGAGATCAGTTGTAAAAGTGGGAGATCCCCAGGCACCACATGGAAGCTGGCAACCCTATCCTGGCATTCCCCTTTATAGAGTCTTATTGCAAAGTCATCATTTTCATTGACTTTTTTTTTAATTCTACTTCCAGATCATTGAGGTCCAATGCAAAGAATGCCACAGACCTCTAAAAGGCTAACATTGGCACAGCTGCAAATTCTTGGCTAATATAATGTCAACACTGGCATTGTGTGAACTCTTGGCACAATACAGACAGTTATAGTACCCGTTTCACTTTACCTTGTCTGTTTGCTGTCCTTCAAGAGTTCTATGAAACCTTGATGGTAATGAAGGTTTAGGAAGAAATACCTTTTTACAGTCTGAACAGTCATCTTTATTTATCACTTGTCTTCCTTTTTCTTTTTCTTTAAAATGAAGCAGACTCAAGACTGCTTTCTACAAAACATCTGTATGAATATATATTGTGCAATACAGCATATACACCCTTAGACGCAAATAAAATGGTCTCTGTCTGTTTACAACATTGTATTTGCAATATCTTTAGTTTTCGAATGTTCACAATGGATAGATTTAGTAATGGCTATGGGCCATACTTAGGCTTGCCTAACTAGAAAATTAGGGGTTGAGAAATACCTGGAGATTTTATGGGGTGGGGCCTGAGAATGGCAGGGTTTCAGGAAGGGAGGGATTTCAATGGTTGGGGAGAGGAAGGACTTCAATGGAGTACAATGTCAGTGGGGTATAATGTCACAGAGTCCACCTTCCAAAGTAGCCATTTTCTCCAGGTGAGCTGATCTCTGCCATCTGGAGATCAATTGTAATCTCAGATCTCATCAGATCTCAGAACCGGCCCTGGTTAGTATTTGGATGGGAGACGACCAAGGAATGCCAGAGTCGCTACCAAAAGCCAGGCAACAGCAAACCGCCTCTGGATGTCTCTTGCCTTGAAAACCCTGTGGGATCATCATAAATCAGCTGCAAACTGACAGCAAAAGGGGGAGGGCATAGTAACAAGACAAGGGCTAACTGCATTCAGGAACAGTATCACTTTTCAGTGTCTAGCTCTTTTTATTAGAATCATAGAATTATATTGCAGAGACTCCTCTTATATCTCTGCCCTGGAAAGTGCTAGAAATTTACTTTTAAAAAAGAAAGCTGGGAATTCACAGGGATTAGTGAACTGTGGCAATAGATTGTTATGATGTTAGTGTACATGTTCACAGTAGCAATTACAGCCCTCCTCCGTAGCACTCCAGTGACACAGTGGGGAAAATGGTGGTTGTGAAGGAAGGACATTTAAACAATTGTCTGCTGAGCAAAGCAAATCACACAGCAAGTAAGGAAAGGAGGTAGAACTCAATTTGAGAGTGTTTGTGAGCTAAAAGCCAAGTGCACAGTATGGCACTGTTAGAAGAAAGGAATACATTGAAGCAACCTGCTTCACTAATTGGTTAATTAACAATGGATCTAATCCTTGTAAAATTGGCTTCATATTCGCAACCAGCAAACAAGACATGAGCTGAACTGATAGGTGTTGAGCATCCCTAGTTGTACAGTGTACCTACTGATGTGTCTTCTGCTTCCCTCTTCCTCCTTGCCTCTCATTTGTAGCCCCTGGGAAATGAAATCTTAAAAACACCATGGGAAAACAAAAGCCAAAAGCAGAGCATAGCCTCAGCCATTGCAGGGCCACTTGAAAAACAGCTAGATTTATCTGGCCTAGTCAGTTAATTCCAAACATCAGGGTGGGGTTTTGGTGAGCTAATGGCAGCTGTGTCTCCTGGGATCTCCCAGGGATGCGGCTCACAAACCAGCGGTTAGAGAGGGGGTGCGAATGTTCGCATCGCCTGGAGGCTCTTGTGAAGGGTCTCCAGTCATGGCACTCTGAGGGTTGCCTCTTTCCCGACAAGGTGTCAGGAAACTGAGGTGTCCCTTTGCTCTGATGGTCTCTCTGCTGTGTTCCAGTAAGGACTAAGCTATGCATACCCCATCAAGCGAGTGGAGGTTGAGCGGCAAATAAGCATATCTGTTGGTGAGATCTACTTGATCTACATATGAAGAGTGAGTAAAGTTGAAATGAAACAACAAAGCGAAAGCCCCCCAGGGAAAGCAAGGGGGGAGAGGGGACTCTCCTCCGCTAAGAACTGTTTATAAGCATTACGGAGCTAGAAGAAAGGGGGGGCATGTTTAAAAGTGGCAATGGACTGTATGGAGAGATTCCAGGAGGCAGTTAAGTGTTGAAGCAAACTTTGTAAAATAAATATCCTTAAAAATGGCGACGAACAATGTAGTAAGAGCAACAAGCAATATCCAAGCTTTCTTCAGGAAGTGGAAGAGCTGCTGGTTAACCATGTGACCAGAAATAATCATAGACTCTTGCAAGCTGTGTCTTAAGCCTTTGTCCCCTGTTGGTATAAATGAGATACTATGCAAGAACTGTGCTACATGTCAGCTGTTGCTTTTAAAAGGACTGTGTTAACACTGGAGAAGCGTCTAACCAATGAGCATACAGGCTTTCAGGATTGAAGAGGAGAGTCAAATGGGCATTTGCAATTCGCAGGGCCTGTATGCAGACCATAAGCGAGGCTTAAAGCGAAGGACTATCCTCCATGGCTATATCCTGATTAAGTCTGCTGAGCAACAAGGTGACAAGACTCTCTTCAAGTTGGGCAGTGAAAAGCAAATTGGAACGACCCCTATGATTGAAGGCAAGATTTAAGCGGAACAGTCCTGGAAAAAGGAGAAGGGATTTTGTTTTGAGATGGCCAGTTCCTGATACAGCAAGATGGTACCACAGGGAAGAAGAAAGAGGAAACAGCAATGGAAGAGAAAATGAGATTGTGTTATATCTACTGAGGGAGACTTATTATTAATTTGCTTTTAATGATGAAGGGATAAATAATGGTTGAATGAGAAGTCATTATTCTCTGTAATTTGTGTCTAAGTTAAATAGTGATTCTCCTGGACTACTCTTCATATAGTCAGATTCGTTGATGTTTCATAATGTTTTCATAAGCTATGATGATGATTGATCACTCTCAATGTTAAAGAAAGCTTTTTACTATTGTTAAGCAAATTTTTTACAAGCTATATGTGACCTCCAACCCTTTGGTTTTTAGTGGGTTTTCTTTTCCTTCTCTTATAGTGTGTAGATTCCCTCCCTAATTTCGTTGTAGTTTTTAGTAAATGCAAATAAAAAAATCCCCTATGGGGGGGGGGCAAAGAAAAAAATCCAAACATCAGAGGAGATTTTATTTGGTTAGCTATTCTTTTAGGGATGTGGAATGGTATAGTATAGCTGAATCTCATCAGATCTCAGAAGCTAAGAAGACCACCAAGGGAGACTCTGCAGAGGCAGGCAATGGCTAACCATCCCTGCTTCATCACTTGCCTTGAAAACCCTGTAGGGTCACCATAAGGCAGCTGCGACTGGAGGGCATTTTACCCACACACACAGTTAGTCTTCTGAGGTTAACGAAAATGTTCAGTTTGGATTTTGATGAATTACTTTGATTAGAATGCACACCTCTGCTTCATAGTCTTCCATTAACTTTGGCTCTAAACTATCTTTGTAGTACTTTCAGTAAAAGGCCTTGGATGTTTACTTGGGTCTTTATGATGTTCCACCTTCCTAAGAAACTCAGTAGTCAAACATCTCATAGCTAAGCAGTCATTGTAAGCACTGGAGACAGAACTATGCAATCCTTTCACAGATACAAAGGCACCAGCAGTCTTTGACAGCAGCATCAACATCTCAAAACAGCCACTGTGTACATCAGCTCTGAGATCACAGTCCAAGAGTCTCATCTCGTGTACCAAAGACTGTATGTTTTAACAAACTGTTGGTAAGGACTAGGGCTGAGAGTAAATCATACAAGTTTGAATCATTGCATCAAAATGTGCATTTGCAACAGTAATTTTCCATCGCACAAGAAAGCTAATTACACCGATGAAATTATATACATAGTTTTGGCTCAGCACTAATGAACAGCCATTGAAGCTATTTGTTGATACTTATTGATCAAAGACATCTAGATACATGTCAACTGGGCCATTTGCATGCTTCCTTTGGAGCAGACCAGTGAACAGACAGCATGATCTACAGTAGAATTAAATTTGGCAATCATAGCAGCACTGAGATTTATTCAAGAATTACATAGATCTTGTTGCACTGCTTTAATTCAGCACTGTATACTATGAAGTCATTTTATGTATTATACTTAGTTTGCCTGTATTTTCTATTCAGCAAAGGCTGCACATAAAGAAAGCTTTTTTTAAAAAAAAATCAAATACCAAAAAAAAAAAATCTGCCATGACAAAATAGCATTCATTTCCTATAAAATTTGCAATGGTTCCTTTCTAGCTGTGACTAATATACTAGACATATTCTGTATGATTACATTTGAAGAACTATATATTTTTTTCAAAAGGGGGGGGGACTACCAAAACCATTTTGCTCAGGACAAGGAACCTTTTTCATTTCTCTAATCAGATTCAAATTAAAACGAAGAATTCTTTTGGCCACTCCAGAGATTCAAAGGCCTCTTACTTTAGCATAACTGAAACGTAAGCTCATGGGACGGGGGGTACATCATTCTCTTGTTCCACAGAAAACCTTAAAGAATCACTTTGACAAACATCAGTTTCCAATTTTTTAAAGAAATCCAGACTGCATCCTATCCATCAACAGATTCATCCCTTCTGCTTTGGTGCAATCTGTCTTCCTTGTAAACAAGTTTTCAAAGGACAAATGTCTAAACAGAGAAAACAGAAACCAATTGTGCCTTCGCTAGTGCCCTTGTAGTCTCAGGAATCCATTTTGGCAACAGAGCAGTAAGCCTTTGTTTGAACGAATAAAGCTGCCATGGACCCATTTTCTTCCCCCAGATCTTATTAAGTACCTCTCTCCTCATTTGTTACCCTTTGTTTCTTTTTCTTCCCATCCAACATGCCATAGTAAGCCTTTTTGATTAGGAAGAGCTGAGGATATTTGGTAACCTAGGTACCAGGCTTTAGAACAATATGGAACCAACAGCCTGTCCAAAGCAAAGTTTGCTGTTTGGCCAGCCTTTTGCAAATATCATTAAGCCGAGTTGTTGGTGAGGCTTCCTCCTCTTGCCTCATTTGTCAATAGAGATGCTCAAAGGCACTTTTTTGTTTAACTGGATCTCCAATGAATTGCATTGACTTACCAAAAGTAGCAGTTTTCTTTCAGGTAAAAAGTATCATATGTCCATTAATGTGATATGCTCACCCTATAGAAGCAAGAGTGTTTCTAAAGTTTATGAAATCCCACACCCCTTGTAAACGTTCTGATCTTTTCTGAAATAAAATTAAGCTGAAGTCCAGGGATGCCTTAAAACTAACTAAATTTATTCTAGCAGAAGGTTTTGTGACTTAGGACTCACTTCATCTGACGTCCATCTGATGTGTCTTCAGGCATCTGGTTAAATGAATTCTGACTCACAAAACATTTGGTGGAATAAATTATATCAGTCTTTAAGGTTCTTCTGTTTTATTCTGCTGCTAATACAGCTATTCATCAGGAGTTATAATTTTGTGGATGCACACATACCAAAATGTCTCTGCACCTGTTCAGAGTCTGCATTAAACACCACAGCTCTTCCTTATCTCTTTAACCATGCCTAAGATGATATTTGACAAGAGTAGTACAGCTTGGTTTATTTGTTTTGTTAATTCCATTTGTCTTCTGCCATTTCTCTAAAGCAATTCAGGGTGCAGCACAGGTAGCCATTTTATTGCAACAACCCTTGGAAGCAGGTTATGCTCAAAGATAGGATAGTGACACATTTGGTGATTTCCATGGCTAAGTGAAAAACAAAAGTAGGGATGGGCACAAACTGGAAAACATGTTTCGGTTTGTGATTTGTGGCATGCCCAGTTTGCGAACCACAAACCATTATGAATTTTTAATAGCTAAACAAACTGGTTCAGTTAATGAGGTTTGTGATGTGGAAGAATAGTCCCCTGGTGTGCTAAAGACACTAAACTTGCAGGGGATCTCTGGCTGACTCTCCTCTACCTGTCCTCCACTTTTGGTGAGGATTGGATTTAGGGGGTCCAATTTACGGGTCCCAAAGAAGGTACCCCCAGGAAAATGCTTTCTGGGGAAATGACAGGCACAGGATCAGGAGTGTATAGAGGGATCAATCTCGCAGGGGACCTCCCTCTGATGCTCCTCTACATGCCCTCCAAGTTATGTGCAAATTCAGCATAGGGGATCCAAGTTATGGCCACCCAAAGAAAATGTCCCCAGGAAAAATGTCAGGCACAGGTTCAAAAGTGTATAGAATGCAAGCTACACACACCAAACATACAGGTAACCTCACAGTGCCACTCACTCCTTTATAATCTCTCCAAGTTGGGGACAAATTACATTTCTGGGGTCCCAGTTTCAGACACCCCCCAAAAAAAATAAAGGTCTCCCCAGTGCTCTCTCTGGAAAGGACAGCTGCAGTTACAGAACTCTATGGAACGGCTCAGGAACAAGCCAGTGACACCAAATTCACAAGGAAACTTCACATGGGTAGATCAACCCAGCCAGACACTCAAAGCAAGGCAAGCATCCCCCCTAGGCTCATAACCTCCCCAAGTCTCCAAAGGCAGGTTCTGAAGGACAGAAAGGCAGACATTCACCAGAGTTCCCACAGGGGCTCCCCAATAACAGCTTGACAGGCACCCTAGCCACACCACCCAAGCAAGGGAAGCAGAGGAGTAGTCGCTTTTGAAGCAAGTTCTCAGAATTGCACCCAGTACTACAAAATATGTTTTGTGCAATATTTATTTATTTATTTATTTCAGAATTTTACCCCGCCCTCCTGGCCAAAGCTGGCTCAGGGCAGCTGAGTATTAAAAGCCATTCCTCTGCCTGCTTCAAATTCCTGAACACCTCTATGTGCTGTGAGGGTGAAACTGGGTATAAAGGATGCTTGTCATGGGGGAGGGAGAAGTCCTCCACTCCCTGCATATCACAGGTCCCTGTCCCCAGGCATCACACCCATCCTGCCAGGACACTGGAGCCCAGCCCTAGCAGGGCATCACCGGGGGTCTTGGAGCCTCCTTTCCCTGATCTGTTCCTGGGGCTCTCCACAGAGGCAAAAGAGTTGTTAGCACTGCCCAGATATACCAGCAGTTACTAACACTCTTTGGAGAGGAGGACTAACAGCAGTGATTCTCCCAGCAGGGGATAAAAGTTCACAATTAAAATGTGGGTGCTCAACCAAGGGACCCAGTAGTTAAGTCCCACTGCTCTGCATGAGCAGAGAGATGGGGTGGCTCAGATCCCTGAGTCAACCTAACATACAAACCACAACAGGGGAGAAGTTCAAAATAAAAATGTGGCCCCTCAGCCAAGGTATCAAGTAGCTAAGCCCCCTCTGTTCAACAAAAGCAGAGATATGGGGTGTCTCAGAGCCCTGAGTCCTCTAACACCCAAACCACAGCAGGGGAGAGGAATCACAATCAGGAGGGAATAAATGAATGTGCTCTGCTAGTCTACTTCTAACAAGTTTCTTGCCTCTCTGTCTAACTGCCAACAGAGGAGAGGGAGTGGAGCTGTGCTAATACATAGCTTTCTGATATCATAGAGCAGAATAGGAACTCTGTTACTGGCAGTCAACAGTGCCTGTTAAGAAGAAGAGTTTGGATTTATACTCCGCCCTTCACTACCCAAGGGAGTCTCGGAGCAGCTTACAAACTCCTTTCCCTTCCCCTCCCCACAACAGACACTCTGTGAGGTAGGTGGGGCTGAGAGAGCTCTGACAGAAACTGCTCTTTTTTCAAGAACAGCTGAGCCAGAACTATGGCTTGCCCAAGGTCATCCAGCAGGTGCAAGTGGAGGAGTGGGGAATCAAACCCGGTTCTCCCAGATTAGAGTCTGCACACTTAACCACTACACCAAACTGACTTTGGAGGGCTCTTATTGGTGTTTCCAAGGCTCGAGAATTCTGCCTCCCTGTTGCTTTGGAGTTTTGTAAACAGTTTAATTGATCAGAGATAGTCTGTCTGGAAATGTATCCAGTCAACAACCACCATGAACCACCACAATCAGCACCAAAGTTCATGGGATGTTCATGCTGGTTGCCCTTCCATGAACATCACTTTGTGAACCATGAACCAGCCAAAATTTGTAACAGATTTTACTTCATGAGCCAGTTCATGCCCATCCCTAAACAAAAGTTCTTGAAATTTGAAGAAAGCTAATAGCAAACAGTTTTAGTAAGCAATGCCAATTAAAATTAAAACATAAAGACAGAACACTCACAAATGAATAAATCCTCTGTGGGGTATAGAAGATAATGACAAAACACAAAACAGCAGAAACAATGGAATGTACAAAGATATCAAACTTCGCCCTGAAAATAACATTCTGTTTGGCTGACGCTTGAAAGCCACTAGAGTACAAACACAGAGAACTTTCCTTAGGATGGACTTCCAGAGTCTCAATGACATTGTTGCACTTCGTGGAGGCACATGAAGAAAGGCCCCCAAGGGAGCTGTTCATGTATATGTAGCCTAATATGGAAAAAGGCAATCCTATATAGGCTTTAAAAGTTAAAATTGTCTTCATTTTCCTAATAATATACAATCACTGAATTAAAATAGAGAATGCAAGATGCTGAATTTTTTACTGAAATGTATGCTCCACAGTTTAATGGGGCTTCTTTCCAAATTAATATTTACAGAATTGTAGCATCTATATACTAATAGCCAAGAGGCCCCCTCTGTGCAGATATCTAAATCTGCAAATCAGGGGCATATGGAGGGTAAAGAGACTTTTCTGCACAATTGGGGCACTCCTAAAGTGTGCAGAAAAATCTAAAATGTTTTTAAAAGTATATAGGGGATACTTAAATCTCCCCAAAAGTAAAACTGTGTTCTCTGTGCATGCATACTCACTGAGCCATGGGAAAAGCAAATAACTGCCCCCGTTGCTGTCCATGCCACTGCTAGGGCCACCAGGAAAAGCTGTTGGAGCCACAAGGTACCCACCACGGCAATACCCATCCCAGCTGCTGCTCGGCCTGCTGCAGTAAGACCCGTCCATGTTGATGCAGGAACTGTCCCTGCCACTGCCAGGACCACCAGAAAATAGGGGGACTCCTGGGGCCACAGGTCTCCCCCCACAGCCGGAGTCCTGCATCCCATCAGTGGCCACTGTGGACTTCTATCCAAAGGATCAGCAGCGCTGGAGGAGTGGCTAAGCCCAGTGGGTACACAAACAGAGCTGCCCCGCCAGCTTTTCACTTCACATGCTTGAAGCTTTCCCCCCTTTTGGTTAGGTGAGGGAGAGGAGGAAGCAGCAGTGGCACATAGGAGAAGTGATCAAAGCCAGGCAGCCAACTGCCCACTTCCCCTACCCCACATCCCCATGCTGGAGAGAGCTTGGGCTCCAGCAAGACAGCCCTGGAGCCATGGGGCAGGGGCTGCCACCATCGCATCCATCCCAGGCAAGCAGCCTCCCTACAATCAGAAAAACAAGGACGAAGCTGCAGAAAGGGAGGCAGAAGAAGGAAAGGAAAGAGAGAAATAGGGGAGAGAAAGAGAGGGGCAGACTGTGAAGGGGTGGAGGAAAGAGGACATTGTCTGAGATGGGTTGGGGTAAGAGAGGGGTGAGACATACAAGGGGTGAGAGGAGAAAGTGAGTAAGAAAGCATACCTAGAGAAGGGGGTAGGAAGGAAAGCTGACATAGAAGGGGTGAGAGGAGAAGGGGAGGTGAGGGAAGACTGATAGATAAGGGGTGGGTGGAGAAAGACAGGAGGGAACTTTCACAGAGAAGGGGGAAGAGGGAAGCAAAGATGGGAAAATGTCCCCTCCCTGCAAGTTTCTTGCGGGTCTCCCCTTGTTGTATATCTAATCCTGATCCAGGCCACAGAGTGTGGATTAATGGATCCGCAAAATGGAGCTAGGGACAGATAAGAGGGACTTCCCCACAAACTTGGCAGAAGTCCCAAGTTTGCAGAAAAAACTAAAACCTTTCTATCTATATCAGGGGATTAAAACTTCCCCAAACAATAGAAACAGAATGATAAATCAGCCCTGAAAAAATATCCCCTCCTCCTCCCCCATCATGTTCCCTGATTGAGGAGGACTTGCAGAGAGACCGGCCTGGTACCAGCTGCTAAACAACTGCACCTATCATGGTACCAGCTACCACACAACTGGGCCTGGCCTGGTGCCAGTGTCTGGTGTGCAGCTCAACAAGACTTTTCCTAGGGAAAGGCTGCCATGGAGAACAAAAAATGGGAAAATTGAATACAGGGGAAAGGTAGGTTGGCTGGAGTGTAGAAGGAAGTAAAGGAAGCAGAAAAAAGAGAGAGGATATGGGGGCTGCCAAGGAAGGAAAAGAGGAAATAGTGGGGGAGGGCACTGAGATGCCCACTCAAGTCCTTGTGGGTTTTCATGCTTGTTGGATTTGAATCTATGTACTTAGGGCAAAAACGTAGGGCAAAAACTTTTTTAACTTTAAGTGGTCTTGGGTCAGACCAATTTTGCATAGAGCAGTGTTGCTGGGGGAAGAAATGTACCACCATTTCCCTAGAACATTTCCCCAATGTGTATCATGCAAACTCCTTCTCTAAGCTAATATGAATATAATAGAGATACCACCTGCATTTTTTTTTCTTTCAAGCAGCTAATGGCAGCTTTCAGAGATGAATTTTGATCAGGGGGTTTCGGTTTCGGCGTCGTGAATGGCGGCCACTTCTCGGGACGCTCCCGGAGGCGGTTAGCCCACGCGCAGTTAGGGGGGTCTTCGCATGTGCGAAAGACCCTAGTGAGCCTTAGGTAAAGGCTCCGAACCGGAGGCGCTTGGGGAGTAGCCTCTTTGCCGGCAGACAGCCGGGAAATTGAGGCTTTCTCCCCGCCCCAATCGGCCCCGCTGTGGCATGCCCGTAATGGGACTTAGCGGCGCCACCAATTTCCAGGAGTGAAGACAGCGCTATGGTTTAACATAAAAAGAAGAAGTGGCATCGAATCGTGAGTTGAAGATCTATTTTGAAGCGTAAATCGGAGCCCCCTGCATGCGTATAAGCGTTGGGAGGAGGGAGGAATTCCCACCCCCTTTGAGAAGCAAGATCTACAAAGGGAGCGCGAAGGGGGGCAGAGAGAAAACAAAGTGTTGGTGAAAGTACCGTTGGGGTTGCATGGAAGACTGCGATCATCTTAGCTTCCTGGGGGATGCGGCACGAACTTTTTAAAAGTAAACAAAAAAACAAAATGTCGATAATGGAAAAAGTCCTGCAGACACCGGAAGAGAAGAGAGGAGGGACTTCCGGTCCAGATAGCCCCCCCAAGAGCTTGCTGTCAATCAACAGGAAAAGGAGACGCTGTGCCCCCTGCTGGAACAATTGCAGAAAATCAACGAAACTCTGTTTAAAATGGAAAGTGTTCTCATCAGTCGACAGAAACAGATATCGGAAACAACTAGAAAGATGATGGAGATCGAAGAGAAATCGAATTTGATTCTAGGTTTCCAGGGCGTTAAAGAAGAAGAGAAAGAAGATCTCGGATTTACCTTGATAAATGTCTTGGCACCCCTAACTGGCAGTGAAGCGATAAAGTTAAAAGAAGAGGTGGATAAGGCTCCCAAAGCCTATTCCGCTTTTATAAAAGAAAATACTCTGCCAGTAGAAGGGGATGTCGAGCATAGCAGGCGACAAACTGGAGATCTAATTTCATCTGAAGAGTTTATGGAGCCCTGGAAGCTTGAAGGCCAGAAGTTTAAAGAAAAAGAGAAAAGAAAGAAGACGGATTTCATCTTCAAAATACGGAAACTTCTGAAGAGGCACGCCAGCAGAGAGGAGGATGCAGCATTCAAAACTGGGATAAGTGAAGAAGACAGCAGCCCAGGGGAAAGTGGTGATGGAACGGAAGACTTCAAAGTTAAAATGGACTCAATCCATAACTGGAAGAAAATTAAAAAGAAGATACTTTGAGGACTGTTCATGTAGCATCTGGAAGGAGCTGTTTAATTACTAACCCCAATGGACTTTACTAACTGTATTAACAGAGTGACTTTGGACTTTGCGATAGTTAAAAAGAAGATCTTCTAACCATGATGGATGCCAAAATTGGTATTGGTTATTAACCTAAACTAACCCTCAGTAACAGAAAAAATTTTCACTCCATCTTTCTCTTTTTCCATCTGTCTACCCTTCCCTTTTCTTATAAAAAGAATAAAATTCTCTCTTCTTTAAGAGAGTTTTACAAAAAAAAAAAAAAGAGATGAATTTTGATCAGGAAAATGGCATATAGGAAAGCATGAAACATCCCCTTCTTAACACCACAATTTTGATCAAAGTACAATTGCTTTGCATATAGAAAAAATCAGGAAAACCAATCACGTTCTACCACATCACACCTCCTTTGACCTTCAGAATTTCTATGGAATTTATTAGGAACTTTTCCTTGCTAGGTATACTTAGGGCCAGAGGGAAGGTGACATATTACAGTATGATCTTGTTGGGTCTTGGGTCAGTAATTGGAAAGGAGACCCCCAAGGAAGACTCTGCAGAGGAAGGCAATGGTAAACCGCCTCTGCTTCTCACTTGCCTGGAAAGCCCCTTGCTGAGGTTTCCATAAGTCAGCTGTGAATTGGTGGCACTACACACACACACATGCTTAGGACTATGGCCTTAGTAAGATGTGGGTTGGAGACATACTCAAGCAAAACACAAGTGTCCATTTCCACAGCAGACCTAGACCCTCATTGAAAAACACTGATTTCCTTTGCAATGAATTTTCTTTCATTTTTAAATTTTTAAATTTCAGTTTACAAACACATAAAAATACAAACATAAAACATAAAATACAATAATCTGTAATCATCTAAATGATACATAGAACATAAACACAATCATATAGATCATACATAAATCATAAAATACAATCATCTAGCTCATAGTTATCATTTATTTAGAATTTACTTATATTTACTTTTGATATTTTATTTCCATTTAAATGTCTTTAGTCTTTTTCAACTATCTTCATGATTTTCTATTTTAATTTAAATTCATTCTTGATTTTCAGCTATATAATTGAAAAATATCCCATTTTTCTTGAAATTCTAAAGATGATCTGTTGTGTACATAAGAAGGTAATTTTGCCATTATTGCATACTCATTTAATTTATTCTTCCATTCCTTCAGAGCTGGACATTTTTCTGCCTTCCATTTTGTTGCAAAAATTAGTCTAACCACTGTCATCGTATATTTAAATAATTCACTGTGTTTTTTAGTAATATTTCTCGGTAGGATATTTAGTAACATGGCTTTAGGATCCATCACAAAATTGTTTTAATATCTTTTGTATTTCTTCATGTACATCCATCCAATATTTTCTTGCTTTCTTGCATGTCCACCACATGTGATAGAACATTGCATCTGTATTCTGATATTTCCAACACTTTCCGTTATAACCTTTATTTGTTTTAGCTATATTTTTGGGAGTTATATACCATCTGAAAACATTTTATACCAGTTCTCCCTTAGTATTTGACATTCTGTAGATTTAATTTCTTTAGTCCATAGGTTTTCTCACTGACTCATATGTATATCTTCTCCAAAATTTTGCATCCATTTTATCATACAGTTTTTAACTTGCTCTGTTTCTGAATCATATTGCAATAACATTTTGTAAGTTTTTCCTAATAGGTGCTTTAGATCTCCAGTGATTAATTGTTCAAAAGTCATTTTCTTTCTCAGCTGACCTCCTTCTTTAGCTATTTGTTAAGTTTAGAAACCATTTGATGACTTAACAACCATGGAATATTTTTTCCTTCATTTTGAATATCTTGCCAGGATTTTATTTTTTCCTTGTCTATCCATCATGTACTCATAAGTTATATGGTCAGCTTTCTTTCTTGTACTGGTGTCACAATAGATGTCAACTGGGGATGTCAATGGTGAGGTTGGTGGACTTGTTCTATTTCTACATTGAAACCATATTCTTAATAGTTCATCCTTCACAATATGATTACCATCTTGTCTTTGAATACTTTTAAAGTTTTTAATGATTTCTTAATCCATAGATAATTATGAATTCCTTCTTTAATATTGATCATCTCCAGTGTAACATTCCTTCTGTTTTGATTTGTAATCCAGTCTGACACCCAGACTAATGTGGCTGCCTGGCAGTACAATTTGATATTTGGTACAGCAAAATGTCCTCTTTTTTCCACCTTGTAATATTTTAAATCTTATTCTTGGCTTCTTCCTGCTCCATACAAAAATATTTACAATTTTATGCCATTTTAAGAATCTTTTCATCTATATGAATTGGTGACATTTGGAACAATAAAATCAGCTTTGGTAATATATTCATTTTGACAGCAGAGGCTCTTCTGAGTCACAAAGTTTTCACTCTTTTCCATCTTTGAAAATCTTCAGTAATACTTGCCCAGAATTTTTGGTAATTATCTTTATATAGATTCTCATTTTGTCCTGTCACATATATTCTCAAATATTTTATTGATTTTTTGAGACCATACCTTCTGTTATTTTTTCTGTCTCTTCTTCTTCTGCTTTGGTTGCTGCCAATAACATTATCTTTGTCTTCTTTTTATTCTGTTTATATCCAGAAGAAATTCCAAAACTGCTTATTTGTTCCATTGTGTATTCCAAGGAAATGTTTGGTTTTATTATTGATACAAGAACATCATCAATATAACTTTTCATCTTATATTCTTCATCTTTTTTAATTGTAGGGTTCCTGATGTCTTGTCATATCTATATAGCCAATATTTCTATTATCAAAATAAATAATAGTGGTAATATTGGACAAAAGCTTCTTTTTGCTATCTCAACTTTATCAGTTAATGAACCATTTATTAAAATTCTGGGGGTTTTATTTGCATAGATTTGCATCCAGTTTTAAATCTCTGTTCTACAGTTTTATTTTGTAGTACTTTCATTAAAAATGACCAAGATATGTTGTCAAAAGCTTTCTCTGCATCCAGGAACATAAATGCCATTTTCTCTCCTTTTCTCTTGGAATATTCAATTGCATTCAACAGACATCTAATGTTAGCTGTCATATATCTTTTTGGAACAAATCCTGTTTGATCTTCATGAATTAGATCTGGAATGCATTTTCTTAATCTTTCAGCCAAGATCAATGTAAAGATTGTAATGAATTTTCTTTATCTAGGAAAAATGACCCATGTGATGACACTACCCTTTCAGATTCAAGGTCTTATAGTTCAGTTGGTTTTAGGAACTGTTTGTAAAGAGAGACAGGTATATTTTTTTGGCCCAGATTTTTTGAGCCAGACCGAATACAGCAATTAAGAGAGCATTCTGAAAATACTGTGTTTAAGGTAAAATAAATGGTACATCCAGACTCTGGATACACAAATATTCATAGTTCATAAGAACTCCCTCTACTTTACTTCAGTGTTGTTTTTGCTCTTGAAAAAGCCATCGTTTGACTCTGCGGTCCTTGCCAACTACCACCCAGTCTCGAATCCCCCATTTTGGGGCAAGGTAGTTGAGGGAGTGGTGGCTGAGCAGCTCCAGGTTTTCTTGGATGACGCTTCCATCCTGGATAAGTTCCAGTCTGACTTCTGCCCTGGTCATGGGATGGAGACTGCACTGGTTGCCCTCACAGATGACCTCCAGAGACACTTGAATCAAGGTGCATTGGTGCTGCTGCTGCTTCTTGGTCTGCCAGCAGTGTTTGACATGGTCGGTTATGATCTTCTGACCCACAGCCTCCCTGATGCAGGGATATGGGAGACTGCTTTACAATGGCTTTCCTCCTTTCTCTATGGTCGGGGATAGAGAGTGATGCTTGGGGAGAGGATATCTCCATGGTACCTGCAGGGAGCGATCCTCTTCTAATGCTATCTAACATCTGTATGCTGATCAAACCCAGCTCTATCTGTTGATGGATGACTGGCAGGACTCCACCCCAGATTTTTTGGACAGGGCATTAGGGGCTGTGGCTGGATGGTTACAGCAGAGCCAGCTGAAATTAAATCCAATGAAATTGGAAGTCCTTTACCTGAGCTGTGGGGGCTTGGGATCAGGAATCTGGCTCCCAATGCTGGGTGGGGCACTGTTGATACCAGTGCCAAGGATGAGGAGCCTTGGAGTGATCCTGGATGCCTTGCTTTCAGTCAACACTGTGGCCAGGTCAGCCTTCTATCATCTCCAGCTGATTAGGCAACTGATTCTCTATCTCAACTCCCAGGATTTAGCTACAGTGATCTATGCAATGGTCATTTCCAGGCTGGATTACTGGAACTCACTCTGTGTGGGGCTGCCCTTGAACCTGACCCAGAAACTGCAGCTAGTGCAGAATGTGACAGCATGCTTGCTGACAGCAATGTTTGTGTGGGCGCACATTCAGCCAGTGCTATGCCAACTGCACTGGCTGCCAATTGAGTACCAGATCCAGTTCAAGGTTATGGTATTGACTTTTAAAGCCCTATATGGCCAGGGACCAGCATATTTATGGGACTGTCTCTTCCTGTATATGCCCTGGAGAGCCTTGCACTCTGCAGATCAACATCTCCTGGTAATCCCCAGCCCAAAAGATGTCCACTTAGCCTCAATCAGAGCCAGAGCCTTTTTTGCTCTGGCCCTGGCCTGGTGGAACGTGCTCCCATCTGAGATCAGGGCCCTGTGGGACTTGTTACAGTTCCACAGGGAGCTGTAAAATGGAGCTATTCCACCAGGCCTTTGGTTGAGGTGGTGGACACTCAACCATCTCGGGCTCCCCAGCTCATAACATCTACTTAAGTGCCTTCCTGTGCTATTTTGCTCCAAGAATGTCAACAGGGCACTGTAGTAAAATTGGGTGCTATTAATAATCATCTGACTAACATTCAGCAGGAAGCATTATGGACTGCTTTGAAGTTGTCTGTTTTACTTGCCATCTTGTTCTGATTGTTCTAAAATTTAAATATAACTTAAATTTGGTTTTTAGATTATATGTTTTAATGTTATTGTATTTCTTATATGTTGTAACTGCCCACTCATGGGATAGGGCAGGATGTAAGTCTATAAAATAAACAAATAACTGAATTTGTCTCCTTGGCCCTCCTATATTCTCTCTCTATATGCTATCCTTGGGTGATCTCATCAAACCACATGGCTTTCAGTAGCACCTGTATGTTGCTTCTACTCAGTCCCTTCTCCAATCCAATTCTACATCTTTCAGTCCAATTCTACATCTCCAGTTGTCTGTCTGATATTTCTGCTTGATGTTGCTGGAGTTCAGGAAGATCCATGGAACAAGCACCACTTGCCATACTGTCTTTGAAGATACCTGGGGAATGAGGAGGGATAGAGTGTTAGCGGCTCTCATTCCTGGATAGGGGTAGACAGTGGTACATCAGTGGTATATCATGACAACATGGAGACAGTGGCAGTGATGGAAGCTGACATTCCCCAAATCTTCCACCTGAGGCCACCACCATATTTTACCTCATTGCTAAGCAGCCATGAATTTGAGTGAAACAATGAGATTGCAACATTGGCAGTCTAACAAATTATTTTGAAAATACTGAGCTGACTATAAAGTGCTTTCCTTTAATGCAAACAGACAGTTGAATCCTGTAGCCTGGAATTCTTATCTCATAATTTACAATCTTTCAGCAAATATTGATCAGTCATCAACATAACAAAAGAACTGGCAGTTAGTAAAGGTCACATTAGACCAAAAAAACAAACACCCTAATCACTACATCATACTGGTGCTTCTATAACATGGAACTTCATAATACTAAGTACCAGTGCTATTAATACCTTCTGTTAAGGATTAATGAGATAATGTAGGGGAAAGAGTTTGAAAACTTGAAACATGAAATATAAATACTAAATATTATTTAAAGTGCTTATCTTTGGCTGGATGTTGCAGCCAGATGATTATATGCCGGTATTACAGTTAAGTGAAGAACACAGTAGGTACAGCTATTGCAGATATGACATTTACTATCATAATTGCATCAATAGACATTGGACAGTTTCTGCACTTTACGTACACCAGGGGTGTTATCACTGATTGATCCCCAACATATACCTACGCACATACTTATTTGTTTGTGTGAGAAGGAAGATTTGTGTTTTTATGTTAATTTGCTTGATGGTTTGCACAGTTAGGCATAATTAGAATTCACACCGTCATCCTGGAATTCAGATTGTGCCATTCTGGCCTGATTAAATGAATATTAAGCTGTCATGTTGGAATGTGTAGAGAAATGATAGTCCATGTGGATGTAATTCAGAAAGGATTCTCTGTAAGGGTAAATTGTGTTGCTTGGTATGATACTGTCCCAAAGGAAGAAATGGAGAATGGAACAAGCAGTTTCTGCTAAAGCAGTGGTTAAATATAGTTGCTGGATGCCCCCAAGGTGCCTGTCTTTTTCATTATGCATAGAGTTTCCTATTGTGTACCAAATTTGTTCCTAATAAAGAAACTGACCTGCCAAGTGTATGTGTGCTGTACAATTTTGGAAATACATTTCCAGAGTTTACAATTGCTTTCTGATGTTTGACATACTGAACACTTGGGATAAGATTGACTATAAAAATTAGGGATAGGGAAGCTCCAGTCTCAGTCAGGGGGTAATCCAAGCCTCTTAGATTATTTTGTTGAATGTCTGTAAATATTTCAATATGTCCGGATTATTTCCAGGCCTGCTGGCTAGCCCACTACCCCGGGGGATGTACTTCAGACCAAGACCTGGTAAACTGTCAGTGGGATGTCAGAGATCAGAGACACTCCCAAGGAGTTAAAAATGGCTATTCTCATATCTTCCATTCCTTTTTTTCTCTTTATTTTATTTCATTTTGTGATTTTTATCCCACCTTACTCCACAAATAGGCTCAAGGCAGCTTACAACATGTCCTAAACACCAAAAGAACAATTCCATAAAACTTTCATTCATTGAAACAGTAATATCAATACTATTAAAATGAAATAACTAATTTAAAATACATAATGGCAGCTCGGCAATGAATTACATTCCACTCTACACTGAGTTTGTACCAGCTGCAAGTCTCAGGATACCAAAATCACCTTAATGTTCAGCATTTAAGACACAGGCCTCTTCTTCCCCTGCCCCCCCCACATATATGGCTAAAAACAGAAATATTCCCATGTCCTACATTTCTTCTTCTCTGAAGCTGAAAGTTCCAAGATACTAAAATCACCTTAACTTCCAGTATATTGTATGTTTCAATGATCCAAAAGTTGAAAGTAGGTGTCAGGTCCTGCAGTAACCACTCAGTACACAATAGTCCTTGAGCAGGTTTATTGGCAAAGTATGGCTTCTGGACAGGTGAACACCTTTGCCAGAACTGGCAATCAATAGCATGGAATAAAGGAAAAGGGATTAGGGTCCACCCTCAGGCATACATCTCACATAGACACCTAGGCCACTAGGTCATGAGAGAATATATGACTCACTAGCTATCTTAAGGCTCTTGTCTCCCACGGCCATGGACCCAGCTGGGCTCATGGGCTACGTGGGGGCTGCTTAGGAAAGGTTACCAGCGAAGCTGCTACAACACTCCTCTCATTAATTCACACGCTTCCCTCCCCTTAGGAATGTCAGGGAGGACTGATAAGGTGCTAGGCAGATGAGCAAAGCAAGTGGGATTCCAAAAGCGAAACTAATGGCTTTAGCAACATTGGCAGCATAAGGCATTGGGTTACAGATATTGGGGATTGATCATGGTATAGATACAAGCATCACCTCACAGGAGAAAGGTCCGAAGCTGACAGTAGGGGCTTTAGGCAGAACTTCTAAAGATCCCAAGGAAAAAATAAGGTAAGGCAGTGGAGGTATGCTTCTGTGTGGCAAGTAAATGTCCCAAAATCCCAGAGAAAGAAAGGTAGCCTCTGCACAGATGGAGATGATGGAATTGTGCAGTTTAAGCCTAAGCAGCTTCATGATGCTACCAGGCAGCCCAAGGGGCATTGCCCCGTCTGGAAAATCCTGAGACCCTGAGCCCCACTCCCTCCCATAATCTATGCCCCTGCTCTGTGTTTCTTAATGAACTCTTTGTTTACCTTATTGGGAAGATCCAAGGCAAAAATTTAGATTGGTGCAATCAAATATCAAAATGCTCAACTTATCTTTGGTATTAGTTCACTCCAGGAGCTGAAAACAGCAATGGCTGCGATACAAAAGCCGTGTGTACTTGGGAATCCCAGCACCACAAATAGCAAAAATAGTTGCTTCATGCGTAAAACATACTGCTAAAAACTGGTAAGTAGTAATCATCCATACTTCTTACAGCAAGAATATTTGGCATATGATAAAACTGAAAGCAAAAGAAAAATAAGACCAAGAGAGACTGTCATTTATATTCCATTGTAACAGATTTTCAAATGATGTCTCAAAATATTATACAAGTATAATTCAAGTACAATTAAAAACAATTCACTTCTAAACAGTAAAACCAACAAAGAGCCAAAGTCTCAAAAACCTGCAACATCACTAAAGACAACACAATACTGCAAAGACAACACAATACTGAGCTAGCTTCTTGAAACATTTTGAATCTGTGAACACCCCTGAAAGGATGGGAGCAAGGGAAAGTGTAAGCCATTTGTCCGTTTATCAGTGTATTGCATCTGTCCCTTAATGAGTGATGGATGCTTGAGAGATTCTCTGCCAGACAAGGCTTGGAGGATCTGTATGCAAAATTCACTGAAAAGTTAAATAGCCATGAAATGTGGCAGGGCAACTAGTTGTATAAACAGCAACACAATTGGAAATACACATGGGGCCAAGTGGAGAATACGATCAAGCATAGCTGATGCTGAGACCTTGAAAGGCTGTTGTAAATATTCCCACGTAAGGACTTTCACCTGTTGCTTTAAATCATTCATGGCAAAGGCACGTCCGCCATCAACTCGACCTCAGGCACAGGCAAAAGGACATCAAAGAGAGATGTTAACAGATCAGGTGGCAGGTAGGTCGCATACTCATGTTGCTGGTTAAAAGGAGTGTCAGTAAGTGACAAAACAGGTGGACATGAGACACTGGCACCTGGATTCATGAGTGGCATCACTAGGACTTTATTTCTTTTCTCAGGGAAAAAAAGAGGCAATTTCTCATCTGCTTGTTCTGATGAGCATATATGGTGTGAAACTGCTCTTTGCCCAGAGCTGAGCTTAAAAACAGAGGCCTTGATACAGCCAGTGTTAAGAGTAAGAGAATCTCACTGTTGCCAGGATTTATCAAATTTATTTTATTTAACAAGAAGTTATTATTTTGAATAACTATTACAGTTTCCCCTCAGCACTGAGACTTTTTTTTTTTTAACTTGGCATGTGCAAACTTAACAACAAGGACTTTTTTAAGCTTATTGAAAAAGCATGCATGCGTTTTAGAGGACAGCTTCTGAACAGGGCCGGCCCGAGGTTTTTTTGAGCCCTAGGCGGGGCTACCTTCTGGCGTCCCCCCCGGCGCGTTTCCTCATTATGGGCTTGCCAACCTCCAGGCGGGGCCTGGAGAGAAAGAAGTTGCCCAGGCTCCATCCCCTCATGCGAGCCCACCCCGGCCACAAATCACTCGCTCCCGACTTTAATACCAGTACTTCACAAAGTAGATTTTTTGCTCAAAAGACTCCACAGCTTAGAGGGAGCAATGGAGCCTCCTCCTCCTAACGGGGGGGGGCAGCGAGGCGAGCCCCTCAGCAGGCAGCAGACAAGCGGGGCAGCAGCGGCCGGGTGACCGAAGCGCCCACAAGAGGAAGCAGGGCCAAAGAGCACGTGGAGAGAGGGGGGGCTCCGGAGGACAGTGGCCGCCTCCTCACTGGGCTCAGAATTTTCCAACGCCCGCAGTCCATAGAGGCGCTCCGGCCGGTGGCAGACACGCCTCCTTCTTCCCATCGCCAGTGGCAATCAGTGCTCTGGGCTGGTCGGGTCAGGACTGGCAGCGGACGCCAAGTGCGGGGAGGGGGAGGGAGGGTTAGGGTTCCCCGCCCACCCCGCCCACCCCGCCAGCATTCCTCCCATCCCCCCATGATCAAGGGGAACAGAATCAGACCGGAGAGGCTCTCCGACTCGAGTCCAGCTTCCTCTGTCGCCCCGCCCCCCGCCCCCGGCAGCCAGCCAGATGTCTCTGCCTGCCCCTTCCCCTGTGGGACCCCCAGGGAAGCTGGGAAGGGGTGGGGGTCCAGCCTCCACCCCCTCCCTCCCGGCACCGGCTTTTCTGGGAGCTCCGCGGCTGCAGGACCCCCAGGGAAGCCGGGAAGGGGGCGGGGGTCTGGCGGTGGCGGTGGGCGCCCGGTTAGGGCGGCGGGGGCGCTTTCGGGGGGGGAGTGGGGCGCCATTTGGCGCCCCTGAGGCCAGGGCGCCCTAGGCGGGCGCCTAGTTCGCCCTATGGGCGATCCGGCCCTGCTTCTGAAAGAAGTAAACTACATTGTAGAAATGCTATGTTTGCCCGGTACTCTGAATTAAGACAAGAGACGCCTATAGTGAAGGTTAAGAGTTTATTTATAGCTCATCTATGTAATTAAATATATCATATTAACTTTAGTATGAGTTACTCCTAATGGGCAAAGTTACTGGCTACCAGTGTTTGGACAACCCTACCCTGGTTCCATAGGTAAAGGTTTCCCTTGCTTGAAAGCCAGTTGAATCTGACTCTAGGGATGCGGTGCTCATCTCTGTTTCCAAGCCGAAGAGCCAGTCCTGTCCAAAGTCATTTCTGTGGTCATGTGGCCGGCATGACTAGACGCCAAGGCACATGGAATGCTGTTACCTTCCCACCAAAGTGGTACCTATTTATCTACTTACAATTTCTTGCTATCAAACTGCTAGATTGGCAGGAGCTGGGATCAGAGATGGGAGCTCACTTCGTCATGCGGCACTCAGGTCTCAAACTGCTGAACTACCAACCTTCCAGTCTGCAGTTCAGCGTCTTAACCACTTGAGCCACCACAACCTGGTTCCATACTCAGCCATAAAATGGTGCCAAGTTACTAAGCTCCCCCCCTTCCCCAAAGCTACTCCAGCAGCTAAGGGTTTGGTGGATTCTGCTCAGAACTAAGAACATCTCCTCCCTGCCCTTACCCGGTCCTGCAGCCGAGTACACCATCCTCACAACCTTCAAAGTCCTCCATCATGCTTTTCTGATCATCTTCCACCAATAATGGATCTTGCAGAGACTATGCACCTCCAGTCCAAAAGCTGTCAGATAGGCCTAAACATTCTGTCCTCCTCAGGTGCAAGGACTTGAGAGTATGTGCTGGCTTCCTCATCAGAATGGTTGACTCTCCTATTCAACCAGCAGCATGAATGGCCCAGAGAAGCAGTCTGGCAGGTTCCCCATTAGGCTTACACCTGCAGAGAAGATGTCAATAAAAATGTGGTGGTCAGTAATGGCAGACAACCTATCCATTTTCAATGCCAATTTACATCTGATGCAAGGCCTGTGGACCCAGCTACCTAATAACACCTTAAAGGCATGTGGTGATGCCCAACAGTGTTAACCTGCTGTCCAGGACCAGCTGCACAACCAGCTATGGCTGATGCCAAGCCCTGAACCTCGCCTCCTAAAAAGCCACATAGTCAATATGATGCTCAGATCATATCTGACACCTGCCAGGCATATGGGCCTAGTCCTCACAAGGAATTAAGTTACATGGCAGTAGGCATGTATCAGCTGCCCTGAAAAACCAAAACCACAGTTGATCCCATAAAGCCCAACAATATCATATAGTGTTGCCAGCCTCCTATTGGGACCTGCAGATCTCCATAAATTACAACTAATTTACAGACAAGAGAGATCAATTCCTCTAGATAAAATGGCTGCTTTGGGGGGAGGGAATTCTATGGCATTATACTCATTGAGGTCCCTCCCCTTCCCAAGCTCTGTTCTCTCCTGTTCCACCCCCAAATGAAACCATGGCACAAGCCACCATGCTCAAGATGCTACCATGTGCAAAGCATTATTCATGTCAGTTGCCAAAATATGAGTTAATCATGCCATGCTACAAGCAGCCACCAGGTGTGATAATTGTAGAAACCTGTCCTTGATATATTACTATCAGGTTTTTCATTTGCATTCTTACTGTTCATTGGGAACATTTCCTTGAACAGGGAATGAGGTATTATCCCAGGGTACAGCTCCCAGGAAAATACTGGATTGTTACTTCCCCAGAACATAGGTAGCAGCAAATTCTAGATTAGCCAAGCAAAACATATTGGGGGGGGGGGGCGTTCCTTGGCAAATAAGGAATCTTTAAATCATTTATTTGATAAATGCCCCTTGAGCAGCTTTGAAACAATATCTATCTCTGGAAATGATATGTGGCTTCCAAACATTAGTGGGCAGAGTCTACACAATTTGTTTTTGAAACATGTGTTTAATTCATATCTCTAAATCCCAAGCGTTGCTCAGTTGGGTCCATTTCTTTTTCTATGTGGTATACAAGCAAATCAAGGACTGGTCTCCTTTCCAGTGTTTTTCTGGAAACTGACCGAATGCCAGCAGGAGAGATTGCATTTCAAATGCCACAAAGGGGGGGTCACTGCTTTTTTGGTTGAGCTCCAATACAAAATGTGTGAGAAGAAAAAATAAATACATGGAAGGCAGCTTTTAAATCTCATTTTAAATATGCAGTTTGAGATCTGGCACAGTCTTCTTGCTGGCACCACTGGCTATGACGTGGGAAATCCCTTCTTAAACTCTCCTTTCAGTGAGAAACTCCTTAAATGGCCTCAGGTGCGCTTTAGTCTGAGCCTCCCTCCACCTCCATCCCTGGTTGCATCTGCAACACAGTACCATTAAACTGCCCCCTTTCGATTGCTCCTATAAGGGATTATATGCTAAGTGCTTTGAATCCTCATAAAGTGCCTTATTAATGCAGAGTATTTGATTATTTATCTGAATAGCCATGGGAACTCCAGATGCATTTAAAGAAAAGATAACTGAGTCACAACTGAGGAGGCCTTTTCTCAGGCAGCCATACAAATTGCCTGAGGAAATACCCAAAGCTAAGGTTGCCAGGCCTCCGGTCCAGGTGGAAGAATTCCGTCCGCAAATGCCCCCAAATGCAATGTAATGGCATCATTGGAAAGTGATGTCACCTTGTCGCTAACATCCGGGAGAGGGGTGATGCTTTAGTTTTTGGGCAAAACTCTTTGGTAAAATTGGGCTCAAACCATAGAGTTTTGCTCCAAAACTAGAGCATCACCCCCTGACATCAGCAACATGATGAAATCACTTCACACACACACACCAGAAGATCCCAGGATGGGCCCTGGAGCCCCCCACCAGCAGCCAGATATGACTTGGCAACCCTACCCAAATCAGGGCCCTGGAAGGATCATACTGGCTGGATAAGTTCACATGGGAGTCAGTGGTTCTTAAAGTATGCAGGTTTCAGGCCAAATAGGGCTTTAAAACTCAATGCATTCACCTTGGATTGGACCCCAAAGGAGATTGGAAGCTAGTGATGATGGAACAAGACTGGATTTGTATAGTCCGAATTACCCACTCCAGACAACATTCTCTCTGCAGCAATCTGAACTATTGATTCTGGACACTCCTCAGGGGCTGCCCCATGCAGAGCACATTGCAGGGAAAGATCTTTCTTACTCAGGAAAGACCACAGATGATAGAACGATCACCTGGCCACCATGGCCACCACTGCCACCTGTTCATCCAACAGAGGTCCAGGAGCTCCCCCAGACTGAGAACCTGATCTTTTACAAGCTGCTTACTCTATGTGGTGCTCACTGCATTTTCCAGAATTGTTTTATGATGCTTTTATAGCAATTTTGAATTACTATGACAGTGAGTCAATAGCCCAATTCACATAGGGTTACCAGGTACTGTCTGGCAACCAGTGGGAGTGGTGTGGGCAGAGATATGGGGGGCACACAATGCTGGCTGTGGTGCCATGCTATGGTAAAACAGAGTTTCCAGCAATTTCTAGAGCTCTCCTTCGTCATTTCAATTTTTTTAAAAAAATAAATATATCAGAAGTGACATGACACCATGTGTTGTTTTTTGTTATGTGTGTTGTTTTTTTTAAAAAAAATCCTCCCACTGCCTCTCAGAGTGGTGGCAGACCATGGGACTGGGGACAGAGCTCTCCTGTGCCAACCAGGGGCCTGGCAGCCCTGTGTTATAGTGAACACACATACTTGCAGTGTATGCATACTTCTGTTCCTAAGAAAGAGGCAATGTGCATTCACTTTACCAATGATACTAAGAACCAGTGCCTGGATAAACATGAGGTCTCAGCTATAATCTGCACTGAATGTAACATGAGAACTACTCAACACATGTATAAAGAAAAATCAAGTGTACACTGTATACAGATTATATGTGAATTCACCTTAAATTTTGAACACGACAACTAGTCAAGCAGCTTTCAATTGCAGCCAATCTGTTTTTACTCCTTCTCTTTCCTTACTCCAGTATCCCAATTTGCATGGCTTGTCTCCCATTTGGGCTCATGATCCCAGGAATCAGAAGTGGCTGTAGGAATGCTGAAGAACACTGGAAAAGTCCGTGTTTGATTATCAGACCGGGGACTTTTTTGTAGTGGCACTTGAAGGGACTCTCTTCACACAACGATTCATCTGACACCAAGTTTTTTGAATGTCAGGCGAAAACATTTCTGTTTTCTCTATCTTTTTGTTGGCTTGGATTTTGCTGTCCCTTCTCTGGTTTATCATATGCTAAGACAGGAACAGGGTGTAAAATACATAAATAATATAAATGTGAGGACGCTGTTTAAGAACCAGTTAATTTCTGCTCTTCTTGTAGCTTGGTTTACCTCATTCTTTAATGCTAAAAAATTCATTCAGATTTATGAAAAAGCCACATCACTTTTACTGTTCATGAAAACAGCTCCATTCTGTAGGGCAGGTGGCATTGCTATTTATCATGTTGTGCCCTCTGGGAATTTGCTTTACAAGTGTTTGTGATTCTTTTTTAAGGTTTAATATTAGCTTTTCAGGATTCCCTATCTTGGAGCTGATAGGAGTAGGAGAATGGGGGAAAAGTTAACTTTTATGTGTCTATGTTTATTTTAAAGTCTTATTTCAAAACTGGCATAATGGGAGCCCAAACGCTTGAACAATGAGTGCATTGTAGCAACAACTAGCAATTTTTCAGTAAGTACAAAATTTAAGAACAAAACGCTGGTGCTGCCTTTTTATCTTTTGCCACCAAGTGCCTTTGCCAAAATGCTAGAGGTGTGATATAATCCCTTGTAATTACATGTTTTGTGATAGAGCATTCCTTGGCTGTTTAAATGGATTAAAAATTTATTTAGAATGCTGGGAGGCATTTCAGATTGGCCGGTAAAGTAATTAGTGATTAATACTGTGCTGCAGTTTAACAGCCATTGTTCTGTGGTACTGTGCTATTGGAGCATGGATTCAAGCAACTTGCAAGTGGTTTCACAATGTCTTTATCTCATTATGTCGAATTCTCTCTGGCTTTGGGTGCAGGTAGCATTGCCAACCTCCAGGTGGGGCCTGAAGAGCTCCCAGAATTACAGTTGATCTTCAGACAACAGAGATCAGTTCCCCTGGAGAAAATGGCAGCTTTGAAGGGTGGACTGTATGGCAGTATTCCCTGCTGAGGTCCTTCCCCTCTCCTAACCCCACTGCCCAAGCTCTACCTCCAGTCTCTAGGAACTTCAAAACTAACATAGAGTCAGCAACTGTATGTTCAGGAGTGCATTTCAAAAAGTATATCCCATTTTTTTTTTTAAAAAAAAGAGTTTATAATGGAAGTAACACTGAGGACTCTTCTCATGTAACTTCTACTGGGGGGGGGTTGGTTGCCAACTGCTTGGCCTGGCTAGTTTTGGTGACTTTGAACCTTAGAAGTGGTCAGGCAAGGCTTTTCACCACATTTTATTTATGTATTTAAACATTGCTTTCCTCCCCAATGGGGACCAAAAGTGGTTCACAGTATAAAAATGCAATGTGAACAAAGGGACAGGCAGAGGCTGAAAAAGGCTTTGGAGGGAAAGGCAGATCTTTCTCTGTCTCTCTGCCAGCAGCTCTTCCTCTCAGCTCCAGACCTCTGGCTAAGAGCTGATGGCAAAGAACATTTTGGCTCATGCCACAAGTCTGGCTCTTAACTCATGCCACAAACCTGGGCCAATCAAGTTTACAAAGGTTACATGCAAGAAAGGGGTGGGGCAGACAAGGTCTGACCACAGCTGGCTTGCACTTTAAATCTATCTTCTTCAAATTTCCCTTGTCACATACTAATGACTGACCATCACACTACTGTCAACAATGAGATTAGAATGGGCTGGTTGAAAAGTTGGCAAGTGTATGTTGTGCTATGGCTCCTTCTCCTTTACTAGGACTAGTTCCTAGTGGATAGTACAGCCAGGTATTTGATTAGCTTGAAGAGCAGAAAAGGGCCCATCAGCCCAGCCATGCTGCCATTCCCAGTTTCTGTGCCCCGGTTTCTTCCATGTTAAGAGGAATACACTGAAGGTAATTGGTTGATCAGTTGATTGATTGGTTTAATTTATTAACTGCCCTCCCCAGTGGGACCAGTCTCAGAGTGGTGTACACACAATCAAATAAAACATCATATAAAACAGACTAAAATAGACCAGGCTAAAACAGTAAAACTGATCAGGCTAAAACAGTAGATCTAATTTACAGATGGTGCTGAGATCCTAACAGTGCCACTGTCTCACGAAGAAAGAGGCAAGGGAGAGGAAGATGGGAGTGCCAAGACAGGACCAAATGGCTGGTGGAACATCTCTGCCTTGCACAACCTGTAGAATTGTAGTATATCTCACAGGGTCCGGATGTTACTCAGCAGAGAGTTCCACCAAGTTGGAGCCAGGGCAGAGAAAGCCTTGGCTCTGATCGAGGACAGCAGGACGTGGACCACCAAGAAGTTTTAATCTCCTGAGTGTAGCACTCTTCTGGGGTTTATCAGGAGAGGTGGTCACAAAAGTACATATGCTGTTAAGGGTCTTAGAGGGCCTTATTATCTGAGACCTAAGCTAGTTATGAGTAGGAGATTCATGTATATTCCTGTTCATGTGTATTAAGCTGAAGTGGCATCTACCTTGCACCAAATATAGAAAGCACTGGTGAGGGGAGCTGAGTCCTGGTTCCTTCCTCCTTCACCTTATCTCTCAGTGCTTTATCTCTTGAGACATTATTCTCTCAGTCTGGCTCATATTCAAAAAATATTTCAAAGAATGGGTTGCAGTGAGGTGTGGCAAGGGAGATTGTGGGGTTTAGCTCTGTCCCCTTCTGCACCTCATTGGCTGCCATTGACAGGGAAACACAGATTATCATGACTGATTAATTGATGGGTTGGTCGGTTGACTGACTGACTGATTTAAAATATTTATAAGCCCATCTTTCTTCCAGAAATCTGGGACCCAATGCCATGAAATTATAACAATAAAATTAACAATGAAAATAAAATGATGAAATTAAAACAATAAAAATACAATTAAATCTGGCACGAGAAACCAGAAACAGAATTCATAGAATGGATTGCCATGAAGTTAGGACATAGTAAATTGTAATACAGAATGGAAGAGTGTACTAGACATACAATTTTGGGTTGCAGCCATGCTTGTGTTCTGACATTTGGTTTGGTCTGTGCTGTTTAACTGAAGTCACAGCAAGGGCCATTTCTTCATTCCAGCAATAGACCCACCAGATATTTCAAAACAAAAAGGCATATATTGTTAATATTAATTCTGTTTTGCTAGAATTGCAAGCAAGTTATTATTAAAGCAATGGTTGTCCCAGCCCACAGTGGATTTGAAACAGGAGCTAAGCTTTCACAGCAGTGAACCTTGATTGTGCAGAACAATGATCAGTGTACCATGGCGAAGACCTGTAATGCACTCCCACTTAAAAGAAACAAAACAAAATCTGATCCTTGGGTAACCTTAGAAGCTATTTGCTCTAGCAGGTCAGAAAAGTGCTCAAGTAGCTGAGATTAAAGTGCTTCGCTGCATGTCCAAGGAGGGTCTCTCTTCTAACGTGACATTCATAATCATCTTAAAAATATTCCTTCTGTCTTTCTTTACCTCCCCTCCCCCGCTCATAGCTGTATCTGTACCGTTATTCATGAATCAACTCCCTTGGGGAAGGGTGCAAAATTATGCCCAGTTTATGTACATTCACTAAATATTCACAGCAATCTAGGCTGCAAAATGAGCAGGGACCATCCTCAAACGGGTGCCCAGAGCAGTTGTACAATAGGAGGTGAGTTTACATAGATAAGGCAAGTAGGAACCTGCAGTGAACATTATTTCTTGCATTGAAAATAGTTTTCCCATATAGTACCTTGGTTACTTCTTGGTTTAGATGATTTTAGGCAGCTCCTTATTTTAAGTGTTTTCTCAATGTGAGATTAATTTATTTTATTTATTTAAAATGTTTGCATCCCACCCTTCTGTCCAATTGGAGTCCTCAGGGCAGTGAAGAACAATTAAAAGGACATTAAAATCAACAGTATGTGTATATAAAATCAACAATTAAAAAGACAAGAAAAGCAGGAGGGTTAGTAAGGGAATGCTAGACAAAACAGCGCTCTGCACTAGCTGTTGGTTCTGGACCCTCTTCAGGGGCTGCCCCATGCAAAGCATATTGCAGTAATCCAATCTATATGTTACCAGGGCAAGATCTTTCTAAGGAAAGATCACAGCTGGTAGAAGGATCACCTGGCTACCACTGCCATCTGTTCATCCAACAGAGGCCCAGGAGCTCCCCCAGACTGAGAACCTGATCTTTTAGAGGAAGTGCAATGATGTCCAGAACATGAAACATCTCAAATCCCTGGTCAGTCCTTCTGGCCAGCAGTAGCACTTTCACCTTCCATTTATTGGCCCTTATCTATCCCCCCCAGCCTCCAGGCACCAGTTCAAGATTTCTACTGCCTCCCTGGGATCTGCTGGAAGTGAGAGACAGAAGAAGAAGAGAAAAAGAGGGAACAGATTGGATTTATATCCCACCCTTCACTACCTGAAGGAGTCTTAGAATGGCTTACAATCTCCTTTCCCTTCCCCTCCCCACAACAGACACCCTGTGAGGTAGGTGGGGCTGAGAGAGCTCTTTGAGAACTGCTCTTGAGAGAACAACTCTGAGAGCTGAGCATCATAGCATATTGGTGACAATCCAGCCCAAATCCCCAAATGACTTCAGCCAGCAGTTTTGTGTAGAAAAGCTTGGGGGAGAATATGGAATTCTGTGGGACCCCAAAAGTCAGTGGCCAAAGGGCCAAGCAATAGTCCCCCAGGACCACTTTTTGAGAGCTACTTTCCAGAGAGGACAGAAACCACCACAAAACAGTGCTTCCCATTCCCAACCCTGAGATGTTGTCCAGAAGGATACTATAATGGATGGTACCAAAAGCTGCTGAGTGTCCCAGAGAACGAACAGATTTGCACTCCGTCTGTCCATCTCCCAGCACAGGTGACCAGGGCTGTTTCAGTCCCATAACCAGGCCTGAAACCAAATTGGAAAGAATCCAAACATTCTACTTTATCCAGGAATAACATTTTGGCTCAATTATGAAAGGCACAATAGAAGCATTTATGCCTCCTTTGGCATATTTCCATACCACTCTAATGAAGCCCACTTCACTCTTTAGGAATGATTAGAGTAAAGCTTCATTGCTCAAAGGCTGACTTGCATCAAATCTGCCAACCGATTTGAACCTTTCCTGATCACCAAGCCTCTACTTTTCCCTTTCTCATCATTTCCCCTGTAATTTCTCTATTGTGTGTTGATTTTTCTGGTGGTCTAGTTCCAGATGATTCTAGCCTTTTTTGAACATTACATTTTGGTGTATCTAACCATGCATGAGGGAATACGTGCTACTTGCAAGCCTTCCAATACATATAGTAACCGTCTCATCTGAATTGCATTTTCAGTTTCCAGGTTTAGTCCTGTACACACATTACAGGGAATTACAGGGAATGCACACATGACTGATGACCAGAGTACAGATGCTTTTTCCTGTAAACTTGTTGAGTAATTCTTGTGTTATGTGCAGCTGAATGCACAATTTTAACTCCATATGTATCCAAGTATTGTTCCCTGATTTTACTTTGAAAATGCACAGGCAGTGGTTCCTTTTTACAAATAGAAATGCATGTGTACAGGCATTATCATGTAGTTTGTACTGAAGCTGAAAATATGCACAGTGTCCATTTCAGACGTAATGGCAGCTGCATGTGTTGGCAGGATCACAAGAAGTGTACACTCCTAATATGCATGATTGGATACCCAGAAATATAACATCTGAAAAAAGCTTCTGTGCTCCCCATTTGGTACTTTATATGTGAGATAAACTCAGAATGAATTAAATGCACCAAATGAAGAGGCCCAATCTCTTGTTCACAGGCTTCCTTGTGAAGGGATTCCTTAACTGGTGGCTTGGACGATAGGGCTGATTAGAAATGGCCTACACTGTGACTCTTAATGGCTCCTATTCATCGAAGGAGGTGAATTATGTGGGGAATCTAATTAATTATTTAGAATTTTTGATATATAGACAAAGCCACTGTTGACACTAATGGGAGTTTCGTGTCTGTGCTTCGAGGAGAAAAGTGAATCCCTGGAGAGTATTTAGGAGGCACCTAGCATGGTATTTGGGGCTGGGGAAGAGAAATTCAAATTATAACCATCAATATGATTTTTTAATTCTTCCATAAATATTACAGGTCAGTGATTGTTACAGAGCCTTCATATTTGTATAATGTGAACAGTGTAAATCCTGGACTGAACATGTTTCACTTTAATGGCATATTGGAAGTCTGGTCTGTTAACCAGTTTGTAACTTTACAGGACATAGTCTGCTATGTAGGCTTAAAAAAGAGAATGAGTTAAATAACACTTTTTCAATGGTTCATAACTAAACCAATGGAATTCACAAAAAATATAAGCATACACAAAACAGAAAAATACAGTTCTTTTTTCATAATAGTAAGTGCCAGTGTGGTGCAGTGGTTAGAGTGTTGGACTAGCACTAGGGCTGCCAGCTCTTCACTGGCTCTTTGCTGGCATAGCCGTGTGAGTACCTGGAAGTGACATCACCACATTGCAGCATAAAGATCTGGGAAATTCCTAGAGTGTCACATGACACAGTGACATCACGATTAGGTACTTGCCCAGAAGTGATGTTTAGACAACGGACAATGCCATTCCCCCCTCTCTTTTTGCTGAGAGACAGAGGCTGGCAGTAGGAAGTCGCCCACCAAACTGGGCAGTCTAGCAACTTTAACTAGTACAGGGGATACCTAGATTCAGATTCTCATTCTACCATGTGAGATCCTGGCCTCACTACCTCTCAGCCTAGACTCTCATGGATTTTTTGGGTGGATAACAGGGAGCAAGGGAGCAGCAATTTTCATACTGCCCTTCTTTCACTAGAGGAAGGGTGAGACAAAAATGTAGCAAAAAGAACAGCAAAATAAAACCCTATGTTAACTAAGGCCCCCTGGTACCACTTGAAGCAGCTACAGCCTCCCTCCCTCTACCTGTGGTGCTCCAGTTCGTGTCAAATGTACAAAACTAACATAGAACATCAAGTGAAAATGTGCAAATATGGGACGCTTGTAAAATTACCTAAAACTGAGATCTGTTTTTTTTTAAAAAAATACTTACACAGACTACGCAAATGAGGGCTGACACCTTAAATTCACTTGTTGTTGTTGCTTTTGTTCAGTCACACAGTTGAGTCCGACTCTTTGCGACCCCATGGACCCCATCATGCCAGGCCCTCCTGTCTTCTGTTGTGCTCTGGAATTTGCTTAATTTCATGTTTGTTGCATCGATAACACTGTCTAACCATCTCATCCTTTGCCATCCCCTTCTTCTTTCCCAGCAACATGGTCTTCTTCAGTGAATGCTCCAGGGGTCTTTTCATAGAAAAACAGCTTCAGGAGCTCATTAGCATATGGTATGCTAATGAGCTATTAGGCTATTAGCATATGCCACGCCCCCTGATCACTGGAAGTGATGTCAGAAGGGGAAGCAAAAGTGGGGGAGGCATCTTCAAAAGCCTCCCCTCCCCTTCCCCAGCTGGTCTGGGTGGGGGAGCTAAGAGAGAAGGGGTTTAAAGTTTAAACTCCTTATCACTAGAGTTGGGCCACAGAAGGAGGAAAGAGGGAAAGAAAGAGAAGGAAAGGGGAGGGAAACAGGGAAAGGAGGAAAAAAGAGAAGAGAAGAAGGTGGGGAAGAAAGAAAGAGAGAAGAGAAGAAGGAGGGAAAGAGGAAAAAGAGAGAAGGAAAAGAGGGAATGAAAGAAATTCAGCCCCATTATATCCTATGGGCCATTGAAGTCAATGGTGAAAACATAGGGTATATTCTGGGGGCTGGAGGGGAGGGTTTGAGGGAGAGGCTCCAAGCTCACAAGATAGCTGATAGAGCCTCTCCCCAAGATACCCACCAAGTTTCAAGAACATTGGACCATGGGGTCCAATTCCATGGGCCCCCAAACAGGTTGCCCCTATTCCCTTCATTGTTCTCTATGGTGGGGAAAAAGTAAGTTTTTTCCCACCATAGAGAACAATGGAGGGAATAGGGGCAACCTGTTTGGGGGCCCATGGAATTGGACCCTCTGATCTAATGTTCTTGAAACTTGATGGGTATCTTGGGGAGAGGCTCCATCAGCTACCCTGTGAGTTTGGAGCCTCTCCTCAAACCCTCCTCCAGCCCCCAGAATATACCCTATGTTTTCACCATTGACTTCAATGGCCCATAGGATATAATGGAGCTGAAATTGACATTCGGCTGCCTGAAAGACTCTCCAGGACGCCGGCTGGGGGCGGGGCTTGGCTCCTGAGCTCTCGGAGCTGCGCTCCGGTGCGCTCCCCCCCCAAAAAAAGACCCCTGGAATGCTCCCTTCTCATTTGAAACTTGCAACTAAACATGGATAGGATGAGGCAACAAAAATTCTTTTCCCATTAATTTCTTCTTTCTAGCTGAATTTTCTAATCCCAATACAGCCGTAAATGTGGGCAATTTATCACATATGGCCCCGATAAGGGTGTTTGTATCAGTTTATTACTGTCTGCATCAAAAGACACATCCAATCAGTTTGACTGTTCTTGAAGGAGCATGAGATGCAGATGGGAAATGCTCATCCAGATGCTCATCTTCATCAAACATGTATGTGAGAGGCTGGATATGTATGTTGATCTCTTTTGCTGAATTGGGGTGAACCAGCCTGAGAAAAACTTAATTTTAACGGGATTATACATAATAGTTTTAGATTACTTTTGAAACTTATATGAGATGTCTAATGAAAGGTTGGGCTTTCAGCACAGAGCTAAAATTACCGCAGTGACTTCTGAAACCCAAAAATTTTGTTCAGTCATTTGTGAAATGTAACTATAGTGTCCAGTTAATGAATGGCTTTGTTGTCTGGCTTTGATCACCTTGTGTTTCATGACAGGGTTAAAACTACAATAAGAACTAATAAAGGCCAAAAAAAAAAAGTTGTCCTTTTTCGGCATTTATATGCCTTATCTGTATATTGTATAGAACTTTTTGCCACTGTATATATGTGCATGTATGGGTATATATACGGGAGTTGTGGTGGCTCAGAGGTTAAGACACTGAACTGCAGACCAGAAGGTCTGTAGTTCAGCAGTTTGAGACCCTAGTGCCATGTGACAGAGTGGGCTCTCCTCTGACCCCAGTTCCTGCCAACCTAGCAGTTCAAAAGCAAGAAATTGCAAATAGATAAATAGGTACCACTTTGGTGGGAAGGTAACAGTGTTCTGTGTGCCTCAGTGTTTAGTCATGCTGGCCACATTACCATGGAAACGTCTTCAGATGGCACTGGCTCTTCAGCTTGGAAATGGAGATGAGCACCAC
Source organism: Gekko gecko (assembly GCA_029375565.1). Classification (NCBI taxonomy): domain Eukaryota; kingdom Metazoa; phylum Chordata; class Lepidosauria; order Squamata; family Gekkonidae; genus Gekko; species Gekko gecko. The sequence continues at coordinate 63,270,840 of JAPDNY010000001.1, read as the reverse complement.
ACCCTTTTTATGGGTGCTTATAAGTTTAGATAGATGATAGATAGATAGATGATAGATAGATAGATAGATAGATAGATAGATAGATAGATAGATAGATAGATAGATAGATAGATAGATAGATAGATAGATAGATAGATAGATAGATAGATGCTGGATGGATGGATGGATGCAGGGCTCTTTTTGTAGAACTCCTTTGCATATTAGGTGACACACCCCTAATGTAGCCAATCCTCCAAGGGCTTACAGTAGCCCCTGTAAGACGAGCTCTGTAAGCTCTTGGAGGATTGGCTACATTAGGGGTGTGTCGCCTAATATGCAAAGGAGTTCCTGCTACAAAAAGAGCCCTGGATGGATGGATGGATGGATGGATGGATGGATGGATGGATGGATGGATGGATGATAGGAGTTACTCTATTTTCCACTCCATATATTTTAAAAGTTTATGAGCCTTGGGATTCAGCAGCATATATTTACTCTATAGTGGTTCCCAAGATACTCTCTTAAAATACCCATCTCTGTTTCTCTTTTCTTACACTTGTCAAATGGTAGATTTGGAACAAATTATGTAGAATTACCACTGGCACAAAAGCAATGCATAATGACCTCTGTTGTTGCAGTAAGACAATAACAGTTATGCTGCCTTTTTTAAAAAAAACAACAACCCTTTTTCTCAGGGAATGACTGGATTTCTTTCAGTTTGGCTGTGACCATAATAACAACTTAGGCCACCAGTTCAAAAGTATGACTTGTCTTTTTCTTTCTGGCGGAGAAAATTATAGTTTTGAGGACCCTCCCACAGCCCTGCCAAAAAACAAAATCACCTTCATGTGATACAAACAAGCATTGCATACCATCCCTTTAATGGTGGCATAGATCATCAAACCTCTGCAGAGGCAAGTTGTTACTTATAAAAGCTGGTCATATTTAATGTAGTATAGCCTCCTTTATTGCAGTCCTGCACAGGCAGAACAGCATGCAGAACTGATTCATAAGAAGCCAGGTTTGCCTTCCCTTCCCCATCTTCTAACTGCACCACTGTCAGGCCAAGCATATGACATTGCATTAGACTCTTACAGATGCCCCTTCAGCCAGCTATCGTCCAAACCGCGAATCTTCCACTGCACGGTACCCCCAACAATGCCTTGGCACAGAAACACATGGAACTGCTTTATACAAGCCCTAGTCACAAATTCTAGTGATTGCACATACAATCCATAGACTTGATATTTTTTCTTTATATGCATGTAGTCATTCTCATGCTATGCTCAATGAATGTACAGCTCAATGTGTGATCTTCAACATCATAGTTATTCAGGTACCAGTCCCCAGTTTCATTTGTAAAGTGAATGTCATTGGCTCTTTCTTACAAAGAGATGTAAGCATGTACACACAGGTGCGTTCAGACAGCGTGCTGGAGTGGTTTAAATTGCTCCGGTCCGATGTGTTTTTAACCTGGAGAATCGCCATCACACTAACCTCTTCGTTCCGGGCTCCCCGCTGTCCTCATGCAGGTGGAGTTTTTTTCCTCTCGTTTGAGCATGCACACAGGCAGCCCTCTCCAGAACTAAAAGTTTGGCGCGTGCGCAGAACAGCAATTTCAACACGTCCCTTTAAAGTTTAAACGAAGACTTCTCTTTAAATTTTCACCCCGAAACTGGCCTCCCCGGACTTGTCTAAATGTCTAAACTAGGCACCATTTAAGCTTTTCTTTACTAAACTTAGGTGCACACCACTAAGGCATTTTAAAAAAATGGCGGATGAAAAGCGGAAGCCAGAGGCAGCTTCCCAGAGGGGAGGGGGTTGAAGCACCCAGAAGTGGCTCCATGAGCGATCAGACATCAGGAAAGTGTGGCTTGAATCAGAGAATCTGGAAAACACCACTTGGTAAGTGGTGTCAAAATACGCTGGTTTAAAGGGGGTTTGCTCCGGAAAGCGACGGCTGGGGACAGTGCGCAGATGTTGGGCATGTGAACACGCACATAAAAGCCGTTTCTGAGACGTGCCAAAAATGGCTCAAATGGAGCGTCTGAACACACCCCATGTGTTCACTAGGGGTGCCAAGTCCAGACTGGGACATTCCTGGAGATTTGAGAGCCGAGCTGGGGAGGATGGAGTTTGAGAAGGGAAAGGAACTCAGCAGGGATGTGATGCCAAAATCTACCCTCCAGAGCTGCCATTTTCTCCAGGATAATGGATCTCTGGATATCAGTTGTAATTCTGGGAGAATGCCAGGCTCCACCTTGAGGCAGGCAACCCTAGCATTCAATGTAACATGTCATTTGTCTATCAAGTTCAGTATTGTCTACTCTGGCAGCAGCCATCCAGGGTTTCAGGCAGAGGTCTTTATATCATCTATGACCCGATTCTTTCAGCTGGGGATTGAAATTGAGGCCTTCTGCAGGCAAAGCAAGTACTGTACCACTGAGCCATGGGCCCTTCCTGGCAGATGGGCAAGAGCACTGGATACCATAAGGTGAGGAGGAGGTCTTCATTTAGAAGCCTGAAGTGTTGCATAACATTTGCCATGACAGTGGCATAATGAGTCCAGGTACACCCTGGGGGCAAAGGGGAGAATTTGGCATCTTCGGATCAGAGGCTATTCTGCATCCTGATTTCGTTGTGCATAGTCTGGGATTGCAGCCTTTGCCAGTTTTATCACCAATAAGCCTTTCATAGCCCCACATGAAAACATTGCTAATTTGGGAAAGCATGTATACTGTTCACCTTGGTATTGAGACATGGTGCAAATATTTAATGAGAATATGTTGATCTGAACAATATGGGAACCACAGCTGTGCAGGGTCAGGCTGTGAGTTGTCACTGGGCCTAGTCAGCCCTTCTGCTGAGGATGTCAAAGTAGACTGCTTCTCGCTCTTTACACATGTCACCCTATCTCGACTTGTGGTTCTGTTGCTTCAGTCTTTGGGCAGAGCTGTGGGACCTTCATCCCACCTGCTGTTTTTCTCAGCACATCAGACGTGCTGTTATAATCTGTGGCCATGGCATTTGTTCCTGTCCGTTAAGGCAAGCTGCTCTGATCCCCAGCACAGTTTCCTGGCCAAGAAACCGTCAGCAAGGGACGTAGCCATATGGAATTACACACTGTTTCCTTAACATTATGACAACGTTTGTTGAGAGACATGTTTCACACTTTCTATTGTCCAGCATATTTAGGCTGTGTATTGAACATAATTTTGAAGTACTATACACTGAAATGAATTTGATCCCAATAATCTACTTTGAGGATATGATAATGCGCAATCACTTGATTTTTCTCTGCATATTAACTGAATATTTGATATCTGCATTTGACATTTGACAGTATTTAGAATTAACACACAATGGCTGAGTTCAGACTGGCAGTTTGAAGCGGGAGCCAGTCATGGCAAAAAAAGCCCTGGATTTTCCTGGTCACACTGCACCGACTGATGCGGGAGCATACTGGGAGGAGGCACGTGAGAGCGTTCAGACTGCAGGCCCGGAGGCACAGAGGCTCATGCACACATAGGCATCCAGCCAATTTGGGGAGGATACCGTTGTATTGGCACTGCATTGGGCAATAGAGCAGAGCAATGCCAATCATATCGCTGCTGCCTTATGTGCAACATGGGTTGCTCCCGGCTTTTCAGCTGAGTGTTCACACTTCCCGGAAGTTGAATGCAGCAGGATAAACTGGCTCTCCGGGATTTGCTACCACTTTCAACAGGTATCTTTTAATCTTGGAAGTGAAGCGGAACAGCACGGGTTGCCTACGGGTGGGGAATGCCAGGCAAATGTGCCTGTGTGAGTGCCCCCTTTAATCCACTTGGGAAACGTGGCTGAAACATGGCTATAGCGGGGCAAATTGCCAGTCTGAACTCAGCCAATGTATTTAGATCTGACAGTATTTGAAAGTGAATGTGCAGTTTTGTATTTGACCAGTATTTTGTATTTGATCATTTGGAATACTGTGCACAATTCTGGTCTCCACACCTCAGAAAGGATATTATAGCATTGGGAAAAATGCAGAAAAGGGCAACTAGAATGATACTTTCCCTATGAAGAAAGGGTAAAGTGCTTGGGGCTAATTAGTTTGGAGAAACGATGACTGAGGGGTGACATAATAGAGGTTTACAAGATTATGCATGGGAAAGAGCAGGTAGAGAAAGAAGTACTTTCCTCCCTTTCTTGCAATTCAAGAATTCATGGGCACTCAATGAAATTGCTGACCAGTCAGGTTAGAATGGATAAAAGGAAGTACTTCTTCACCCAAAGAGAGATTGACAAATGGAATTCACTGCCACAGGAGTTGGTGGGGGCTACAAGCATGGACGGCTTCAAGAGGGAATTAGATAAACATATGGAGCAGCGGTCCATCAGTGGCTTTAGCCACAAGGTATAGATAAGGACTCTCGGTCTGGGGCAAGTGATGCTCTGTATTCTTGGTGCTTGGGGGGGGCAACAGTGGGAGGGCTTCTAGTGTCCTGGCCCCGCTGCTGGACCTCTCAATGGCACCTGGTATTTTTGGCCACTGTAAGACAGAGTGTTGGATTGGATGGGCCATTGGCCTGATCCAATATTGACATGTTCTTATGTTATGTTCTTATTATAGGCTGATCAGACTAAGAGCTAATTTTTTTAAAAGATCAAGATGTACCAACAACTCAATATCATGGACATTTTGAAATTTGAAGTCAAATTCCAGAGTTCAAAACTTTGCCAGCTTAATTTCTGTCTTGTGTGATGCTATTAAAGATATAGGAGCCCTAACAGGAAACATTGGCAACCCTCCATAGTCAAGACAATGTACAGATTGTTTATGTGTGACTGTGAGAGTACATTTAGGATGCAGCCTTTAAGAACAGCAAGAGAGTGAGAAATTCAACAACTGTAACATTTTGGGTTATAGAACTGTGGTGATGGGTAAAGCAACACCTGTGGAATTTCTCACCAAAGAAAATGGCACTGTGAGGGAGTTGCTGTGGATTGTTCCATAGTTGTCTGTGCCTATCATCATCCCATCTGTCTCGAGTGGTCAATCCTATGAACACACAGAGTGGCCTTGCTGTATATTGACTCAGATCATTGGTCCATGTGAATAAGTACTGTATTTTCTGTCAGGGCTTTCCACAGTCTTATCCAAAGACCTTTCCTTGTAGATGAAAACCATGTGCTCATCCACTGAGCAAAACTGCACAGCATAAAAAGCACCAAGACAAATACACTAATAAAGTGTAATCCCTAGCAGGATTCAACAAACCTATTTGGTTTATGGTTTTTCTGGCACTTTGAAGGCAGAGAGGTTGTCAAAACAGCTGGCAAGCAACAGTGAATGTCAAATAAGCCGCATTTAATTTGGTAAATCAAACTTTGTCAAGTTTGATCAGTGAATCTGGTGGTGGAAAGTACCATCAAGTTGCAGCCAACTAAATGGGGACACCGCCCCCCCCCCCGGGGGGGGGTGTTTCCAAGTCTAGAGATGTCCCAAGTTGGTTTGCTATTACCAGGCTCTGCAACCCTAGACTTTGTTGTTGGTCTCCCATCCAAGTACTAATCAGGGTCAATCCTGCTTAGCATCTGAAATCTGATGAGATCAGGCTAGTCTGGGCAGTGAAGCTACACAGCGTAAAACTTCCTCTAGAACACCTCCTGCTGAGCTGTCCTGGCCTGGGGTTGATGCTGTCCAGGTGGAAGTATCCTACTGAAGTCAGTTGAATTCTGTGCATAGGTCAACATATGCACAGTTTGCATTTTAATTACCTCATGTGCACATAGTGGGAATCTGTAATTGGCTGCAGTTTCCCAGTACACTTATATTCACAATATGTAGTAATTCCACAAGGATCAACACTTAACAGTTCTGTGGGCACTGGCCTTTGAGTCAATTCCCTACCCCACAAAGATGTCATTCTACTTCTTATACAGGCAGGAAATTCAATGATGTCAGTCAAAAGCCCTCTGATTATGAAATGAGGAGATGTGCAAATGAAAGCAGAAAGTATAATAGGATTAGTTGCTGTAGATTTTCCAGGTTGTGCAGCTGTGTTCTTGGTATTGTAGGACCTGACGTTTCGCCAGTAGCTGTGACTGACATCCTTAGAGGTATAACACAGAAAGACGGAGTACTCTCTATGTCAAGGTGAGAAGAAAAATGGTAGGCAGGTAATTTATATCTACCATGGAAGGTGGGGTAGGGCTGAGTCGTTATCTTGTAGGAGTTATCCAGGCTATGAACATGCTAATGGAAGAGCTTTCCTGAGGAGATTCTTATGTCTATGGATTGTTTCCTGAGGAGGTTTCCTGTTTCCTGAGGAGGTTCTTTTGTATGTGGAATAGCTATTGAAATTCTAAACTTATCTGTAGTGCTATTGTCAGATGTAGAGACTCTTGTGTTTTTCAGGTCAGGAAACCATGCCCTATTTATTTTTAAACTCTCTTCTTTCCTGTTGAAGTTGTGTTTATGTTTATGAATTTCAATGGCTTCCCTGTGTAATCTGACATGGTAATTGGAAGTGTTGTCCAGTCGTTCAGTGTCCTGGAACAAAATGCTATGTCCTGTTTGGGTTAGGCTATGTTCAGCCACTGCTGATTTTTCAGATTGGCCAAGTCTGTAGTGTCTTTCATGTTCTTTTATTCTTGTCTGAATGCTATGCTGTGTGGTCCCAATGTAAACTTGTTCACAACAGCATGGTATGCGGTATTCTCCTACAAAAGTGAGGGGGGTCTTTTCTGTCTTTTGCCGATGGTAGCATCTGTTGTATTTTTCTGGTGGGTCTGAATACTGTTTGTAGGTTGTGTTTTTTCATAAGTTTTCCCATCTGATCAGTGATTCCTTTGATATATGGCAAAAAAACTTTTCCTGTGGAAAATCTACAGCAACTAATGAACTCCAGCCGTGAAAGCCTTTGACAACATATAATAGGATTATTATTGTTGTTGTTGTTATTGTATGGCAATGTGTGTAGTATAGCCAGGAGATCCTAAGATTGTCTAGCAGCCAGAAGTTCTTTTTTAGCATTATGCACCACTAGGTGATGAGCTAGACTTTTTTTTAAAGCAAGAGATGTCCCCTCAGAGAGGAGAGGAGAAGATGAGTCCTGATAGTTTGAATACTCTGAGATCCAGGGATATGTTTATTTTATTGTGTGACACTGTGGTCTAGTGGTTAGAATGTAGAACAATGGTCTGGGAAATCCCGGTTTGGATCCCCACTCTGCCATGGAGCTTGCTGGGTGACCTTGGGCCAATCACAGACTCTCAGCCTAACCTGCCTCACAGAGTTCTTATGAGGATAAAATGGAGGAGAGGAGAACAATGGAGCCTGGTTTGGGTCCCCTTTGGGGAGACTGGCAGGGTATAAACTAAGTACGTAGTAAGTAAGTAAGTAAGTAAGTAAATAAATGAGCCCAAGACAAACACCATGATGGCTTCAGAGCCAAATTGGATGGAGGACATTCTTGCCAACTCTTCATCTCCCAAGGCTACCAACCACTGTTCCAGTCTCTCTAAAGTCTAGTTCAAACACAGGAGTGATTGTCTCCATTGCCAGCTGCTTAGAGCCACTATCCAGTGTAGTACTGGAAAGGGAAACTAAAAAAGAGGCAAACCCTATGCCCTACACTCTTCTTTGCCCCGTTCTGTTTCTTCCCACTCTACTTTGTTTTTTACACGTTCATACTTGAAAACAATAATATCTGATGATCTCCTTTGGATGCTAACATTAAATGAAACTGCAGTGTTTTGCAACTTTGTAACTACAAGAGGAAGGCAACGACCTGGAGCTGCCACTGAAAAGGACATTCCTGAATCATGTTCTTCTCCCTTTCTCCAGTAATGTTGAGGCACTGCTTCCCATGTCAAAGTGTCATCACATCTCAGAGGTATGCAATGATGGGGGGGGGGAGTGTGGTGGAGAAACACATCCTTTGATGACATCATGGCAAGCGTGTCTAAATATTATAGCTAGAGGGTGAGAAATTGACATGGAGATGCTGTTTTTGGCAGCAGCACCATACCAAGCATAGCATGTAGTCTTGTCCAGACTCTCTGCATTGTTAGCAAATGCCATCCATGCCTCTGCAATGTCTCATTCTCCCAAGCTAGTGTGCTCAAATCACTTAATGCCTACTGCTGAACCTCATTCTATTGATCATCGTCCATGCCTCCTGAGGGGTGTGTGTGTGTGTGTGCGTGCACTTGCTTTAATTCTTTTGAATCCTTCCGCTATGGGTTTTTTTAAAGAAAGAAGTTCTCTTGAAGCATCTCATGTTAAAGGCCCAAATCCTTTGTGAATACTCAGAACTTCTCTTCTGTTTACCCGCCATTTTCACCTTTGTAAGGAGGTGACCTGACACCATGTAACTCATTGTAATTTGAGAGGTTTGCATTTTAACAAGTAAATGCACCTGTCGATGTTAAACACCTGTGTCAGGAAGACCCAGAATGTTTTCAGTCTAATTCCTGAATAGACCTGTGGAGAAACATATCTCTTCCATCTACAGACAAGTGAAAACAATAGCTTCAGTGACACAAAAGTGCTATGTACAGAGGCTGAAATGTGTTTTTCACTCAATGAATTTTCTAGGCAAAGCCTTTCCTTTTAGCTATATAATCCTCTTTATTTATCTCCCACATGAAAACATTCAGGCAGAAACCTGACATTCCTCCTATGTACACCAACCCCTCAATCACATCTGTCGGAGTACCAACTGACCAGAAAAATAACTACCTGTCCTGCTCCTCAGGCTCTAAGCTTGATTGCAAAAACTGGTGGGGGTGGTCTTTTTATAAGACACAGAAACAACATTATTTGCCTAAAGATGACACTGCTGTTAAAGCCACAAGAGCAGTTTGAAAAGTGAGCAGTTGTGCGATGGGCAAAAATTTAGCTGGTGTGTCTACAATATTCAAGCATGAACCCCCTCAGCCATGAACACCTTATATTCAAGCATGAACACATGAAGCTGCCATATACTGAATCAGATCATTGGCCAAGTTTGCAGATGATGCCAAATTATTTAGGGCACTTAAGACAAAAATAGATTGTGAGCGCTCCAGAAAGATCTCTCCAAACTGGTGGAATGAGTGTTACAACGGCAAATGAGCTTTAATGTAATCAAGTGTAGAGTGAATCATATAAGAGTAAATATACCATATTTCACATACACATTGATGGGATCAAAGCTGGCAGTGAAGGACCCAGAAAGGGACCTTGGGTTGGTGGTGATAGTCGATAGCTCAATGAAAAAGTCAATCCAGGGTGCGACTGCTGTGAAAAAGGCAAATTCTAGAGTCCACAGGTCTATTCAGGAATAGAGAATAAATGTGCCACAACCATACTGCCCTTATACAAATCTATGGTGAGACCACAATTGGAATATTGTGTACAGTTCTGGTCACTGCATCAGAAAAAGGATATTGTAGAGCTTGAAAAGGTGCCAAAAAGAGCAACAAAAATGATCCAGGAGCTACAGCTACTGCTCTGTGGGGATTAGTTAAAACTCTCAGGGCTGTTTAGCTTAGACAAAAGGCAATAAGGAGAGACATGTTAGAGGTCTATAAAATTATACATGGGAGGGTGGACAGGGAGAAGCTTTTCCCATTGAACCTGGGATCTTCTCATGCCAAGCAGATGCTTTGCATCAGGCCCCTTGGATGGAGAAAGCTTTGGTTGCTGGATTTTTGCTTGCTATATAGGTGCTAAAAGCACAGAAGCTCTACCTGGCAAGGGGGAACAACTGCTGTGTCTGGGCTGATTGAGAAGATAGGTCACATTGTAGCTTTGTGAGATTTTTTTCATAGGATGACAACTGTCAAGGCAGGTCACCGTATGATACCCCCCCCCACACACACACACACAATTAAGAGCATATTTTCTATCCACTAGTTCTACATAGAGTTGCTCTTTTTTTCTGACAGAACTCTTGTTTCTGGATGATAATTTTTTTTCCTAGCAGACCTGCACTTTATGCTTTTTTGTTGGTCTTAAATGTCCAACTGGACTCAAACTTTGTTCTGTTGCTACAGACCAACATGGCTACCCACCTGAAGCTATTAGGCAGCACAAAGGGTGCTGCAACCATGATATTCAAAGGGTACAGTGGCATACATGGTACAGACTGAGTTAATGGAGCTCCTGGCTGTACCTTCCCCCTCCCCAGCCACCTCCCTACACACACTAATCATTACTCAGAATACCTGTGCAGCTCCTGTATCCTGCTTCCATCCATAAAGGTCCTATCCAGAACCCTGGCTGAAAGGTCTCCATCCCTAGGTAAAGGTAAAGGTTCCCTTGCTCAAAAGCCAGTCGAATCCGACTCTAGGGTTGCAGTGCTCATCTCCGTTTCCAAGCCAAAGAGCCAGCATTGTCCGAAGATGTTTCTGAGGTCATGTGGCTGGCATGACTAAACACCAAGGCATACAGAATGCTGTTACCTTCCCACTGAAGCAGTGCCCATTTATCTACTTGCAATTTCTTGCTTTCGAACTGCTAGGTTGGCAGGAGCTGGAACCAGAGCCGGGAGCTCACTCCATCATGCGGTACTCAGGTCTCGAACTGCTGATGCATTGCACCATCAAGGCCACAGTATTATACAAGTAAATAGCAGATGCTGTTTGATTTCTTTCTTAACTCTCTCTCACACACGTGCACATAGAAGCAAGATTAGCTACCACAGACTTTGTAACTGAAGGGCTTATACCTAATGATATAACTCCCGTAGGAAGACAATTAGGATCAAATGGGATTATATACTCTAATGCAATCCTTCCATGGCATCCAAATTAAAATTCATTTGCAGGCTGGGAACCTTAAGTGCTTGTCAATCAGATAAAAGAATGCCACAGAACTTTAGGATCAGGAGAAACAATGCCATGGAACTGTGGCTGAATCATTTTTTACTGTAAAGTGGGTGGCTTGTGCCAGTGACAAAAGTAGCAAAATCAGGCCGCCCACAGACTCAAGGAGGTCTCAGATATGCAGAAAAACATGGTTTTGTAAAGTAGTTAAAGAGGGAAAATTCAAAATGGTATCATAAGGCTTGAGTGTGCTCAAACAGCATGGAACTTTATGGGGAACAGGACAGGAGAGACAGGGAAATTGGCATACGTAAGCCCCTTATCACCCATAGCATTCTAGAAGGGGAGGCTGGGGGGGGGTCTAGATTGTCCACCTTATCCCCACAACTGTGATTCTTCAAGGGTTGCCAGCTCTAGGCTGTGAAATGCATGGATATTTAGGGGTGGAGCCTGGAGAATACAGTGTTTGAGGAGGGAGGGAGCTCAGCAAGACCGCCTCTAAAGCTGTCATCTCCCCCCCCCCAGGAAACTGATCCCTATAGTCTGTACTTGGAGATGAGTTGCAATATAGGGAGAATCCATCCCCCACCTGGAGACTAAATACCCTAGATTCTTCATGTGGTCCCAATTAGCTCCCCTAATAACAAACTTCATGCTCAAGATCTTAACATAAAGCAGTAAAAAAAACCCACCTAAACTAAGTATACTCAGGACTGTGTATGCCTTATTGCTCTTATAGGGTTGCCTACTACAGTTGCACACTGATATCCTGATCATTTCACATAAGGCCAGGGCCGGCTCTCCCACTAGGCAAGCTAGGCGCTTGCCTGGGGTGCACCAGACGCAGGGGCGCCAAAATGCACCCGCCCCCCCATGAAACCCCCCCGCCACCTCCCTACTGCCACTGTCAGTGAAGAGCGCCCCAGCGGGGCACAGGAGGAGGTGGCAGAGTTTGCCCGCCCTCCCCCTCCCCCTTGGGCTTAGCCGCGCTTAGAGGGAAGAGATGGGGGTTTAAACCCCCGCCTCTTCCCTGGCTTGCCTGGGCACCCTGCAGCTGCGGGGCACACAGGCAAGCTGCACTTAGAGGGAAGAGACGGGGGTGTAAAGCCCCCACCTCTTCCCTGGCTTGCCTGGGCGCCCTGCAGCTGCAGGGCGCGCAGGCAGGCCGCACTTAGAGGGAAGAGATGGGGGTGTAAACACCCGCCTCTTCCCTGGCTTCCCTGGGTGCCCTGCAGCTGCGGGGCATGCAGGCAAGCCACACTTAGAGGGAAGAGATGGGGGTGTAAAACCCCCACCTCTTCCCTGGCTTGCCTGGGCACCCCACAGTACTGGAAAGCCACACTTAGAGGGAAGAGACAGGATTTAAATCCCCGCCTCTTTCCTGGCTTACCAGCACCGCCCCCCACCCGTCTCCAGGCCGCCTGGGAGGTTGGCATTGCCGGGGGGCGTGGGTGCCACAAGCTGGCCTAGGGGCCCAGGTACCACAGACTGGCCCTGCATAAGGCACTTAGAGTTTCCCCTGAATCCTAGAGGTGGGACATCATTTCTGGGTTCAGCATGAAAATGACATTGTGATGTCATACCAATGGTGCCCCCCCCATTCCTTGCCCCTAAAGCTCCCTTAGAATGCTGAGAAAACAGAGTAAGATGGGGGGAAAATTGCCAGGGCTCAAGCCTCTTATAGCTTATTGTGTTCTGGACGAGAAGATCAGAGCTGAGAGATGAAATATTACAACCATTTATTTTTCCTGTCCCCTTTCCAGTAAGGAATGCCAACCTCTGGGTGGGGCCTGGGAAATTCCTGGAATTACAGTTTACCTCCAGACTACAGAAATCAATTTCCCTGGGAAAAAATGGATACTTTGTGGGGTGGACTCTATGTCATTGTGCACCATTGAGTTCCTTGACCTACCCAAGCTCCACTTCCGAAACTCCAAGAGCTCCCTCAACCTGGAGCTGGCAACCCTAGGTCCCCGCCCTCCACCAGTGGCCAGTGGGGACTTAGCAACCCTACTTCTCAATGATTACTCATAGGCCTCTGCTTGTGGATAAGTATTTCTTAATGTGGAAATGGCTGAGCTATGAATTTGAATCATAAACTTACTTCACCTCTTTGCATGTTGAAGTATGAGTCCATGCCTTCCCTCACTCACATGTAAGTGCTTATCTGACGTGAAGGCTCTCCCCCCCCCCGTGTGTGTGTGTGTGTGTCTGTGCGTGCACACACACACACACACACGGGTTGCCAGGTGCCTTCCTCCTGCTGGCGGAGGGATTTGAGGGGTATTCCAGGGGTGGGCCAGGATGTCACCAACACATTGACATCACTTCTGGAAGTGACATCATCGTGTCAGTGACATCAGGGTAACACTCAATTTTTTGGTCAAACCGGCTTGCCGGTGGGCGAAACCCCACCCCCAAACAGGGATTTACCTGTGTGATGCCTCTGATGCAATGACATCACCTGGGAGTGACGTCATTGCATTGCTGATGTTGGAGTTATGATGCTCTAGTTTTTGGGCAAACTCTATGGTTTTGAAGGCAAAAAACCCATAGAGTTTTGCCCAAAAACTAGAGTGTCATGCCTGATGTTGGTGATGTGATGACATCACTTCCGGGTGACATCATCATGCCCCACAAGTGAAGTGCACATGGTAGAAGATCCCAGAAAGGACCCAGGAGCTCCCTGCTGGCTGCCAGATAGGATCTGGAAACCCTAGCCCCCACCTGGGGACTGGCAAGCCTAATATACACACACACACTGAACACATGTAGCTTTGGTTCATGTACTTCATTCTCCAACAAGGACCTACTTGCAGACCCCTCACATCAAATGTTAAGCCAGCTGTGTGACCCTGAGTCAGTCATAGTTCTCTCAGAACTCTCTCAGCCCCACCTATCTCACAGGGTGTCTGTTGTGGGGAGAGGAAGGGAAGGTGATTGTAAGCCGCTCCAAGACTCCTTTGGGGAGTGAAGAGTGGTGTGTAAAACTAACTTCTTCTTCTTCTTATGTGGGTATAGGAGTAGGGGATACAGGCCTTCGACTTTACCATGCAAAGAAGTTTTGCAGTATATGAACTGAGTGGCTGCAGATCTATTCATGCGATTCTGTTGTGATATAGCCTCCCTGTACGGTTAAAGATTGATATCCAGCTCATTTCACATAAGGCACAGTTGAACAAAAGCTTTGGGATTGTATGCATTACTTACATTGCTGGATTAGTTTCATCAAATTTCCTAAGGAGCTTTTATGCTGATAAAATAATAATAACTGCCAAGGACTGCAAGCAGAAAGTGCATCTAGTCAGTGATTAAAAGACAGGAATTTGGTTAATCCTCTTATGGAGATGTTGTTTCATGCCAAAGTCTCTTGGTTTCTCCATGAGGCAGTCAAGCTGCAATTTACACAGGGGGGCAGGGTAAATGAACCATTTTGATTATCTGCTCAGCAGATATCGACTTTTGGGATCCGATGACAAATTACCTTTCAGTGTGAATCACATTGTGTGTTCCCATTAACTACAAAGTTGCAGAGTTTCTGTCACATCTTGCCAGCCTTCCCAGCTCCTGGGAAAACCAGCAGCCCAGCCTGCCATCCTGCTAGGCTTGCCAGCTCCAAGTTGAAAAATACCTGGATATTTTAGGGGTGGAGCCTGAGGAGGGTGAGGTTTGGAGAGGGGAGGGACCTCAGCAGGGTATAATGTCATAGAGCTCACCCTCCAAAGCAGCCATTTTCTCCAGGGGAACTAATCTTGGTCACCTGGAGATGGCGGGAAGGTGCCACCTGGAGGTTGGCAACCCTACATCCAGCCCATCTGAGCAGAGAGGCTGCAGCAATGGCTCTTCTCCACCTTAAGACAGCTATCAGAACTTCAGGGGGGTGGAACTTCCTTAGGGAGGGGCTATGGCTCAGTGGTAGAGCATCTGCTTGGCATATAGAAGGTCCTAGGTTCAATCCGTGGCAGCTCCAGTTAAAGTATCTGGCAGTAGGTGATGTGAAAAACCTCTGTCTGAGACCCTGGAAAGCCACTGCCAGTCTGACAATGCTGGCTTTGATGGACCAAGGGTCTGATTCAGTATAAGACAGAGGAGGCTGAAGTTGGTTCCTTATTTGCACTTCCTTATTCATTCCTTATTCGTTACTTATTTGTGTAGTCATTCAGAAACTCTAAGGAGAGTTGGAAAGCTCTGAGCCTTAAAATAAGGTCTGGACCACCACATATCATATACCCTTATGTTCACAGGACTCTCCCCTTCAAGGAGACATATTCTGTGTGCTGGTCCAAAGCATGGTTCTGGTGCCAGCTGCTTCAGAGTGCGGTGCCCCCAGGACAAACAGACAGGGAGACACTGGGGCCAGGCTGCACCCCAACAACATTTGGACCACCCCAAAGGACACATATGGAGACTGTGCCCTGCAAGGTGACATGCAGTAATGCCCAGTCCAAACCCCGGTTCTGATGCCACGAGCTTCTATTCACAGGCCTTCCCAGAGGTCTGCATTCCAAAGGAGATTTGAATAAGGAAGTGCCCTCTGCATCCAAAATAAGATTGGGACCCCCACACTTCATACACCCCTGTCTGCAGCAGACCCTTCCCTTCGAGGGGACACATTCTGTGTGCTGGTCCAAAGCATGGTTCTGGTGCCAGCTGCTCCAGAGTGCGGTGCCCCCAGGACAAACAGACAGGCAGACACTGGGGCCAGGCTGCACCCCAACAATTTTTGGACCACCACAGAGGACACATACCCACACTCTGGAGACTGTGCCCTGCAAGATGACATGCAGTGATGCACGATCCAAACATTGGTTCTGAATCCATGAGCTTCTATTCGCAGGCCTTCCCTGAGGACTGTATTTCAAAGGAGATTTGAATACGGAAGTGCCCTCTGCACCCCAAATAAGGTTGGGACCCCCACACTTCATACACCCCTGTCTTCAGCAGACCCTCCCCTTTGAGCATGGCTCTGGTCCCAGTTGCTCCAAACTGCAGTGCCCCAGGAGAAACACAGATGCAGACACGGGGGCCAGGCTGCACAAAGGACACATCCCCACGCTCTGGAGACTATGCCCTGCAAGGTGACATGCAGCGATGCCTGGTCCATATGCTGTGTCCTGGTCCAAAGTGCAGTTCTTTGCCAGCTGCTCCAAAGTGAGGCACCCCAGGACAATCACACAGGCAGACACTGGGGCCAAGCTGCACCCCAAAACAATGAATAAGGAAGTGCAGATAAGGAACCAACTTCAGCCTCCTATAAGACAGCTTCACGTGTTCCTTCTCTCTACCTCTACTTTGTCGCAAAGCTATTACACCTACGAGGTTTTGGGGTCCCTTGGGCTAAACACAGCAAGATATGTTGATCTTCTGAACTTACACTCCCATGACAGCATCTTTTCTGGATCTCCTGCCTTCAGATTTATTATGACCCTTTATGCTCTTCTTTTTCATTTCCTCTTTGCAAACATTAGCGAAGGTGGTAATGCCTAGAGCTGTGATTTGGAACTCACTGACAAATGCTAAATTCCACGCCCCAGCTCCAGCAGTTCCCGCAGCTGATCAGTAGTCCTCCACTTTCTGTGTATATTACATATGGATTTTATATGTGTACTAGGAACAAGGCCCGTTGTGGAAATAAATACAATGAGCTCTAGAAAGAGGCTCTGGGCCTTGGGCACTCAACGCCATTTTGCTGTGGCGACCTCAGCAGGGTAAAATGACACAGAGTCCACCACTTTCTCCAGGGAAACTGATCTCTGCCATCTGAAGAGCAGCTGTAATTCTGAGTGATCTCCAGCCCTCACCTGGAGATTGCCAAAGGCAATAGGGAATCCTTAGTGTACAAGTATGGCCACAAAAAACACCCACTAAGGGAAGACCTTCAACAATTCACAGCTATAGAAAGTAACTGTGGCAGAAGACACCCTAGGATTCCATTGAAGTTGTTGAGTTGTGCCCAGGGCTTTTTTTGTAGAAAAAGCCCAGCAGGAACTCATTAGCATAACAGGCAACACCCAACAGCAGAAACTCATTAGCATATTAGGCCACACCCCTGACAGCACAGGATTGGCTTCCCCAGGTGCCCCGTGGTTTGCAGGATGCATGGGGAATCCAAGGGAAGGAAGGCAGTTTCTGGATTGGCTTCCCCAGACACCCCGCAGCTGTGGGGCACCTGGGGAGCCCAAGGAGGGGAGGTAGTTTAAACTGCCTTCCCTCCCTGGATCGGCTTGGCTTCCCCAGGTGCCCTGCAGCTTGTGAAGCGCCTGGGAAACCCAAGTGGGTGGAGGCTGTAGGTCTGGCCAACTCAGAAGCCATCCGGAACTCCATTCCTGTGCATTCCTGCCCAAAAATAGCCCTGGCTGTGCCTACATTTTGGAAATCGGGTTCCATTTTACCAGGCTGTTAAAGACCATTGAAACATCTTGATTTATACCTGGGAGAGACATATGGCCATTTTTCTTTCCACAGTGGGTGTCTTCTGCCACAGTTACTTTCTGTTTTGATTTCTATGGACACTATTCATGTATGGAATTGCAAAGGAGCCTACTGTTGGTTTTTGAACAAGTTCTTTTTGTAAATAATGCCTAATTGTTATGAGCAATCTGTTGGATATGTGTTTATACATTCTATTGGGTCATGACCACTAACCCATCCTTGTAATTTAATGAATATAATCTACAATTTTGATCATATATAATTGTGAATTGTTGATGGTCTTCCCTTGGTGGGTGTTATTTGTGGCTCACCTGGAGACTGGCAACAATGGTTACCCAGGAATAAATGACTGGTTTCGAGGGTGGAGTCTATGGCATTGTACCTCTCTGAGGTCCCGCCCCTCCTCAAACCTCACCCTCTCCAAGCTCCACCCCTCAAATCTCCAGGAACTTCCTAACATAGAGTTGGCAACCCTATCTCCTTCCCAACCAACCATCAACCTACCTTTATCTGCCCCTCTAATTTCAGGTTTCCATTTCATCCCCCCTCCCTGCAGCCTCTACCTAGGATAAGTACAGTCTTTTTCCGCAGTGGGGCCCAAAGGAGCTCACATCATTCTCCTCTCCCCCTGTTGATCTGTACAACAACCCTGTGAGGTAGGTTAGACTGAAATCACCCAGCCAACTTCTATAGCAAGAATCTGGGTCTAGCAGACCCTGCTCTGTAGCGCTAATTGCTACATCACACTGGCTGTCCTGGGTGCCCACCTCAGCAGAATATAATGACACAGAGCCCACCATTTTCTCCAGGGGAACTGATCTCTGCCATTTGGAGTGACCTCCAGCCCTCACCTAGAGATTGGAAACAATAGTTCCCCAGGAGGAAAAGTATAATCTTTCTCCACAATGGGGACCAAAGTAGCTTACATCATTCTCCTCTCCCCTTTTTGACCTGCACAACAACTCTGTGAATTAGGTTAGGCTGAAAGTCTGTGACTGGTCCAAAATCACTCACTCAGCTTCCACAGCAAGAACCTGGGTCCGGCAGACCCTGCTCTGAAGCACTAACTGCTATGCCACAGTGGCTATCCTGGGGGGCTGCTACTGGTGAACAGGAGCAAGCAGCCAGGCCTAGTTAAGTCATGCCAGTCAGGTGGCATCAAGTCACCCACACAGCACTGCCAGGCCTAGGGTAGCAAACCTCCAGGTGGAGCCTGAAGATCACCTAGTATCACAACTGAACTCCAGACAACAGATCTTTCTCCCCCTGGAGAAAATAACTGCTTTTGAGGGTGGATTCTATGGCATTCTGTTCAGCTAAGGTCTCTCCCCTTCCCAAACTCTGGCTTTCATAGACTCCACCACAAAATCTCCAGGAATTTCCCAACCTGGAGCTTGCAACCCTAGTCATGACTGGCCCCAACAAATTCTGCACAAATGCCAAAGTAGACCTGGAAAGGACCTCCTGCCTCTGCCTTTTTACTGACAGAACCAAGCTTGCTTGTCTAGCAATAGCCACTGAAGCGAAAGTGAGCCTCATAGCAGGAGGAGAAGAGAGTGGTTTGATGGCCGGTGGCTCACCACATTAGCCAGCCAGCCATGGAGAAGCCAAGCAGGACAAGCGGCAGCAGTAGAAGCCTCTTCCTGAGCAGGGAACAGCTGTTTCAGTAGCCAGTCAGATGCGAAGGAGCAAAACAGTTGCAGTAGAAGCATCTTCGTCAGTCACAGTTTATTCAGGCAGGGAAGAGGGGCCAAGCCAGCAGTGGGCAGGGGAGAGAAGGAGACCCAGCACCCAGCCAATGGCACGCGAGTACTCTTGAGTGGCAGTTGACGGGTCGATGGCTGATGGAACACACAGCCAATTGGGAGAGCCGGAAAGTGCCAATACGCTAGGGTGTGTGAGTGTGTGTATTTAGAAAGAGAGAGAGAGAGAGAGTGGGGGGGGAGTTAGACACTTCCAAAGTGTGATCTGCAGCTACTTGTTTCTTCATGTACTATTTATAATTTTTCATCACAAAAAAAGGAAATGGGCATTTTCTCAATTGCACGAAGCAGCAGCAGCTGGAATCTAGAAGTACTTTTACAATGTAGTTGGGCTTATGCTTTGGCCCTCTGCTGAATATATGAGCAGAAAGTAGTACTGTGTCTTCAGTATTTCTGCAAGCCTTGTGGAGTCACCAGCAAGAAGCTGATCAAGAGGACAGTATGCACACAAAAATCAATCAACACAGAGTGGGGAGGGATCATGTCTGCTTGCCTTTAATGCATTGCTTGGATCTGATTAACCGAAGCAAGCACATACAGAGTCTAGAAGCAATGCCACAAAGTGTGGATCCAATCCCCCCCCCATGTGTGTACAGATGTTTGTTGTGTGATCAGACCTTTGTCTAGTTTTCAAACAGGCCTGCAGGCAAGGCTCCCTGTAAGCTGTGGAGTCTTGTGAGCAAAAATTCTACTTTGTGAGCTACTGGCATTAAAGTTGTGAGTGAGCTATTTGGCTACTGCATAAATCAGTTTGCTCTGGAACCATCCTTCCTGAGCTAAGACAAAAATGTACGAGCCAGATGCTAAAAAACTGTGAGCTAACTCACACTAACTCAGCTTAGAGGGAACACTGCCCGCAGTGTTGATTACAAGTCGATTACAGCCCAGAGCATATATACATCTACAATGGCCAGCCAGAAGTTCAACATAGCTCCTGTTTCTGCATAAACATGAAGGTGTTGTTCTTGCTATTTCTCTTCTTCAATACTACATCAAAATTATTTGTGTGCATGGATAAGGGTACCCAAGTGCAAATACAATTTTTGTTGTTTTTGTTGTTTTGTTGACTAATGACAAGAAAAGGACATTGGTTTACATATGCATACATTGTTTTACACATTGGTTTTACATTTGTGCACCACAATTCAAGTTAGTCATTTAGTAGGGATTGGGGACCTGTATTCAAAGTCTCCTTCAGCTGCAATGCTCATGGGGTAATCTCGGGCCAACAATTGTCTCTCAACCTAGCCTATTTCACTGGCTTGCTGGGAGGACAAAATGGAGAAAAGAGCCATATTAAGCACCCTAAGTTCCTTTGAAGAAGGGCAGAGTAACAGCAAGTAAATTGAAATAGTGAACAGCTGGTCCTCATGTGATTAAAAAAAGATATCTATACAAGAGGGCCAGCCATAGTGATAATTCAGGGCTTCATAAACCTGGTAAAAATATGATTTTATCTAAAAATAATTTGGGGGTTGTGCAAAAACACCCTAATATTTTAATTATTATTACTGCTCTCTGTTCATGGATTGGAGCCCTGTTGCATAATGATTTCTGGAAGAAAGGGGCGGGGGGGGGTGGATGTAGCAGCAGTCATGCTTACACCACAGCAGACTGAAGCTCTTAGTTCTGCTAATGGATTCCTGCCCCGTCCCCCACTAGTAAGTCACACCTAGAGCCATAAAGCTGGGAAGGCGCAAGTGAGAGAAAGAAACCTTTCCCTTCCTGGGTCAGGAAGACTATTCCAAAAGGAGGAAGGAGAAAAGGAGGTTATAAGAAATCTGGGGAGGGAGGGAGAGGGGCGTCTTCCATTTTGGGCAGCTCTTTGGATGTGCACAGGCCATGATGGACTAAGCTTCCACCAAGGGACTCCATACTTCCAAGGCAAGGGTCAATGGCAGGGCTGCCAACCTCCAGGTGGGATCTGGTGATCTCCTGTTAATACAACTGATCTCCTGAATACAAGGATCAGTTCCCCTGGAGAAAATGGCTGCTCTGGAGGGTAGACTTTGGTATTACATCCCATTAAATAGGGCTGCTAGTCTCCAGGTGGTGGCTGGAGATCTCCCAGAATCGCAATGGGTCTCCAGTTCCCCTGGAGAAACTGGCTGCTTTGGAGGGTGGACTCCAAGGTATTATTCCCCACAGAGGTCCCTCTCCTCCCC
Organism: Gekko gecko; assembly: GCA_029375565.1. Lineage (NCBI taxonomy): Eukaryota > Metazoa > Chordata > Lepidosauria > Squamata > Gekkonidae > Gekko > Gekko gecko. The sequence goes on along the minus strand of JAPDNY010000001.1, from coordinate 63,249,704 downwards.
AGACCCCAAATTCTCCAGATTCTACCTCCAAAATCTCAAGGTATTTCCGGGGGTTTCGGCGTTGCGAATGGCGCCCGCCTCTCGGGACGCTCCCGGAGGTGGTTAGCCCACACGCAGTCAGGGGGGGTCTTCACATGTGCGAAAGACCCTAGTGAGCCTTAGGTAAAGGCTCCGAACCGGGGGCGCTTTGGGGAGTAGCCTCTTTGCCGGCAGACAGCCGGGAAATTGAGGCTTCCTCCCCGCCCCAATCGGCCCCACTGCGTCGTGCCCGTAATGGGACTTAGCAGCGCCACCGACTTCCAGGAGTGAAGACAGCGCCATGATTTAACATAAAAAGAAGAAGTGGCATCCAATCGTGAGTTGAAGATCTATTTTGAAGCGTGAATTTGAGGCCCCCCGCAAGCGTTTAACCGGAAGGGAGGAGGGAGGAGTCCCTACCCCGTTTGAGAAGCAAGATCTAAAAAGGGAGCGCGAAGGGGGGCAGAAAGAAAAAACAGTGTTGGTGAAAGTACCGTCGGGGTTGTACGGAAGATTACGATCCTTTTAGCTTCCTGGGGGATGCGGCACGAACTTTGTAAAAGTAAACAATAAAACAAAATGTCGACAACGGGGAAAGTCCTGCAGAAACCGGAAGAGAAGAGAGGAGGGACTTCCGGTCCGGGTAGCCCCCCCCCCCAGAGCTTGCTGTCAATCAACAAGAAAATGAGATACTGAGCCCTCTGCTGGAGCAAATGCAGAAAATCAACGAAACTTTGCTTAAAGTGGAAAGTGTCCTCATCAGTCGACAGGAACAAATATCGGAAACATCAAGGAAGATGGCGGAAATTGAACAGAAAACTAATTTGATTTTAAGCCTTCAGGGCATAAAAGAGGAAGAAAAAGAAGATCTCGGATTTACCTTGACGAGTGTTTTGGCACCCCTAGCTTGCAGTGAAGCGAAAGAATTAAAAGAAGAGGTAGACATGGCTCCCAAAGCCTATTCCGCTTTTATAAAAGGAAATACTCTGCCAGTAGAAGGGGAGGCTGAGCATAGCAGGCAATATATCAGAGATCCAATTTCATGTGAAGTGGCTATGGCGCCCTGGAAATTGGAAGGTCAGAAGTACAAGGAAAAAGAGAAAAGAAAGATAGAATACATCCTCAAAACGCAAAAACTTCAGAAGAGACACGCCAGCTGGGAGGAAGATGCAGCACTCAAAATTGAGACAAGCGGTGAAGAAGACAGCAGCCCAGGGGAAGGAGGCAATGGAACGGAAAGCATCCATGTTAAAAAGGACTCAATCCATAACTGGAAGAGATTTAAAAAGAAGACATTTTGAGGATTGTTCGTGTTGCATCTGGAAGGAGCTGTTTAATTACTAACCCCGATGGACTTTACTAACTGTATTAACAGAGTGATTTTGGACTTTGCAAAGTTTAAAAGAAGATCTTCTAACCATGATGGATGCCTAAAATGGTATTGATTACTAACTAAAACTAACCCTTTTTAACAGAAAAAAACTTCACTCCATCTTTTTCTTTCTCCATCTGTCTACCCTACCCTTTTCTTATATAAAAAGAATAAAATTCTCTCCTCTTTAGGAGAGTTTTACTACAAAAAAAAAAGAAAAGAAAACACAAAATCTCAAGGTATTTCCCAACACAAAGCTGGCCATACTAGACAATGGAGAGGAGTCCCAATTACTTTAACTTTAAGTAAGGCTCTCCTGTCCTAAAATTCAACATCATTTAGGAATTACCTAGAGCAGGTACAGAAGACTGTTTGCTTTCACCTTTTCTTTGTTCCCTTGCTAAACCCAAATTGCTTGAGGGGGAGGGGAGGAGGAGAATAAGAAGAATTGGTTTTTATATCCCACTTTTTCCTGCCCTAAGGAGTCTCAAAGTGGCTTATCGTCACTTTCCCTTCCTTTCCTCACAGCAGACACCCTGAGAGGTAGGTGAGGCCGAGTCCTGAGAGAACTGTGACTGGGGTTGCCAGACCTCCTGGTTTGGCAGGGGTTATCTGCTTTGGGGAGGTTCAACCCTCCACCAGCCAGCTGGCCAGAGGGGGAAGCCCTGTCCCCAAGCCCCAATGCCCGCAGCCAGCGGGACCCCCTTTAAGTGCAGGCAGCCAGCGGGAAAGGGCCCTGTGCACCCGTGGCTCACAGCCGGCAGGACTGTCTCCACGGGGGCGGGGCTTGGTGCCAGAATGTCCCCAACATGATATCATCACATTGGGGACACCACACTCCCTCTGGGAACACCCTCCAAAGTCCCCCACTGGGGACAAAGATGGACCTAACTGTGACTGGCCCAAGGTCACTCAGCAGGCTTCATGTGGAGGAGTGGGGAATCAAACTCAGTTCTCTGGATTAGAGTCCACCACTCTTAATCACCCTACCATGCCAAACACATGTATTCTGTATGTTGTTGAAGGCTTTCACAGCCGGAGTTCATTAGTTGTAGATTTTCCAGGCTGTATGGCCATGATCTTGGCATTGTAGGACCTGATGTTTTGCCAGCAGCTGTGACTGGCATCCTCAGAAGTATAACACAGAAAGATTGAGTGCTCACCTTGACACAGGGAGTACTGAGACTTGATGGCTGGGACTTGATGGCACAAACTTAGTAAATGCAGTTTTGCTATCTGAAATGTGGTAATGGAGACAGGTACTGCCTGCCTCCACATCATGACCCTGGTATTCCTTGGTGGTCTCCCATCCAAATACTAGCCAGGGCCAACCCCGCTTAGCTTCCCAAGATCTGACAAGAAAGGCTAATCTGGGCTATCCCAGTTTAATTAAAACGTTTATTTATTTATTATTTCAATTTGTATCCCACCTTGCCACAAGGTATAGATAGGAACTTTTGGTCTGGGGCAAGTGATGCTCTGTATTCTTGGTGCTTACAGGCATAGGTGTCAACTTCAGGGGGGCTTGAGGGCTGAGGCTATCCCCGAAATTTTCCAGGGGTGACTGAGCTCCCCACCGGGCAACCAGGCTCACAAGTTTTGCCACCACCACCCCATGCCACCCCCAACTCATTTTGAAAGTGGAGGGTTTTTTCCCTCTGCTTTCTGAGACTTCGGGTGGGGTGGCAGGAAACTCAAGGCTTGCTTCCTGAAAGCTAAGCCCCACCCCCAGCTCCCAGAAACCCTCAGTTGGGCCTGGTGGAGCTAGAGGCTGCACATGTTTTCAGTGCTTTCAGCTTTCCCATGCTGTCCAGGGGCTCCAGCGAGGGGGGGGGATGTTTTCAGGGGTGGGGTGGTGGGCACTAGGCAGAGAGTGTCCAGGCTGGCTGGCTGAGGCCAGCCTCGGGGTGGCTGGGTGCCCAAGCACCTTTCCTGCGGCCTTGTGCCGCTGCTGTTGTTTTCCCACTTCCTGCAAGGCTTGCCTTGCAGAGAGCCATGCGAGGAGGTTGGGGGAGGGGGAGGCCAGTATCCTTGGAGGATTGCCGGCCTCGGGGAGGCTGGGCACCCTGCGCCCTTGTTCTTCTAGTTTCCCCCCCCTCTCTCCCTGCAAGGCTTGCCTTGCAGAGCAACGCAGGGAGGTCAGAAGGTGGGGGAAGTGGGGGGGAGGCCAGCATCCATGGAGCAGCTGGACTCTTGGGCACCTTTCCTGCAGCCTCGTGCTGCTGCTGTTGTTTTCCCATTCCCTGCAAGGCTTGCCTTGCAGAGAGCCATGTGAGGAGGTTGGGGGAGAGGCCAGCATCCATGGAGGATTGTTGGCCTTGGGATGGCTGGGCGCCCTGCGCCCTTGTTCTTCTGTTTCCCCACACACACAAGGCTTGCCTTGCAGAGCCATGCAGGGAGGTCCGGGGGTGGGGAGGCCGGCATCCATGGAGGATCTCTGGGCGGCTGGGTGCCCAGGCACCTTTCCTGCGGCCTCGTGCCGCAGCTGTTGTTTTCCCACTCCTGAGTTCACTACTTAACCAGAGCCCTTTATTTTCTCCGAGAGGAGACTCTTCTGAGTTCTTTGTTGAGCTCCACCCCTTTCCTTGACACAGAGAGGATATTAGAAAAGCCAGGAATCAGCAGTGTACAATCACTGAAATTGCACACACAGCCCGTTCAGGGGAAGGGGGGAGGAGGGCAGGTGAAACCTTGAAGAGTTTAAATGCATACATTCAAGACCAACTCTCCCCTGAACTCCTGGATAAATTATGGAGAGGGATTTCTATTTTCTTTCTTTTCATTTCTCCCCTCTCTCCCTCCCCCCCTTTCTTTCTTTCCTTCCTTCCTTCCCATCTATTTGCTTTCTTTCCACCTCTCACCTCCCTCCCTCCCTTGTTAAAACATCCCTAGTTAGGGTTGCCAGGTTCCCCCTGTCCACCTCTGGGGGATGGAGGGGGAGGGGTGGCCCAATACAGGTTGGGTAACTCCTGGAGATTTGGGGATGGAGCCTGCGGAGGACTGGGACCTCAGTGGGGTACAATGCCATAGAGTCCACCCTCCAGAACATCCATTTTCTCCAGGGAAACTAATTTTTGTAGTCTGAAAATGAGCTGTAATTCCAGGGGATCCCCAGGTCCCACCTGGAGGCTGGCACCCCTAGCTCCAGTGCTGAAACTGGAAGCTCTGGTTCTTCTGATTGAGATGGTGGATGCAGACCGCTGACATCAGCTTGCATCTGCTGAATCACCCTTTCTTTCAATCTCCATTTCATTTTTAAATTGTAAGCCCATCTACATGAACAAGATGGGGGGGGCATGCCGATCAGAGGCCTTTTAAAATTTCCTTTTGATCTGTGTGCAGCCTAGAGAGAACATTGGTAAGGGATGTGCACTCTATGTTCATGCTCTTCATTTTGCTGTTACTTAAAATGGTGTGGTAGTTTCAAAGGGGCAACCAACTGGGATGTACTAAAAGGAATGACAGGATTGCCCATTGGAAATAACGGGAGAGGCTTAAAGGCCCATTGGAGATAATGGGAGCCAGGTATGCCAACTGACTTGCATGGGCTCTGTTGAAATACACTGCAGCCCAAAAAAAGTTGCAAAGAAAATGCAGAATGGTTTTTCCAATAAGGTTTTTGGGTCCAGATAGGCTACTCTAGGACTATAATGACAGTTCCCAGAGTGCAAAAACAGTCCCTAGCAATAGAATCTGTGCTGCATTTTAAGGTGGAGTTTCTAAGCAGTGTGCTAAGAAGGCACCTGTTCCTGAGGTTAGCCCAGCCCAGGGGCATTGCTAGGGGGTTCCCAGGGGTACCGAGGCCACCCTAATTTTCTGGTGAGCCCCACCCTAAATGCAACATAGTTCCACCTCCATAGATAGTGACAATGGCCTGTGGTGTCACTGGCTCCTCCCTATGATGTCATTGGGTCCCAGTTCTTTTAATGACTTAGCAATGCCTCTGGCCCAGCCCCAGCCCCCCCTGGGAAATTGCAAAGTCTGCTCCCTTGCTTACAGGAGGCAATAGTGGGAGGGCTTCTAGTGTCCTGGCCCCACTGGTGGACCTCCTGATGGCACCTGGTATTTTTGGCCACTGTGTAACAGAGTGTTGGACTGGATGGGCCATTGGCCTGATCCAACATTGGCTTTGCTTATGTTCTTATGTTCACTAAGTAATGAATAAATTTTAAAAAGAATGAATGGCCCATAGAGATTCTGAATATTTAGACTGTTTTTGTAGTGCTAAGTTCATAGATTTAAATTTTTTATTGTGTAAAATGAATGTAATGATATGTTTCTGGCTCAGTATATATGGTGTTATGGGAATATCACCATACAATTTCCATTTTTAACAGAATATATATATATTTTTTTTAAAGGATTTTTTTCATTTTTCTATAATTAATCCACTGTGTAAGGTTACATACTATATCCAGGACCATTGGAGTGGGGGACAAATTCTGGAAACCCAAGTCAGCAGGAGGGTCCCCAAAGTCAGTGTCATGCTGCATGAAAAATGTTTATGTTTATTTGGATTTGATCTCAAGTTTATTTTATTTCTAATATAGTTCTGCACAACAGTCACTAGGGGTACAAGGAAGGCAGAGCACAGTAAACAGCAGAAGCTCTGACTATCTTTTGACCCTGCCTTTCTGAAAAGTTTACTACAAGGAAGCAACACTTGCATAGCCTGCTAAACCCATCAATCAAACCAGCACTGGAGCAAGGCACAACCAGCCAGCACAGCTCATGGCTGCTATAGTCATTGCCAAGTTGCAGCCTCCTAACAAGGTTGTTGTTTCCAGCACTTTTCCTTTCCTTCCACCCAACTTCATAGTTTTGTCTACTCAGCCAGATCACACAAAAGAGTAGCCCTGTTAGTGGTTAGTGTTTTGTAGAAAATAAAACAACTTTTCCTCTTTTCCTAATTTCTCTTCCTCTTTTCCACACTTTTCTGCTCCTTTATTTTGCTCTCATCCTTTCATGATCTGCCTTCATTTCTCCCTCCCCCTCTTTATTTGTCACTCTTGGGCTTAGTTCCTTCTCATCTGTGGTTGGCAACTTAGAATGGCAGAACAGTAGAACAGCAGCAAACCCTTGTTAATATTATGAACAAGAAGGTGGAGTTAATATTTCCCCACGATTTATCAAAGCAGTAAAAGGATGCTTTGCCCCTTTACAGGAATGGTAACACAGTGCTTGGTCACGGGCATATGAGGGCCCAGATGTAATTTTCGTCCAGGGGCCCATGGTGGTTCTTGGCAGCCCTGGCTGTATCCTTATAGGTCTGGTGACTGCTACGGGTATTCCTTTTCAAAGTGCTGAGCCAGCTGCTTTCTGGATACTTTGTTAGATGTTAGATGGCATTTAGTAGATCCGCAAAGTAACAGATGGGGCTGTGGCTCAGTGGAAGAGTCTCTCCTTGGCATACAGAATATCCCAGTCTCAATCCCTGGCATTTCCAGTTAAAAGGGCCAGGAAGTAGGTGAAGGGCCTCTGCCTGAGACCTTAGAGAGCCACTGCCAGTCTGACTAAACAATACTGACACTGAGGGATCAATGGTCTGATTCAGTATAAGAGTTAGATTCAGATCTGACAAAGGGAGCTTTGACTCTCGAAAGCTTACTCATCAAAAATCTCATTGTTCTTTAAGGTGCTAATGGATTCAAATCTAACTCCCTGTGGTTAGGTACGCTTCTTTCCATCTTCTGCATATCTTGCAGCTGTGCACTTGGTCAATTTCATTTCAGATTCCTAGGCTCTGAGATGGACCCCTCCAGACTAAAGTCCTCTCTACACATGGCCCCTCAGAACATTAAGTGAACATGCTGGAGGGGGGGGCAGCATAAACGTCTGCACGCTGTGAACACTTCCTCTCCACGAGGATCATGGGGGAATCATGAAGAGGGACCATACATACTTGTTTTCCCTCCCCATGCATTCAGTCAAAATGCACAGACAGGCAGTGCATAGGGATTTTAATACATTGAAGGCTCATCCAGGGTACTGACAGTGAAACTGACCAAGAGTTAAGGTGACTGTGAACACAATTCACTGCATTCATGCAGACCTCTGCAGAACAATGGGTTTAGACTGGAATAACAGTGCATCAAATTGCACTGTTAGTATGTGCATTTGGAGAAGACCATGACCGATTCCCCACAAGAAGCTGTGCCGCCCTCGCTCTTCTATTTTCCCCACTTGCATTGGTCAATTTCACACTACTCCCTGCATGGCTGCATATTGACCCGCAGCTCCCCCGATCTCTCATCATCTCGATCTCAAAAAACAAGGACCAAGAAGACACGGGGGAAATCAGGGGAGCTGCCGGTCAAAATGTGGCCATGCAGCGAATAGTGTGAAATTTACCAATGCAAGCAGGGGATACAGAAGAGTGAGGGCGACACAGCTGCTTGTGGGTAATCAGCCCGTCTCTATGAGCTTGACGTAAAATTGTCCAAGGCCTTCTTACACTTAGAGGTAGCTACCTTTGAAATATATAGCACCCCTCCCCTAAAGGAAAGGAATAGAAATGTCCTGGGTGCAGAGAGCGAGGGAAAGGGAGGAGAGGGGATGGAACAATGCAGCCAAGTGTGCACTACCAAGTGTGCATGTGCAAAAGCAGTGTATGCATACCTATTCAACTGCTTTTAAAAGAGACAATCTTGGGCATAGTGACCAAGCATAAATTATCGACAGTAATCCAGTCTAATGCTGCCATTGCATAGATACAAAGTTGCTCACAATACTACTTTTGAGCAATTCTTGAATGCTAAAAAAAACAGTGGGTGTTGGGGAACAAGATAACTTCTGGTTCAGCTCTTTGAGAGGTATGTGTTTTCTGTTGTATATAAACATGATATTTAGACACCTGGAGGATTTCAGATCAGAAAGAATATCTTTCCGTGGAGGATGCATCATTAAAAATAACAGCTCTGTATATACTATATAGAATGTCAAACTCTGTACAAAAGAATGGGAGCAAATGCAGAAACAGAAGCACCCATGTGAATAAAAGTGTGTATAACATGTGTCACAATTCCATCCTAATGAAATTGCTGTCAGGAGGTGATCAGGAATGGGATGTAGTTGCGTGACTTGTTAGAACACTTGCTGCAGCTGGTTTACACTGTGCCCTGATGTGTAGGGTTTAGTCTAAATATACTGTGGCTTATCTAAATATACATTATGTGAAAGACCATATACATCACAGCACGGTGCAAGACAGCTGCAAAATACAGATGTTCTGGGCTCATCCCAGGTGTTCTTACCAGTCATGCCCCTGCATCCCAATCGGCAGGACAACTCTTGAGCTACACTGGTGGCTCATACGCCAATGGAAGTAAATGGCATATTAATTTTACATGTCTTGAAATTGAATGAGTACAGTGAAATGAATGGGCAAGGAAATCTTTGACTTTGTCAGGGAATTATTTATGATAAAAGAAGGGAAATATGCCATTCAACTAAAACAAGATGGATCTTTACTTAGCTTGGTTTATCAGTGGATTAATCTTATCCCCCCCCCAGTTATGTTTCACTTCATCATGTTTCTTGCAGCGAGGCCATTATTATAGGCTGACCTGAATGCTAGAGCCATTGGGGAAGGGGGAGGAATACCCTGATGGAGGAGAGATAACGACAAAGACTTTATTCTCCTGTCCAGACCATCCGCTGAGTGGGACCAGCTATCAGCTGAAACTGAGCCTTGAATTGCACATTTTCAGAGCTGCAGGCAGGAGCTGGGCTTGAGTTACAAAGCTGGGTCTCACATCAATTAAAGTCTGTGTGCAGAGCAGCTGCATTCAGAAAAAGGTGAAGGAGATTTAATCTTCACCTTTCACCTTGGGTCAGAATACAAGGTTACCAAGACAGGCTGTTATTAAAAATGGATTGTTCCTGTCAACTTAATGTTAAATGTTTGCAGGTACTGTTATTAGTGAAATTCTTCCTGGCCTTATTAAGGAGTTTTGCACTTAAAAACAAAATAACAGAGGAAGTAATAAAATGTTGAAAGGGGAAGCAAAATAATTCCAGCGCCTTTGTTTTGCATTCATCATTAAAGGGCTATTTTCTGTGACACTCTAGTGGGATTGTTGACTAATTATGGTGGTTATGTTTATGGAAAAGTTACAGACACAGACACACACAAAAACCCATGTGGAATTTTTGGGGGGGGCAACTTTTAGAGTTATATAGCATATATATCATACAAAGGAAGAGGGCTGGTTTTACATGCATGCTTATCCTGTGATGACTTCAGCATTATGCACACAGTTGCATGTGTTAATTGTACCACTCAGACATCACAGACAGAAGTAGTCTTCATCTCAAGAACAATGCTTTTCCAGTTTGATTCAGCCAGTGTGATGTAAATATTAGAGTGCTGGTCTAGGACCTGCTTTGAAATCAGTTTGCGGTGAAGCTTGCTCGGTTACTTAAAAATAAAAGAGCCCTGCTGGATCAAAAACCAATGGTCCATCTAGTCCAAGATCCTGTTCCACACAGTGGTCAAAACACTTCCCCCATTGCACCAACAAAGAGGGCGTAAAGGCCATAACTGATGCTGCCTCCTAGTACTCCAGTTTCAGAGATAGCTGTTGATGGGCCTCTCCTCCATGAATCTCTCTCATTCTCTCCTAAAGGCATCTGTGCTCGTGGCCATCTCTACACCCACTGGCAGGTAATTCTTCATTGGGTAAAGAAATATTCCCATTAGCCTGTCCATCAACTTCACAGGGTGACCCTGAGCTCCGGCATTATGGGAAATGGAGAAAAAGTTCTCTCTGCCACTCTACTCCATGAATACTTTTATAAACCTCTATCACATCACAACTCCCTTAACCATCTTTTTTCTAAACTGATACATCCATGTCCAAGGCCTTCAGCATTTCCTCAGAAGAAAGCTGCCCCAACCCCTTAATCATCTTGGGCAGTGGTTAGATGTACCATTTGGCGCTGAGGGGAAACGCTCCTATTTCATCTGGAGGAATTTGACTTGCCGTCATGCAATCACACATCCCTTTGTGCTGTGGGCTCAGCCCATCACTGCATGATCACACACCACCTCAGACGAGTCGGGGTGGGGTTGCCTTTTGTTTCCCATGCGCATAAACGAGGACTCGAACCTCCACGCAGAGGGTTCCCCATGGAGTATGTGGTTATGTGCATACTGCTAAGTGAGGAAAAAAACAGCACCGAGTCAGGATGGAATGGGCAGACCATCCCGATAGCTTGACAGCGTACTTGAGTGATCAGACTAGGGAAAATCTATCCATGGCCCATCAAGCAAGTGTTAGGACTGGACTTTCCCCGGTGTGGGCCATTTCTGTGGCGGGTCAGCATGGGTTGCTGACGACTGTGGGAACTTTCTCAGATGTTGCTGTGTGATCATGCCCTTTAGATCTGTCAGGCATTTGCAGCTATGTCAGATCTAAAGGCATGTCTGCCTGCAGCCTTGGTTGCCGTCTTCTGCACTCCCCCCAGCTCAGTATTATCATTTTTGGGGATATGGCCACCAAAACTGTACACAATATTCCATGTGGGGCCACATCATAGCTCTGTACAAGTGCATTGCAGTATCGTTCATTTTATTTTTAATCCCTTTTCTAATAATCCCGAGCATGGAGTTCACCACTGCCACCCTACAACTGCATGATCTCTTTCCCTCATAGTCATGGCCATTTCAGACCCCATCACTTTATATTTAATGTTAGGATATTTTTCTTTTGTTCCACTGTGCATCTTCTTACACTTACCTACATGTACTAGGTCTTTGCCCATTCACCCATTTTAAAGAGATCCTCCTTTTGCTTTGGGTCAGTCACATGCTCTCAGTCTAACCTAGTGAGGATCACATGGGGGTAGACAGAATGATGCATGACACTGTAAGCTCCTTAGAAGAATGGTGGGATAGAAACATACTCCACAGATAGATATATTTATCCTCTGCCCTTTCACATTAGCTCTTGAATAAGCTTTGTGTCAGGTTTTATTATTTTATTTCGTGCTGATGCATGTCAGCCAGAATGCAACACAGCAGAAAAGTGGGGCACAGACATTCCAAGTAAAGAAATACGTTTTAAATCCTTCATAGTATACTAGTATAAGTGTATGTGCCAGGAAAGGGAGGAAGGAAACAGTACATGCTCACTCTTGTAATTCTCCCTGCTCCCTTTTCTTAATTTTGACTTGTACTTGCCATAAACTGTTTTAGCGATATGTTCCTTGTGAGCTTTGTAAACGTCAATTGCTGAATCTTAGCATCTGAAAAAGTGAGCTCTGCCTCACAACAGCTCATATTAGAAAAATGCTGTTAGTCTTTAAAGGGACAGTAGATTCTGCCTTGTTTTGAATCTTCAAAGTTACACATTCGGTATTCTGATGACTGCAAAAGATTTCTGCACAAGGAAAGAAATGCCAAGTGTTCCAAATGAACTCTGAGAAGCTGGTGCACTCCACTACTGAAGATTGGGGGGAGGGGAGCAAGTGTTTACAAATTCTTAACTGCTGTCTATAACAAAATTTCTCTGTTGCTCAGCTGTACCATTTCAGCAGAGGATTGGGGGGGGCAGGGGGTTGTAGTGATTCTGGAGCTCTGGAAAAAAATTCCAGGATGGGGCCCCAGAACCACTGCCACCCATTATTGCCCCCATCTGGACCAAGCAATGGGTGGACCTTGCCCCATGCAAGGTGGAATGGAGCCACCACTACAATTGCTGCTAGAAGACTCCACATGGGGCAGCGGCAAGTGGTTAACAGGAGCCAGTTTGGTGTAGTTGTTAGGAGTGCAGACTCTAATCTGAGAGGACCAGGTTTGATTCTGCACTCCTCCACATGCAGCAAGCTGGGTGACCTTGCAAGCCACAGTTCTCTCAGAGCTGTTCTCTCAAGAGCAGTTCTGTCAGCCCCACCTACCTCACAGGGTGTCTGTTGTGGGGAGAGGAAGGGAAGAGGATTGTAAGCTGCTCTGAGACTCTAAGTGAAGGGTGGGGTATATAAATCCAACCTCCTCCTCCCCCACCTCTTGTGGAGACAGGGATGTAGATGATTGGGGCCCTTCCTAGTATGGGGCCCAGGGCAACTACCCCTTCAGCCCTTTGCCTAAGACTGCCCCTGGAAGGGTCACATGATTGAATACTCTTTCACATTAAAAAGATACTGAATAAGCAAAAGAGGCATGGTAAGAAGACTGTAACCCAGCCTTCTTTTCAAACATGCACTTCCCCACCTGCAATCTGAAGTAGTATAGTCCAGCAATAGCTATATCTCATGAGGCTGCTGATCATGTGTTTTATCTCTCAAGTTGCTTTGTATCTTGTCTTGATTACACAGTACTTGATAAGTGGCAGCCAGATATGTGAACTGACTCCCTTGAAATTTGTTGTGCTTGAAAATGTTCCATGTGGGTTTTGATTTGTAAGGATCTATTCACAGATGCTAGTCACCTCTTTATGATAGACACATCAAGGGATGTGAGGGACCACCTTTCCCCACATGTCCCCAGAGGGCACTACAATCAGGATCTCAGAACCAACTGGCCCTCCCGGGTCTCAAGGCGGCCAGGGCTTTCTCAGTGGCAGCTCCATTCTGGTGGAATGAGCTCCCAGAAGAGATCAGGGCCCTGTGGGACCTTATCCAGTTCTGCAGGGCCTGTAAAATGGAGCCACCTTTAACAGCTGAAGATAGAGAGCCCTGCCCCTGAACTTGTCAACAACAGCAGCCTGGGCCAGCCGCCTAGAGAAAGAACTATGAGCCAACTACAAGAAGGGACCATTGATTAACGGCTGCCATCATTATTATTATGCTTATTAGCTCTTTATTAGGTGGTTTTAGTTGGTTTTAAAATTGTTTTAATTGTAATTCATATGTTTTACTCTGTGTAAGCCATCCTGAGCTGGCCTCAGCTGGGAGGGCGGGATATAAATCTGACAAATAAATAAATCAAGAGATCAGTGTGCATGTGTGTTGAGTAATTTAGTGATGTATCTTTCCATGTGACATGGCCCAAGGTTCCTAAAATTTTTTATTGATAACTAGGAATAAGGCCCATTGTGGAAATAAACACAACAAGCTCTAGAAAGAGGCTCTGTGCTAGTGCCCTGGTCTTGGGAACTCAGTGTCAATTTGCTGTGGTGACCTCAGCACAGAGCTTACCATTTTCTCTAGGGGAACTGATCTCTGCCATCTAAAGAGCACTTGTAATTCTGAGTGATCTCCAGCCCTCCCATGGAGATTGGAAACAATGGTTCCCCAGGAGGAAATAGCTAGTTTTGAGGGTGGAGTCTATGGCTTTGTACCTGTCTGAGTTCCCACCCCTCCTCAAACCCCACTGTCTCCAGGCTCCACCCCTCATATCTCCAGGAATTTCCCAATGTGGAGGTGGCAACCCTATTTCCTTCCCTGTCAACCATCAACATACCATTATCACAGGGTAGCTGATGGAGCCTCTCCCCAAGACACCCACCAAGTTTCAAGAACATTGGACCAGGGGGTCCAATTCTAAGGCCCCCCAAACAGGTTGCCCCTATTCCCTCCATTGTTCTCTATGGTGGGAAAAAAATAACTTTGGGTCCGGTCACACTGCCGTTTTGATCGGGATTCGCTGCTGTTTCCTTGCGCATGTCAGTTTCACGTTCACACGTGCCAATCTGCCTCCCACCCCAAAGCAGGCTCACTCGCGCAATGATGCCGGGTTTTCCTGACCCCTGGAAAATCAAGTGTTTTCCTGGCACTTCCGCTTTGAATGTGCGATTTCGCCTATCTGGACAGCCCATCTTTCGCAATGATTGCGATTAGGGCTGTCTGAACGCTCTTTGTGCTTTTTTTTTTTTTTTAAAAAAGCTTCCGGTTTGAACGCTTGAGCAAACATGCGCTTAATAAATCCATTTAACGTTTAATAATGGATTTATTAAGCGCATGTAGACGGCCCTGGAGGCGGAAATGAGAGGCGGGGGCTCCGGCAGCCTGGATGGGGCCGGCAAGGAGGATGGTGGAGACGGCGGACATGACGGAGCCTGTTTTCATGGGGCAATGGCGGCAGCGGCGGTGGCGGCACCTCCCCCCCAAAGTGTCGGCAGAAGCAGCAGCCGCCCGAGCCTCCCCCGTGGCCAGCAGGATCGCCTGGAGGGACGGCACAGCAGCAGGCGAACAGGTGCTGTAAGAGAGGGGCTGGCTGCATCTAGTCAGCCCAATGCGAAGAAAAATGTTCCCAATTTAAACAAAGCAGGAACAAAGCGCAATTACCTTTGCAGTGTGACCAGAGCCTTTGTTACACATACGCCCATTTGAAGCTACCAGTGGGGAGGGGAGATCACATGTTCAGAATGTGTAAATTCCAAGCTGGATTAGTGATCTTTCCATGTTCCCTTTTCTCAATCTGCATTTTAGGTCTATAATCTGTATTTCCCCTAGAGTTGCACCTGTAGAATGAAGCTGTATTAATTAAGAGAAAGCAGTTGCCTTGATTGCTACCTATCGGGTGCGTTTAGACAGCGTGCTGGAGCGGTTTAAACTGCTCCGGCACAATGCGTTTTTTTTTTAAACTGGAGAATCGCGATCACACTCACCTCCTCCTTCCCTCCTTCGGAGCTCCCTGCCGTCCTCCTGCAGGTGGGGGGGGGTTTCCCCTCTCCTTTGAGCATGCGCACAGGCAGCCCTCTCCCAAACAGGAAGTTTGGCGGTGCGCAGAAGAGCGATCTTAACTGGTCCCTTTAAAGTTTAAATGAAGACTCCTTTTACATTGTCTCCTCGAAAATGGCCTCCCCGAGATCCCGGAGTTGTCGAAATGCCTAAATTAGGCACCAGTAAAGCTTTTTTTCATTTAACTTAGGAGCGGAGCTCAGCTCAAGCGCACACCGCTAAGGGGGGGGAATGGCGGGCTAAAACCGGAAGCCGGAGGCAGCTTCCCAGAGGGGAGGGGGGTTGAGGCACCCGGAAGTGGCTGGATGGAGCGATCAGACAGGGAAAAGTGCGGCTTGAAACGGAGAATCATGGAAAACACCACTTGGGTAAGTGGTGTCAAAATACTCCGTTTCAAAGGGGGTTTGCTCCAGAAAGCAACGGCTGGGGACGGTGGGCAGATGTTGGGCGTGTGAACGCGCAGGTAAAAGCCGTTTCTGAGCCGTGTCGAAAACGGCTCAAACGGCGCGTCTGAACGCACCCATCCACCTTGCTGCAGCTCAGGCTATAGAAACAGCCTCATTTGGATTCTCCTCTTGGTACGCAAACTGTTGTGGGGGGGGGCAGGGATCAGGAGGCGGTGGCAGGCTATCTGAGGGAAAGGCTCTCAAACCTGTTTAAGAGGGGGTTGGGTAGTAGTGAAGGAGTCCCACTAGGATGAATACCCACCAAAATGACTTCCTCCCTAGTGTCTGAGCTGGGCTGGGTCTCCGTTGTTTGCTCAAGAGCTGTTTGTCTGACCAGAGAGTGAGTGTGGCCTGACTGGGCGCTGGGACAGAAGTGTCCCACCCCTATCCTCCACTAATCTGTGTAACCCCATTTTAAAGCTATCTATGGCAGTGGCCATCCCTACATCCACTGGCAGTGGATTCTGTACTTTATTCACTCATTGGCAATTAGACAAGGGTAGAAGAAAGAGAATAAAAATATAGACGTAGCAAGTGTGGTGTAGTGGAACTGGGAGACCCAAGTTTGAATCCCCACACCGCCATGGAAGCTTGCTGGGTGAACTTGGGCCAGTCACACACTCTCAGCCTAACCTACCTCACAGGGTTGTTGTGAAGATAAAACAGAGGGGAGGAGAATGAGGTAAACTGCTTTGGGTCCCCAGTGGGGAGAAAGGTGGGGTATAAATAAACTAAATAAGGCACATCATGGTAGATATTTCCTCATATTCCTTGCATTGACACCATTCATATTGGATATCATTGTCTTCTAGGGAGGCACAGAATCTCGGAGTTACTCTTCAAATTGGAATATATAACTTTATCAGTGTGCAAAAAGTAGAAAGTCTAAAATGATCCAGGTGGTCTTTCAACCTATGCAGAAAACATAACTCAGTCGTTATAAAAAGCACAGAAACTTTTTTTAGAAGGAACAAACTATCCCTTTATTCACCTTGCCACCAGATCAGTGAGGGATTTGGTGTCCTGAAGAGGTTTATCCATTAAGTATCAAATTCATTATTATTATTTATATTCTTAGTTGTCTCTTGTGGCACAGTACAAATAATCTGTCTCTTACAACATTAAATAATGCAATTCAAGTGTAGCAAATTAATCAGGAGGGAGGAAGTGCTTCATCTTGAAAATCCACGGAGGAATCACGTTTCAGAGCACAAGGATCTTCCTGCAGTACGTGTGTCCTCTCCAGTTTGGTGGGCTTATTCATGAGGAGGTTTAAGTCATGCCTCGCTATCTCCCTTATTAATTGCCTTCTGTGGCTTTGAGACAGATTAAGAGCTCATAAGAATCTTTACTGTACAGTTAGATTTAGCCCATCACTTTGCAATATCATCACCGTCTTTCCCACCTCCTGCTAGAATTAACAGCAATGACTTAACTGAATATATTTCTAACTTGTAAGCATCACTAACAAAATGCCTTTTGTTATGTTGGGGGTTGGAGAGAGGCCACAATGGTTTCCATTCATTTATACTGCTGAAACTTTAATGGAATGTATGCAAGAACATCCTTGGCACAATGGCAAAACTTTACCAGTCTTTTCCATCTGTGCTATTGCGGACCTCTGTGTTAGAATGGGGGAAACGAGTTTTGTCTCTCCCAATAATGCCTCTGCAACACGTCCTTTCTGGTACAAAAGAAGATTGCTTCCATGGCAATTGTGTGCACCATAAAGAGGACAGCAGAGCGCAGACGGTAGCAGTGCTGGAGTGAGGTGGCTCAGCATTGCCTACACTGCTCTAGACACTTATGACTCTCTTTATCTTAACCTGGGAACTTCTCTCTGGTCCCTCCTCTTGCCCTGTGCCCTTTGTTCTATACCACTGTCCTCATGACTCTCCAAGGAGTCAGATGCCTCTACAAGTCTCTCCTGTAGAAGTAATGTTGTCTAACTCTATTGCCAGGTCTGGGTTGGGAAATACCTGGAGATTTGAGGGGTGGAGACTGGGGAAGATATGGTTTGAGGAGGGGAGGGACCTCTGCAGGGTATAATGCCATAGAATCCAGCCACCAGAGCTTCTGTTCTCTCTAGGGGAACTGATCTCTGCAGCCTGGAGATTATTTATTTATTTATTTATTATTTCAATTTATACCCCGCCCTCCCCACATGCAGGCTCATGATTCCAGGAGATCTCCAGGTGCTTCTTGGCATTTGACAACCCTGTCCCACATATGCGCTGCTGGATCAGCTGGACATCTGTAACAGAGAATAATATTCTTTAGATTAGGATTCTTCTTTCTCCCTTCAGATGCAACCTGGATGTGAACTGAATCTACCTGAATAAATGTAAGTTTTACCTTTTCAATATACTTTTTGGGAGTTTATTTACTACGCACGATATGAGACTTCTATGACTGGGCAAACTCTGCTATATTAACTAATACATATCCTCAATAAGCAGAACATCAATGCCACTGCCAAATGGAGGCCAGGCTGTTAGATCTGTTGGAAGATTATCCCACAGGTATCACAAGAGTGTCTGGAAGTTGTATGAAAAACTTAATGTTAGGAGGACATCTCATTTGCAGACAGGCCCAGGATAAAGATACACACACACACACAAAAGGGCCACAGCCTTATATCCTTATAATAACAGAAGAGTCTGCAGCTGGCAAAATAAACATTTAACTTCCTTACTCCACCTTCAGTGGAACTAAGACACAATTTAAACATGAGACTGCTGAGGCATGGAGCTTCTCCATACAGCTTTTTCTAGGTTCAAGAGGCCTCTTCAGATATTATTTCTATAAGAACCACGAGCCCCCCAGCCATATATATAGAGATTACATGGTCCCCACAATACACCTAATATGTGTACTCACCACTCTATGTACACTGTGAAATGTATGTATTTTCCATGGCCAGACACCTTCCATACTTGTGAATCTGAAACTTGGACAATCAGGATTATATTTGAAAGCTGTACATGAATGGAAAATCCACATAATACTCAGTTCACATGAAATAGCAAATACAGGTATTGGGTACATTGAGGTAACTGCACACTCCTATTATGCCCAGGTGGCAAGCTCCCAATTCACATAGATATAGTGTCTGAAGAGGGCTAGGGTCTAGGGACGGGCACAAACCGGCTCATGAACTAAAATTCATGATGAACTTTGGCCAGTTCGTTGTTCGTAAACACATGTTCATGGACAGAACCACCACAAACTTCCATGAACTTTTTATTTTATTTTGTGTGTGCGCGCACGCACACATGTGTGTGTGTGCACCTGTACCTGGAAATCATGGTGGCCTCTGGTGACTCCTACTGGGGCATGGAGGATGTTCAGGAAAGTGGCTTGATAACCTGACTCTGCCTCCTGACCCTGGTATTCGTTTGGATGTCTCCCATCCAAATACTTGCCAGGATTGGCCTTGATTAGGTTCATGAGATCTTGCCTGGGCTATCCAGGTCAGGGCAAACTTCCACAAATTCTGATGCAGTTCATCACAGTTCATGAAGAGCTGAAAACAGGGCTTTAAATTGCTCCAAGCTATTTAAAACCTTGCTTTCTGCTCTTCACAAAAAGCAGCTGAGCCCCAGGAGCTTCCTGCGGCTCAGCTGTTAGGTTTAAATGGCTCTGAGCTTCAAAGCAGTGAGGAGCAGATGTGGAGGATTGTATGGTTAAAGGATTAAAGTGGTGGTGATCAGATCTGAAGGGTTTAAATGGCTCCAAGTCAACAGATATATGGGAGTGAAACATCTCCCATGGGGCACTTCATCCCCCTCCTGGTTGCAGCTTTCCACAGCCAGCAGTAGGAAGGGGGTGAAGTGCCCCCTGGGATGCACTTCACCACTTCCTTTCTGCTGGCTGGGGAAAGCCACAGACAGCAGAAAGGAGGGGATGAAGTGCCACCTGGGAGGCTTTCCATGGCCAGCAAAAACCCCAGAGGGCACTTCATCCCATCCTCTCTGCTGGCTGTGGTTTCTTCTGCTCAGCTGTTAGTTTTAAATGGATCAGAGCCATTTAAACTTCTGCTTTCTGCTCCCCACCACTTTCGCGGGGTTTAAACTTTAAATGGCTCTCAAACCTATACAAACCAGTTTTGTTTGTGAACCAGCATATCGGTTCGTGTAGTTTTGTGGTTCAGTTTGTGGTTCAACCATGAACCATGAACTGAACCCCAAAATGCAATTCACGCCCATCCCTACTAGGGTCTTATAGAAACTGTGAATCAAACAACATTACATTTTTAAAACAGTTGGGTCCAGAAACAGCTCATGTTCCTCACAACCACACAGCAGCTGTGGGGAATGGCTTCTGAGATCAGGCTAGCTTGGGCTGTCCAGGTATTTTTGAAATATTCCTAGTTAAATCTGGAAATCTGGAGGAGTGAAACCCACAGCAGAGCAAACCCATGCAATGATAAAGGAATAGTACAAGGACTACCCATTTATTCCTATTTCTTTGAAGGTTTGTTATTAGAATGGCACAACTGCAGAAAGAAACATGATCACCAAGTTGTTTTATAGCAATATCTCTCTTTGGGGAAGGATTTTGGCTCAGTGATGGAGCTCTGCAAAAGATTGCAGGTTGTATCTCCAGTTTTAAAGGATCTCAGCTAGCCAGTCCTGGGAAAGACCATTCTTTGCCTGAAGCCATGGAGTTCTGCTGTTAATCACATGAGCTATGTTCTGACATGTTTTCAGGTGGCTTCATGTGTTTCTGAAGCTTGCCCACCAGTACTATGCAAAATCCAAGCTCTGTTCCTCAAGGCAAGTTTGCTTTGGTATTTTTGTATGAATGGGAAGGCATTTGACAAATTATGTTTGCAGAGAGAGAATGGTTGTGAAGAACATCCTGACTGCTTTAAGCATAATAGCCCTATTGTTGTTTGATTGCACAGGACTTTAAAGGAAGGAGGTTTTAAACCCACCATAAACAGTGGCTTTCTTCTGCTTTACAACCTAAGTGCTCTATTTCCCATTCCTTCTTCTTAAATGAATTAGACTGGCAACCAACAAATACTGAAAATGACTTTTACTTCACAAGACCATTGTTTAATATTAAATTAAGACAATCACTGTAGACACATTGGGATGGGATAGGGTTTTTGCCCCTCAAGTCAGGAAACCATAGCCATTTGAACACTGAAAGTAATTACACTGCTGCTGGGTCTTTTATCCATTCAGTCTAAATTTGTTTTAGTGTGAGTTTGTATAGAAAAAAGACCAACTTAAATTTCAGAGTGCCTGCCAAAGGTTAGCAGTGTTCTCTGGGGGATTGAATTTTGCTTTTCTTCATATACAATAACTTGCTTCCAGTCATTCTGCTTTCTCAGGTCCAGGGGAACTAGTTGCTGTGATAGATCCATCTCGGATTGGGTCTGGAGTATGGGATTTGGTCTTAGGCTCCGGTCACACTGCAAAGGTAATTGTACTTTGTTCCCAGTTTGTTTAAATCGGGAACATTTTTCTTCGCATTGGGCTGACTAGATGCAGCCAGCCCCTCTCTTACAGCACCCGCTCGCCTGCTGCTGCACCGTCCCTCCAGGCGATCCTGCTGGCCAAGGAGGAGGCTCGGGCGGCGGCTGCTTCTGCCGACACTTGGGGGGGGGGTGCTGCCACCACCACCATTGCCCCACGAAAACAGGCTCCGCCGTCTCCGCCATCCTCCTTGCCGGCCCCGTCCAGGCTGCCGGAGCCCCCGCCTCTCATTCCCGCCTCCAGGGCTGTCTTTTGTGCGTTGTTTTTTTTTAAAGCTTCCGGTTTGAGCGCTTGACTAAACATGCTATTAATAAATCCATTATTAAACGTTAAATGGTTTTAATAAGCGCATGTTTGCTCAAGCGCTCAAACTGGAAGCTTTTTTTTAAAAAAAAGCACAAAGAGCGTTCAGACGGCCCTAATCACAATCATTGCAAAAGATGGGTTGTCCAGATAGGCGAAATCGCGCATTCAAAGCGGAAGTGCCAGGAAAACACTTGATTTTCCAGGGGTCAGGAAAACCCGGCATCATTGCGCGAGTGAGCCTGCTTCGGGGCGGGAGGCGGATTGGCGCGTGTGAATGTGAAACTGACATGCGCAAGGAAACAGCAGCAAATCCCAATCAAAACGGCAGTGTGACCGGACCCTTAGCCTACCTTTAGTAGTCCTGAGAAAATTATTTTGAATGGACTGCAGTGGATCAAACGTGGTTGCAGTGGATCAGCAAGAGGACATAGGCTCCCTGAGGGTGATCTAAAAGGTAAAGGTAAAGGTTCCCTTGCTCGAAAGCCAGTCGAATCCGACTCTAGGGTTGCGGTGCTCATCTCCGTTTCAAAGCCGAAGAGCCAGCGCTGTCCGAAGACGTTTCCGTGGTCATGTGGCCGGCATGACTAAACACCAAGGTGCACAGATGAACTAATTGGGGATCTCAGCTCCCTGATTGGTAAATCAAGGCAATAATTTATCAAGGGCTAATTTACTATAGTACATGATATGAATGCAGTGTCTGGCCAAACAGTGAGGAGAATTTTTACCACACTTTCAAAATCTAGGAAAGTCACATGCCTTATACTGAGAACACTGGCAGGCCTAGCTTGGTATGTTCTACTCAGACTGGCAGCATCTCTCCAATGTTTCTGGCAAAGAGACCTGAGATACTAGGCACTTAATTTTTTGTATGTGAACTATATGTTTCACCACTGAGTCACGGCACTTCCCCAACTGAGCTACAGGCCTCCCCAATGGGTAAATAAATTAAGAATATCAATCATGGATTTATCAAATGGTTATATACCTGCTATGCTGAGTTTCAACTAGGGTCACCTATATTCAATTGATATGAGAAAAAGAAGCCCTTTTCTGTGTTGTGATATTATTTGTCTAAATAGCCCTGGCTGTGATCATACAAACAATTAGACCTAACACAGGTGTGAATGCTGGGCAGATTTAAAGGGTGCGATCAGACAACAACATCTGGGAAGTGCCCCGCAGTCACTGGCAACCCGTTGTGCTCTGCCACAGAAGTGGAGTTATAAGACACTGGGGAAAATCTGGTAGTTAATGGGTTGCAACGGGCCACGATGGACTTTCCCGTGTCTGATCGCTCCATCACACTCTCATGGCATCGGGATGGTCTGATCAGGCCATCCCAACTCCGTGCCGTTGTTTTTTCCCCCCTTCGCAGTATGTGCATCATCGCAAACTCCATAGGGAGCCCTCGGTGTGGAGGTGCAATTCATTGATCCCTCGGTTAAGCACATGGGGGGGAAATGGCACAACCCCCCCCCCCAACTCACCCGCAGTTGCATCTCACCATGCACTGACAGACTGCACCCACAGTTTCAAAGGGTGTCATT
The DNA here is from genome assembly GCA_029375565.1 of Gekko gecko. NCBI lineage: Eukaryota > Metazoa > Chordata > Lepidosauria > Squamata > Gekkonidae > Gekko > Gekko gecko. The sequence goes on along the minus strand of JAPDNY010000001.1, from coordinate 63,226,900 downwards.
GTGCAACTGCAGGTCAAATTCCTCTGGAGGACATAGCCTCGCTCCCTCCCCATTTTTTCTGATGCGTGTGACTGCAATCCCTGTGTGCTTGGCATTCAGAACCCTCCCTGTCTCATTAGTTCCTCTGTAATCTGTTCTCATGTGCAATCACTTAGGTACGGGCATAAGAATAGTATAGAGTGGGTTGGCTTCAGTGCATGAGATCCCACTACGCATACCATAGGAATAACTCATTGACTGCCACTCTTGTTCACATTTTGTACCCTGTGTTTGTTCAGCAGGAAGTTTCTCAAGATACTTTCTTTCTTGTCTCTTGTCAGTTAAGATCACACTGCTCACTGGCCCTGCCATTCCAGTGCCCATTACTGGGACTTCAGATGAGAAAAAGGAACAGGCAATCAAAAATGTTTAGGGATGGATGGCTTTGCTTTTGCTAGTTTGAGACTACAGTGTTCCTCCACAAAGCAGAAGTTTAACCTCATAACAATACTGTAGAATCAGGTAGGCTAACAGACTGTAACTAAGGATGCCATGGGCCTCACTCTAAGCAGGATCAGCAAGTGAGCATGCTGTGCTCAACTGCCATGACCACCCATGGGCCAAGGTCTAGATCTGCCCACCTTGCCATTGCTTGCCTCATGTGACTGTAGGGTGCCAACAGTGCACCAGGTCTGCAGCAAAAGGGGAGGTTAAATAGGGGCCAGGAGGTCTCCTGGAACTACAGATCATCTCCAGACTACAGAGATCAGTTCCCCTGGAGAAAATGGATGTTTTGGAGGGTGGACTAGGATGCCAAGTCACTTCATCATGCAGTCATGGAGATTTGGGGGATGTTCTCAGGGTGGGTGGGGATGTTGTACAATGCACTGATGTCACCCAGAAGTGATGTGCGTACATCAGTGACATTGGGGGAGACACTCTGCTTTTGGGGCTTAACTCTATGATAAAAATGGCCTTAAACCATAAAGTTTTGCCCAAAGAATAGTGTTGCCCCCCCCCCAACATACTGACATCACTTTGAGGTGACTTCAGCACATTGCACACAGCATCAGGTAGGGTGATTCCCTCCCACTAACCAGCTAGCCAGCAGGGGGCAAAACGCCACAAAAGTGGGGGATCCCCTGCCCCCACCAGGGGAATGGCATCCATTGGTTGGCATCTATGGCACTGTACCCTACTGAGGTGCCTGTCCTCCTCAGGCTCCACCCTAACTCTCCAGGAACTTCCCACCCTGGAGGTGGCAGTTTTCTAATCCCGCACCCCAGCCAGTGGCCTGGGAACACCTGGCAACTTTGGGGGAGGTATGTGGTGGCTGTCAAGGGACCTGACCCTATTTATCTGGCTATTCCTCACCCATTCTGTTCTTGCACCAGCAATGCATTCCTTGCCAGATTACCACTGCCTCTCAACACTGCAAGAAGAAGCAAATGGATGCCATGAAGCCAAGAGGATAAAAGAACTGAAAACCTCAAGCAAATTCTCCCATTGCTTATTAGTTTATACACTGTCATTGTTTTAGTTTCCTAATTCCATTTTACAGCATTCACACTGATGCATACTGATTATTTCATTTTTCTCACAGCATACTTTCCAAAAGTGAATTCACTCACAGCAGTAAAGCAGGGATATAAAGGAATTTATCACATACATTGGTTCATCTCTGACATTGATGGTATGAGTGGGTTCTTTTAAGATGGGGGATGAAATTCCAGCTGCCAAATATATTTAACTTAAAAGTAAATTTTGACAGAAAAAAAATAGATATCAATATTGATATTTGCCATTCAAGATTTTAGGATTTTTTTTCTGTCAGGAACCTCTGCAGTCTAGTCATTGTTTTGTTAGGCTCAGAGTGACTGGTAGTATAAACTAAAATCACTACTGTAGTTGTGTAAAAGTCGACACAACAAAATAGTCTAAAGCTTAAAAGAACCATAAATGTATACGTTCATTCTATTGTAACGACTTTTGCATGCCAACCTTCAAAAAGTAAAAAAGAAAAATAAATTTGTAAAGGCTATAGATGTAAGGTTAACTGGAAGCCTTCTGTGTTGTTATGCTTTGCAATTTCTGTATGTTACACATTCAAGCCATATTTTATAATCATGACTAAATACCACCTTTTAAAAATCCAGATTATTCCTGGTTTCAAACTGAGCGTACAAGTATGTTTCAGGATACACATATTATTCAGTTTTAATTTGTTTTCCCTGCTGCTGCTGCTAAAACTCTGGCTTTTGCTTCCTAGGTTAAACACAGATATATTTTGGTGGTCTTCTCTGATCCAAACTGTACAAAACTTGTTTGTTTACCTAAACATCCACTAAAAGCAGGTGCTGTGGAACTCCCATGTGCAACCTCTAACTTATCACCTCCTCTTATATTTTTATCCCATTCCAAAGATCTTTAAAAGAAAGTCCCATCAAGTTTGCATATTAGAAACGCTCCTCTTTTTTGCTTCGGTGGATTGGAGCCAAGAAACTTCACAATGGGGGAACGAGATGTTAATGAGCTGAGATTGTGGGAAAACGAGTACAGTGGTGGCCTGCCTGACCTGCCCTATAATGCCACATTTAGCACATTCTTTTCCATTTGTGTAGTAAGTATTAAGGGGGCAGCAAGCAAAGGTCTCCCCCCACCCTTGGTTTTGTTTTACACAAACTGGTTTCCAAGAACAGCCATGGGGCGGGAAAGATTGGGGGTCGTTTTAACTGTGCATTGTAAGGAAATCAACAGCTGCATTCAGAAATATGGCAAAACTGGCATGGGATTATTGCCTTGCTCTGTTTTTTGTGGAGATGACATTACATGCTGATTAAAAGAGCACAAACAAGCATGCCTGCACCAGTTGCTTCCAATCAAGCAGCAACAATCTGCCCAGGATGCAGCTGAGTAGTAGTACAGGAGCTCTTCCAGAAAACAGGTTGGTAACCTACAGAACCAGCTGCAGCACCTAACAGATGATAGCAGGGGTATAAAACACTTCATTGCCCTTTGTAGTACAAGTAATCATGTATTATTGTATTTGTATTTATTTATGATGCCATCTCTGTAAGTGGAACTTCAATAGGTAACTTGAGGCCCTGCATCAGAGAACTTAGCAAGTTCAGTTTTGACAGTGAAGAGAGGTGGGAGGAAAGGAGGAGATAAGGAAACGAACCAGTGACTGTAACCCAATGTGGAAATTTGTTAATGTGCACACTGAGAGCACGGAGAGGGATGTGTAAAGAAATGGAAGGAACTAAATGCTGCACAAACTGAAACTGATTGCAGTAATTCCCTTAGTTGGACTGGAATAAAGAAGTGGAACGCAACACAGGGAGAAAATCTGGAGCATTAAATAAATAAAAGGAGGGGAAGCAGCCCCCAAATTCTCAGCCCCCAAACTAGCTATTCACCTAAAGTTAAATCAAAGATGAAAGGGAGCAAAACAAGTCTTTGCCCTTTGCTTTTTGGCCAGTTGGTCCAAATCCAGAAACAAATTGTCCTGGTGGTTCTTTTTTTTCTAGACAGTTAGCAATGCAGCTAATTATCTATCCTTCTGTCTGTCTATTTGGAGGGGGTGCCTATTCAAAATTACCCAAGGTGACATGTCACGAATTGAGAAAACATCCCTCCACAGATGTTCTGTTCACTCATGCAAACAAAGAGCCTGCTGGCTATGTGTAATGGGAGTGTGGTACACACAGTTGCCGTCTCATGTGAACTGGGCAGCACATGGATTTCCCATTTAAAACTGTACCCATGTGTTGCCCCATGCATATTGCAATTCCAATACACACAGGTGGTGGGTTCCTGGTTCTTGTGAATGTAATGGAACATCTTCAAAGGGCTGTCATGAAGCCCTGATCCAGTGTTAAATACCATGTCATGCAAATAGGTCAATGAATAGTACCTTGGGTAGTCTTTCCCTCCCTCTTCTGCAGAGTGTTTACTTGCTAATGGTGGGTAGCAGGTGAGCCAGGCCAGCTGATGGAAAAGGCCCCATTGTCCATCTTTTCTGCTGAGCAGCAAAATGGCTGGCTGCTGATGGGTGTCCAAGAGCGTAAAGTTCCAGCTGTTCAAAAAACAGGTGCCTTCCAAGGGAAAGTGTTTTTCGCCTGCGTGTGGTTCTAAATCTTCTTTCTTGGTCACCCTAGAGTGCAGTCTGTTGGCACATCATGGTCTTATATTCTTATGCAGATCTCAGCCTGATCTGTGTTTGGATGAAGCACCCTGTGAATCACCTTAAGGGGAAAGCACCTATTATGTCATAAAATAATAACAATATCAATACAGCTCAGTGATCTAGTTTGGTTACTTATGAAGAAGAAGAAGAGCCAGTTTGGTGTAGTGGTTAAGGGTGCAGACTCTAATCTGGGAAAACTGGGTTTGATTCCCCACTCCTCCACTTGCACCTGCTGATGTGACCTTGGGTTAGTCACAAGCTCTAGCACAGCTGTTCCTGAAAGAGCAGTTTGTGTTAGAGTTTTCTCAGCCCCACCTACCTCACAGGGTGTCTGTTGTGGGGAGGGGAAAGGAAAGGAGTTTGTAAGCCACTCTGAGACTCCAAGTGAAGGGCAGGGTATAAATACAATCTCTTTTTCTTATTCAAGCTTGTTTCATTTTGCTGCAATACCAGATATTTGTTCCATAGATCAATTGGTCAGCTGGAACTCAAGTTGCTTGAATACCACTGTAATAAATGTGGGATTAGATCTGAATAAAATAGAATTGAGAATGAGTAACTCTCTACTCTCCTTTACAACATGTAAATCAATTGGAATAGTTCCTCAGTTACCACTATAGTGCTATGTTTCACTGTCATCAAATATTTTGCTAGTTTTTGACCAATGGCTTCAGTTAAGCACAAATTGGAGTTAAGCGCTTAGATCCTAGTGACCTTTAGTGGAAGGTAAGTTACTCACAGCCTTTTGTGTGTCTGAAAATTGCTTCCCAGAGGCTCATACAGTGTTTGAATGGTTGGGTTTAAGGGAGAGAAAAGGCAATTGGGAGCAACTACACAAGATGGTTGCACCTGCCAACTCCCCTGAATGCATGGATCGCTTCCTTCTCCAGGGCATTGACAGTCAAAGCTGTGTGAAGGTTCACACGTAATGTGAAACTGCAGAATTTTAGCCTTGGATGGGGGTCAAAGGCTACATTCCTCTTGTGTCCATGCCAAACAGCTGCTTCAAGCTGAATTGTAACACTGAGAAGGAAACTCCAGTAAGATTCATTAACCTTTTTAATTGACAGTATAACAAAAATGTTCTTTTGACCATAAACTGGGACATAAACTTTTCTATCTTTTTTTTTTTTTACTAAATTGTGGCCAGGAAGTGAGAAAATACTATGTATATATTCTACATTCTTCAACCTGCATATTTTCTTCTGATAAACTGTGAAGAACACCGTGTGTGTTACATTTAAAGTAATTACCTTAGCTGTCTATAAATGAATGGTCTCACAATGGGACAATGGAAAATAAAAACTAACGCATTCATTTCTGTTGTTCATTGATTCTTTTCCATATCTCCTTGAGTTCTTCATTCTCCCATTTCTGGTTTTCACCATTTGTGCTGAAAGTTCTTACAGTGTATATAGAACTTTATTCACACTGTCATACCTTTTTCTTCCCCTATCTTCTTCTCTGATCATTCCTACAGTCTTCATATTGAAATTGTTGAATTTTTGTGTATTCCCCCAGTGTCTTAATTGAAAAGCAGTATATAAATAAACTAATTGTTCTGCATTTAAAACTGAGTTGTCAGAAGTTCTGGTTTGCTTTATCTCTCTAGCTATCTGCTATATTTTATTGTAATTATCCAAAATTACTTCCCAAAGTAATATGATTTTTAAAAAAAAAAAGACATATAGCTTAAAAATTCAATATAAAGGGAAAGAGATGCTCTCAGTTGAGTTGACCATGGTGAAAGATAGTCCAGATGCTCCCAATGGAATGACTCCATTGACTTTCTAGTTGGAAACTAGAGGGAGGGAGATTTTCAGCTGGAGTAGGATCAAGAGATGTGTTCAGGTTGAGTCAGAATGACCCCAGAAGTACATAGGCTCTCAGGAGAAGATTATAAATTCTCAGGACATGAGGAAGAAGCTCTCTCATATCTTTCAACTTTTTGGCTGTGGAAGTTCAGCCCTGAAGGACTAAACCTTTATCCAGAGACTCCATCTTGTCCATGTGGTGATAAGATAGTGATAGACTTTTAAATGCAGCTATTTCAAGAATAACTAACCTATCCCAATTAAACATCATTTAGGATAAGTACCAAGTAGAGGGTAAGAGGAATGAATGTTTTCACCTTTTCTTTGTATCCTTGTTTAGCCTCGTGCTTGAACAGCTCATGTGTACTCTTTTTATTTTTGTTTATTAAACTTTCTTATATTTTTAATGATATAAGCCTGGTCTCTGTGAACACACCACACCTACAGCTTTATCCAAAGAGCAGCAAAGGGGAGAGACAGTGGATATGGTAATGTATCCTTTGAGTGCAATAGCACTCCCTGCAGTAGCTAAGATGAGCAAAGTGAAGACCCAGCAACCAGGCATATAGAATGCTAAATGTGCAAATCTGCCTCCCAGGAAAATATAAGAGAAGCCAATGTTGGGTCAGGCCAATGGCCCATTCAGTCCAACACTCTGTCACACAGTGGCCAAAAATACCAGGTGCCATCAGGAGGTCCACCAGTGGGACCAGGACACTAGAAGCACTCCCACTGTGGCCCCCCAAGCACCAAGAATACAGAGCATCACTTGCCCTAGAGTAGACCAAGAGTTCCTATCTATACCTTGTGGCTAATAGCCACTGATGGACCTCTGCTCCATATGTTTATCCTCTTGAAGCCGTCCATGCTTGTAGCCCCCAACACCTCCTGTGGCACTGAATTCCATGTGTTAATCACTCTTTGGGTGAAGAAGTACTTCCTTTTATCTGTTCTGACCCAACTGTTCAGCAATTTCATTGTGTGCCCACGAGTTCTTGTACTGTGAGAAAGGGAGAAAAGTACTTCTTTCTCTACCTGATCTATCCCATGCATAATCTTGTAAACCTCTATCATGTCACCCCTCAGTCATGGTTTCTCCAAGCTAAAGAGTACCAAATGCTTTAACCTTTCTTCATAGGGAAAGAGTTCCAACCCTTTAATCATTCTAGTTGGCCTTTTCTGCACTTTTCCTAATGTTATAATATCCTTTCTGAGGTGTGGTGACCAGACTTGCACATAGGAGGTACTCTCCGTTTTGCTAGTGACAGCAATTAATACCCAGTTTGATTTTGATACCTCCCACAGTAAGGGAAAGGGGTGTCATCATCAGGCAGAGACTTAGGGTAGCCACAGGGTTTTTTCAGCCTCCTTGAACCAAAAGGGAATGGGACTTGTGAATTCATTTCTTCACAGCCTCATAGACACCAGCTGTAAAATGGAAGGTAGAGGGCTTAGGGCTTGCCCATGTGTATTCCAAACTCATCGTGTCCTGTCACTGCCAAGACTGCCGACCAGAAGTCAAGGCAGGAGTTGGAGAAAACAGTGCATCACAGATAATGTTTCAGCAAAGGCTGTGAATGAACCAAGGCCTTATATACTACTGCAAGGAGGTAGAATATAGGCAGGAGCAGACAACCAGAATTTAATGTAGGTGTGCCTTGTTACAGCAATGAGTATTATGATGGGGCTGAGGTGTTTCAGGGATTGAAGTGACTTGAGGGGTCAGGTGGGGAACTGTGTTCCCTCTAAGCTGAGTTAATGTGAGCTAGCTCAGTTTTTTAGCCTCCAGTTCACATTTTTGTCTTAGCTCAGGAAGGATGGTTCCAAAGCAAACTAATTTATGCAGTAGCCAAATTGCTCGCTTACAACTTCAATGCCAGTAGCTCACAAAGTAGAATTTTTGCTCACAAGACTCCACAGCTTAGAGGGAGCATTGGTGGGGGAAGACCTCTGGTGCAGCAGCAGACTCTAGTGAGAGGGCTCATAGTCCAAGTCTGAGTCTGAAGGCAGGGCTGTTTCCCAAGATGAACAAACCTGATTTAGACTCTTGGAGCTCTTCCTGCACATCAAAGGAGGCTCTGGAAGGTATCCCAAATACCTCCTCCTGTGGTGGTAGAGGTGAGAGGTGCCCAGCTTCCTCATCCCCTGGGTCTTTTGCCTCTTCATCTGATGAGGAGAGATATGTATGTTGATCCATAACATTTTTAAAAAAATGTTTAATATAACGTTTTATTAAAGAACTATAACATTTAAACAGACAAAAACATGCATAAATACACAAAAAGACCTATATACTGATAATCAATTATGCACTTTTTAATGCTACTTTCATTCAACATAGTGACTATTGTTCCAGGCTTCATCAGCTTCATCCCACTATAGTTTTCTCTTAATTGATCCCACAGGAAACCATTTATTTCAGTGATCAATAAAAGGAGTCCATAGCTGAACAAAAAGTTTCTGCCCATTTTCCCTGTTAATGTAGACTTTCTTCTTAGAAGTTGTATCCATGATCATTATGAATAAGGTTTTCCACTACCATATCTCATGATCTCATAACATACCCAGTTTTCATTTCTTAGGTATTAGCATTCTAACAGCGACTCACAGTTGTACCACAAACATTACATTAAAGCCCATAAAAATATCAAAGGTGAAAACTTTGTATCTCACCTTGTAATATCTATTATTCTCTGCTGGACCATGTCCCAAACCCATCTATAATGCAGCACTTTCACAACATATGCAAATATGAACCATTGTGTTTCCTGTAACTCCAACATAATAAAATAATAACAATATCAAAACAGCTCAGTAATCTAGTTTGGTTACTTATTTAAAATATTCCTTCCCCCTCTCACACACAAATATTTCTGAGGTGGCTTCACTAAATCACTGGATGGCTAAGGCTGGCCCTTCACTTTGAACTGTATGGAGAAGAAATCTTAATGAAATAAATAGGATTGCATTGAAGAGGACATTAGCCCCATGCTTATTTCATTTTGCTGAGATATCAGATATTTGTTCCAAAGTTCAATGGGTCCCACTGTAATAAATCTGGGATTAGATATGAATAGAATAGAATTTGAGAATGATTCAGGTGGGGTAGGCATGTTGGTCTGAAGTTTGAGTCCAGTGGCACCTTTAATACCAACAAATTTTTATTCACAGTATAAGCTTTTGTATATAAGCACACTTCCTCAGATAGAGTGCACTATATCTGAGGAAGTGTGTCTGCACACAAAAGTTTATACCATGAAAAAAAAAATGTTGGTTTTAAAGGTGCCACTGGACTCAAAATTTGAGAATGAGTAACTCTCTACTCTCCTTTATAACATGCAAAGTGATTGGAATAGTTTCCCAATCACCATAGTGCTACATTTCACTGTCATCAAATATTTTGTTAGTTTTCAACAAAGGGCTTCAGTTAAGAACCTACTTAGTGTGCAGTACCATCTATATATCACTTTTAAGCAGTTCTTCCTATTCTCTAAATTATTGAATAATCAATAGACCTGCTTAAAATGTTTGTTCAGATCTTAACAGGTTATTCTAATCTTAGGTCTTTCCCCCATTTATTACAGTAATATGTCTAGGATTTTCCATCTCCTGGAGCAAGTTATATCTTAGAGAACAAACCATTTTGCTGTGGTTGATTATATATCCATTTCTCCATTTTAGCTAATGGCCTTCTCATGTCTTGAGTTCTGGCAACTTCATTAACCAGGTTCTTGATTTGTAAATACTGAACTCTTCTAATACTGGAATCACCCACTCTAGGACTAAAATGGTACCAAGGCCTACCTTGAACATCATTACAGAAGTCAATTAATCTTCACAGCTAGACTTACTCCACTGAAAATTCCCCTAGAATATTGACTGGCCAGAACTTCTCATTTTCCTAGAATCAGCATTAATATCAAAAAAGTATCAATGAACTTCTCCCTCAGAGATCTCAGATGTGACTTAAGACCTTAGTTAATACATCTCTTCCCTTTTTTTTAATCCCATTTACCTGACATAACCACAATGGCCAGGAAGAACTAATCCTAGAGAGTGCAATATCCCAAATCTCTCATTATCAAGAAGGAAATTGTTCCATTCTGTGCTTCTGAAGTTACCACAAAGGGTTATTGAAACAATACCATCCCATATATGCCATTCTAAGCTCCTTAGTAAGCTGCAAATGTAACAACCTTATTAATGTTAATGTCATACATTTCTAAACTCTGTTCTTTCCTATAGAAACCTTGTTAAAATCCTGGCAACCCACATGGTGTTATCCTATTCCTACTCACAATGATCTTGTGAGGTAGAGATAATGACTGGTTCAAGTTCACCTGATTACCTTCCAGAGCAAAATGTCAACTACAGGCCCCAGTTACACGAGCCTGATAACGTGGGGGAGGTGTGGCTATTGGTACCGTTACAATCTGATCCGCCATTAGGTGATCAGACACGACGGCGGCACACGGGGGCTTCCTCCATCAGCGTGCACAGCAAAGAGGACGACCCGGGGGAATAGCCATGCACTGGCGCGATCATACTGCGAGAGTCCGTAGACAGCCCGTGGCAAACCATTTGCCAGTAGGTTGATCCAGGTACCTTTTAAATGCGCATCTTTGGCGACACACCACGGGTTGGCCACGGGTGCGCTACACCTCCCAGATGTTCCGGTGTGATCACACCCAGAAAATCCACTGGACTATCATGCCTTCCGCAGGGCAAATGCTCCATGTGACCGGGTCCACAATGACACAAGCACAGCCATGCTTATGTTATACAACAGATGCAGATTAAATCCTTTTGACTACCTTTTATATTTCCCCTTCAAAATGAGTTTCTCTCCCCATAGACCCCAAGTTTATTTCTGAGAAGCATGTATGGTACCAGCCTTATGCATTTTTCACAGCAGAAACATGATCACCTTGAAGAGTGTCTTAAAGAGAACAGCCCACCCAGTGTGTGGACTTGCAAGATATGAACTGAATCACAATGCAGATGCATGTGTGCCTATTGTGAGATGAATTGGCATTTCCACTAGCAGAATGATTTCTTGTATGGTCTCCATCACTCTTGCACACTGAAACCAAGGGGCCTACCATCTGCCTACCTCAGCCAAGATTCCCTTCACAGGCCTGCAGTTTTCCATGCATTTAGTTCTATCATGAAGATGAACCTCCCTAGCTAGATATTCCTACACTAAGCTTTTTTCAGCTTCAAGCCATTCTTGTGTTTGGCTTGTTCCACCAAGCCTCTGGTGTCATAAATTAGATCAAGAGGGTGGGTACCTTGTTTAGTTTTCTTCAGGGGGTCTCTTGGGCTCTGCTTTCTAAATGATGTTTGTTGGTATTTGCTTTAGGGGACACTCTTAACTCCCCTGCCACACAACAAAACAATCAAAATGCAAGTCCCTCAGAGCCAAACACCTGCTCTCAGTGAGACAGGCAGGGGAACACCTTTACTTTTCACTTAGGCGCTTTATAATTAATAAAACTTCTCAGCTGCAAAGTATATCAACAGAAAACTCCAAACACTTCATACTGGGAATAAATTACAGGCCAGCCCCATAAAGCATCCACCCTATGCTCACAAACCATCTCACAAAAACACCTTCTTTTCATTCATTCATTGCTTTGTTTGTATTTTTAGCTCAACATGTCCTCAGGACTTAAGATGGATAAGACCAGTTCAAAAAAAAAAAAAAAGATGAGAATACATAAGAAATGAAAACCACTGAATATAATTGCACAATATATAGCAAAGATAAAAGATGCCTTAAACTAACAAATGCAGCATATTAAATTCAATCCAAATACATTCAGGGACAAATTAAGTCTTCTAGGGCAGATAAATGGCAGTTTCTTAATGCTGCTTTTGTTTGTTTGTTTGTTTTTTGCAATGAAAGGCAGCTGTGAATTCAGTTAGGGAAGTGACATGTGAATGTGGGTCTGTCCCTTTGGCTGTTTCTCATTCAAAACTGCTCTGTAATTTACTGGTTAAAAGACACCACATTATCATAAGTTTCCCTAGCTGCAAGGACTTTTCTATTCATCTTCGAGGAGAAAGGTGTCCCATACATGCAGGAAGATATTTTTTTAAAAAAATATTTTATTTTACTTTGTTCATAACCCACCTTGCTCCCCAGTGGGGACTTAAAGTGGTTTATACGTTTTCTTCTCCATTTTATCCTCACAACAACCTCATAAGGTACATTAGGCTGAGAGTGTGTGACTGGCTTAAGGTCGCTCAGCAAGCTTCCATGGCAGAATGGGGATTTGAACCTGGGAGCCCCAGATTCCATTCAGACACTCTAACCACTTTACCACTCTGACAGAGCATGGAGGCCAAAGTCTCCCCCGCTTGCTGTCGCCCCAGCACTTGTATTTACAGGTTTACTGCCTCTGGATGTGGAGATTCCATAGTGGCTAATAACCATTGATGGATCTGCCCCCCTTTAAAGCCAACTAAACTAGTAGCCATCACTATGTCCTGTGACATGACAGTGAATGCCACAGTTTCATTGCTATTTGTGTGGAAAAGGGTTTCCTTTTGTTTGGCTCATTTATTTGTTTATTTAAAGACTTTTAGCCTGCTTTTCTTTCAATGGATTCAATGGGTAGTTGACAAAAGGACTAAAAACAACTCTCAGTATAATACATAAAAAGGCAGCAGTAATATATAAACAGTAACATGCTACAAAGATCAATAATCCAATCAACCAGCCAACTGTATCAACCATATCAGTTGATAAACATTAACCCTCAAGTGTCTTCAAAAGCTCTTTTAAAAAGTTGAAGAGTTTTCTAAAAACCAAATGTAAACACCTTAGACTGACTTACAATGCAATTCTGAACAGAATTATACCCTTCTAAACCTCTTAAAGCCAATGTGCTTAGAAGGGTGTAACTCTGTTTAGGATTCCATTGATAAACTGGCAGAATGTTCCCCAGTGGTGGATAGCCACCAAAAAAAGCCTGAGACCGGCCTGGAGGAAAGGGACAATCTTGTTTGTTTTGCTGTACAGATATAAAGTTGTGGCCATTTCTTTACCCCCAAAACTTGTGTGGCACTCTTAATTCTGAGTCAGTGGGCAAAAGCATGAGCTATCTTCAAGTTCCCATCCATCACTGGGAGATTAGCCATATAATCTGAACCTTCAGGTGCAGGATTTAGCTGTAAATGGGCATTAAGGCAGCATGATCAGTAGCTTCAGAGGTATAGCCAGGGTGCTTGATGGGTGGAGAGTGGAGATGTGTTCTCACTATCCTCAGACCTCACATGGTGTGCATCCCACTGGCAGGGGATATGGGGAGGGGGGGTTGCCAGATCCAGGTTGGGAAACTTCAGGATACTTGGGAGTGGAGCCTGAGGAGGACAGTGACATCAGTGGGATAGCATGCCATAGGCTCCACCCTCCAAAGGATCCATTTTCTCCAGGGGAACTGATAGGGCTGCCAGGTCCCCTCTGGCGACCAGCAGGGGATGGGAAGTTAAGGTTGCCAAATCCAGGTTGGGAAACTCCTGGAGATTTGGGGATGGAGCCTGGGGAGTTCAGGGATGCCAGTGGGGTACAGGGTCATACAGTGCACCCTCCAGAGCATCCATTTTTCCAGGAGAACTTATCTCTGTAGTCTGGAGATTACTTTTGTTGTTCAGTCGCACAGTCGAGTCCGACTCTTCGTGACCCCATGGACCAGATTATGCCAGGCCCTCCTGTCTTCCACTGTCCACAGAAGTTTGCTCAATTTCATGTTCATTGCATTGATGACACTGTCTAACCATCTGATCCTTTGCCGTCCCCTTCTTCTTGACCTTCAATCTTTCCCAGCATCAGGGTCTTCTCCAGCGAATGCTCCCTTCTCATTTGGTGGACAAAGTATTTGAGCTTCAACTTCAGGATCTGGCCTTCCAGGGAACAGTCAGGGTTGATTTCTTTTAGGATTGAATGATTTGATCTCCTTGCAGTCCAAGGGACTCTCAAGAGTCTTCTCCAGCACCATAGTTCAAAAGAATCTATTCTTCGGCGCTCGGCCTTCCTTATAGTCCAACTCTCACAGCCATACATTACTACGGGGAATACCATTGCTTTGACCATGCAGACTTTTGTCAGCAGGGTGATGTCTCTGCTTTTTATCATGCTGTTTACGTTTGCCATCGCTTTCCTCCCAAGGAGCAGGTGTCTTTTAATTTCATGGCTGCAGTCACCATCTGCAGTGATCTGGGATCCCAGGAATGTGAAGTCTGTCACTACTCCTATGACTTCCCTTTCTATTTGCCAAGGAGTGATGGGGCCAGATGCCATAATCTTAGTTTTTTTGATGTTGAGCTTCAAGCCCACTTTTGTGCTCTCCTCTTTCACTCTGAGCAAGAGGCTCTTTAGGTCCTCTTCACTTTCTGCCATCAGAGTGGTATTGTCTGCATATCTGAGGTTATTGATCTTTTTCCCAGCAATCTTAACTCCAGCTTGTGATTCATCTAGGCCAGCATTTCACATGATGTACTCTGCATATAAATTAAATAAGCAAGGTGACAATATACATCCTTGTCGTACTCCTTTTCCTATGCTAAACCAATCAGTTGTTCCATATCCGGTTCTAACTGTTGCTTCTTGACCCTTATACAGGTTTCTCAGGAGACATGTGAGGTGGTCTGGTACTCCCATCTCTTTAAGAACCTGCCATAGTGTATTGTGATCCACACAATCAAAGGCTTTAGCATAGTCAATGAAGCAGAAGTAGATGTTTTTCTGGTACTCTCTTGCTTTCTCCATAATCCAGCGAATGTTGGCAATTTGATCTCTAGTTCCTCTACCTCTTCAAAACCCAACTTGTACTTCTGGCAGTTCTTTATCCACATACTGTTGGAGCCTAACTTGTAGGATCTTTAGCATGATCTTGCTAGCATGTGAAATTAGTGCAATTTTGTGATAGTTTGAACATTCCTTGACATTGCCCTTCTTTGGAATTGGAATGTAAACTGACCTTTTCCAATCCTGTGGCCAATGTTGTGTTTTCCAAATTTGTTGGCAAATTGAGTGCAGCACTTTAACAGCATCTTCTTTTAAGACTTTGAATAACTCAGCTGGGATATCATCACCTCCACTAGCTTTGTTGTTAGTAATGCTTTCTAAGGCCCATTTAACTTCGCTTTCCAGGATGTCTGGTTCAAGGTCAGTGATTATACCGTCGTGGTTGTCAAGGACATCGAGGTCCTTCTTGTATAGTTCTTCTGTGTATTCTTGCCATCTTTTCCTAATATCTTCTGCTTCTGTTAGTTCCCTACCGTTTTTGTCCTTTATCATGGCCAGCTTTGCATGGAACATTCCCTTGATTTCTCCAATTTTCTTGAAGAGATCTCTAGTCCTTCCCAATCTATTGTTTTCCTCTATTACTTTGCATTGTTCATTCAGGAAAGCCTTGCTGTTCTCTGGAAATCTGCATTCAGTTGGGCAAATCTTTCCTTTTCACCGTTGCCTTTAGCTTTCCTTCTTTCCTCTGCTATGTGCAAAGCCTCATCAGACAGCCACTTTGCTTTCTTGCATTTCTTTTTCTTTGGGATGGCGATGATTGCTGCCTTCTTTACAATGTCACGGACCTCTGTCCATAGTTCTTCAGGCACTCTATCAAATCTAGTCCCTTAAACCTATTCTTCACCTCTACTGTATATTCATTGGGGATGCAATCTAGGTCAAATCTGAATGGCCTAGTGGTATTCCCAACTTTCTTCAATTTAAATCTGAATTTTGCAATGAGCAGCTCATGATCTGAGCCACAGTCAGCTCCAGGTCTTGTTTTTACTGACT
This sequence comes from Gekko gecko, assembly GCA_029375565.1. Taxonomy (NCBI): domain Eukaryota; kingdom Metazoa; phylum Chordata; class Lepidosauria; order Squamata; family Gekkonidae; genus Gekko; species Gekko gecko. Next base: position 63,211,113 of record JAPDNY010000001.1, on the reverse strand, counting down.
GGATAGAGCTTCTCCATTTTTGACTGCAAATTATATAGTCAATCTGATTTCGGTGTTGCCCATCTGGTGATGTCCATGTGTAGAGACGCTTCTTAGGTTGTTGGAAAAGGGTGTTCACTATGACCAGCGTGTTCTCTTGACAAAACTCTGTTAGCCTTTGTCCTGCTTCATTTTGTTCTCCAAGGCCAAACTTGTACCTTTTGATTTCCTACTTTAGCATTCCAGTCCCCTATGATGATGAGGACATCATTTTTTGGTGTTAGTTCTATGAGCTGTTGTAGGTCTTCATAGAACTGGTTCACTTCAGCCTCTTCTGCAGCAGTGGTTGGGGCATAGACTTGGATTACTGTGATGTTGAATGGTTTGCCTTGGATTCGAACCCAGATCATCCTGTCATTTTTGAGACTGTATTCCAATACTGCCTTTCTCACTCTCTTGTTGACTATAAAGGCCACACCATTTTTTCTATGGGATTCCTGGCCACAGTAGTAGATATAATGGTCTTCTGAGTTAAATTCGTCCATTCCTGTCCACTTTAGTTCACTGATTCCCAAGATGTCGATGTTCATTCTTGCCATCTCATTTTTGACCACGTCAAGCTTACCTTGATTCATAGATCTTACATTCCAGGTTCCTATGCTGTATTGTTCTTTGCAGCACCGGACTTTCATTTCACCGCCAGACACATCCACAACTGAGCGTCCTTTCGGCTTTGGCCCAGCCACTTCACTCTTTCTGGGGTTACTTGTACTTGCCCTCTGCTCTTCCCCAGTAGCATATTGGACACCTTCCGACCTGAGGGGCTCATCTTCCGGCATCATATCTTTTAGCCTTTTGTTACTACAGAGCTGTAATTCCAGGGGATCCCCAGGTCCCACCTGGAGGCTGGAATCCCTAGGAACTGATCTCTATAGTTTGGAGATGAGCTGTAATTCTGAGGGATCCCTCATCTGAACCAACCAATCTTATTCATAGTTTCATCAGTTTGGGCTAAAAGATCTTAAGGAGGGGAAAAAAATAAATCCCAAACAATACTGAAAACTAAATTTTGAAATTCTGTGTGTGTGTGAGGAGTGTAGAAGAAGGACCAGTGCAAGAAGCTGTACCACTATACCTACATTATTGCAAAGTCAAAGATGGCTGCTTGCCAGTGAATGGTGTGGAGCTTGTACAAGCATGTGTAATAACATAAATCACAAACACATGCCCAAGTTGTTTTCTCTTTAGGCTTTGCTGGTGTTGCCTGGAGCTATAGCTGCTTGCAACTCTATTTAATCACTGTAATTATTTTAAATGTGTCTATCTGGGCAATCTCGAGCTTTATGCGAATGTTATTCATACCTTATCAGTACAAATCTTGAGGGTCCCGTTCTTTTCCCCTCAAGGGACTCTACTAAGCAGGTTTCTTTGGACTTTAGGCAGGGGGATGGTTGTAATGTTTATATCTTTATTTTGAATTACAGGTTCTTAAAAACCCCAAAGCCTCTGAAACTAATCAGATTTTGAAATCTCAGCAGAGGCTATAATTTCCTGGTAGGAAATTAAGCATTGTATATTGTTTGTGGGAAGGGAGTACCTGGAGAGATCCTGATTGGCTTCCTCGTTTACATCTTAATTTGCTGACTGTGTAAACGTTGTTTGGCCAAAGGATTGACAAGCATATAGGAATGGTATTCACTCTGGTAAAATGGATACTTCCTATGGGAAATGCTTTAAAAAAATTGACACAATGGGAGTGTTTTTCCAGTTAATTTTGTCAAGTAGTGAATAGTGGGCAGTATATTCTAAAGCAAACATGGTTGTGATTGACACCAGAGTGAAAATCAACAGCTAGAAACTTTTGTTGCAATTTGAACCAATTCTAAAATTAGATTGAACATAAAGGGATGGAAAGCATTTGGCCTTCTTGCATTGGTTTCACACCATCTTTAACCTAGAAGGGAATGACCGATATGGTTTTGGTACTCCAAGATTCTTTGTTAGAATTATTTCAGACTCCCTGAGCAATAAATATTATGGTTCCAGAAAATAATTCAGTAAATGTCTTTCTCACATTTTTGCGTCACTATGGCTGAGTTCAGACTGGCAATTTGCCCCGGTAGGGACCCAGGCCAGCGACGATTCAATCCCGCAGTAAACTGGGTGGTCACATAGGCACATCTGCCTGGCATCCCCCAACCATAACCAACCCGTGCCATTGCGCTTTACTGCCGCGTTAAAAAGATACCTCATGTAAAGGTAAAGGTTCCCTTGCTTGAAAGCCAGTCGAATCTGACTCTAGGGTTGCGGTGCTCATCTCCGTTTCAAAGCCGAAGAGCCAGCGCTGTCCGAAGACGTTTCCGTGGTCATGTGGCCAGCATGACTAAACACCAAGGTGCACAGAACGCTGTTACCTTCCCATCCAAGTGGTACCTATTTATCTACTTGCAATTTCTTGCTTTTGAACTGCTAGGTTGGCAGGAGCTGGAACTAGAGACAGGAGCTCACCCCGTCATGCGGCACTCTCGGGTCTTGAACTGCTGAACTACTGACCTTCCACAGCCTGCAGTTCAGCGTCTTAACCACTTGAGCCACCGCAGCTCCGAACCGAGATCATCCTGTCATGATCATACCTCATGTAACCAGTAGCAAATCCCAAAAGCGCGCATGTATCGCTCTACTGCCCAATGCGCTGCCGGTGTTGCAGGGTCCTCCCCCAATCGGCAAAATGTGCTTATGCGTTTATGCGCATGAGTGCATGAGCGCTCATACACCCACAGCCAAATTAATGGGGAAATGCCAAATACAGCGCACCTCCGGGGCAGCAGTCTGAACACTCACGCCTGCCTTCACCCCGTATCTTCCGGCAGCAGCCTAGGCTGTCTGAACGGGAAACCCCGGAACAGTTTGTTCCAGGGCTTTTTTGCCACGACTGGCTCCTGGAGCAAATTGCCAGTCTGTCCTCAGCCTATGCATATAATTTCCAATATTATACCTATACTGGTTTCGAGGGCTTTTTTTTATAGAAAAAGCCCAGCAGGAACTCATTAGCATAATAGGCCACACCCAACAGCAGAAACTCATTAGCATATTAGGTCACACCCACGACACCACAGCTCATTAGCATATTAGGCCACACCCTATCATACCAGAAGTGTGGTCATCCAGCCATACCCACCTTTTGCTTCTTATTCTGTTTACCTTGTTTGTTGTCAAAACCCAGGGCTTTTTTTTGTAGCAGGAACTTCTTTGCATGTTAGGCCAAACACCCCTAATGTAGCCAATCCTAATGAGTTTCTGCTGTTGGGTGTGGCCTATTATGTTCATGAGTTCCTGCTGGGCGTGGCCAACTTGGGAGCCAGCTCCTGTGCGTTCCTGCCCAAGAATAGCTCTGCTGGTTTCATTTATGCTGTCAAATTAGCATGCTGATAATGTGAGTGGACTGGGCCCATGCAGGATTTGGCAAATTGCTCTTGTCATACCATAGGGCTTTAGTATACTATGCCTGCTTCAGATACAATGCATCATGCAGCACTGGGTTCTTCTAGAAATGAGGGCCTTTCAGCTCTTTCCATTCTTTTAATTTAGCAATACCTTGAACATCCATACTTGTGCATGGAATTAAAATTGGAACCATGTTTTAGAGATCAAGGGCACAGTTTGTTACCAAATTCAGTGGGTTCAGGCAAGTATAATTGTCCATTTGGGAACAGACCAGTCACTGTACCAATCCCTGTTTTATGGGCAATCTTTAATTTGGAATCTGCTGTCTACTCTATAACTTGGGATCTATTTGGTGATTCATTTGAAATTCTAGCAACCAATCCTACTATGGTGCATGGTATGTATTATCTGTTGCTGTATTATTATCTTGCTTGCACTGCATTGTTTGCCACGTATATATCAATTTCTGCATTGTTAACATATTATGTTTAATACTTACGTTTTGTTTCAGATTTCTGTAATCCTAGCACTGATACATTGCATATTAGATATCTCATCCTATTAACTAAATTTATTTACAGTATGTATTCCATCTTGAGTCTCAATAGGAAAGGTAGACTCTAAAAAACCTACGTAAAATAAATACATTTTCCTACAACACATGTAAAATGTGCAATTCACATAGGGCTGCCAAGCCCCTGCCATTTCTCTACTGTAGCTGTAGAGAGAAAACTGCCATAAGAGTTTCCAGCAGTTCTTAGAGAGGTGTAATTATGTCCTTTCCAGTTTTTTTCCTGCAAGTGATATCACTCCGTCACCAGTGGCACCTCCCCATGTCCCCACTAATTGCCAAGCCATGCCTGGCAACCCAAAATCCAGGTAAAGTTGCCAAGCAATAACCCCCTAAGCCCTCCACATCCTATCAAAACTCATGACCTGATGCCTTTCTATATGGTAACAAAACAGCTTCCAAAGATTGCTGAATTATAAGCAAACTCCCCTTGGCTTGATTTGGAATTTAGTTCAGCAATTCAAGCTGTTTACCCCATCCATAAGCTCCCCAAGATCTGTCCTGATGTCCCTTTTCCTTCTCACAAACTACATTTGGTGGCAGTAGCAGCAGCCACTGCAAGGAAATGAGTCTCCCACTTTGGCATCAAGAGTAAGAGGAGCAGCACCACTAGCTCACCTCATCTCCACGCAAGGCATAGAGAATGGCCCACCCCAGGTTTCCCTTGCCAGCGCCCTCCTCGCCACCTTCAGCTGCTTCGCCAGCTCAGCAGGGCAATTGGGACCCCAGGGATAGGGGAGAGGAAGGAGGGCCGGTTGTGGCTTAATCCGAGTACAAGCAGGGCACGCTGCCCCAACAGCCATCCAGAGCTCCAGTGCGCCGCCCCAGGCAGCCTGCCCAGTGGTGGTGGACAGGGAGGTAGGCAGGCAGTGGGGCTGGTGGCAGTGGGATGGGCAATGTTTAAAAATGATTTTAAAAAGCATTTACAGGAGAAATTCTTGTGATGCTGTGTGAAAGCCCCAGCGTAGCTACGGGCCTAGGCTGCCTGAGGAATATAAATCATTTTGCATTAGGATATTGTAATCCTCAGCTGCAGCCCTGTAGCTAGACACTTTTCGGGGGGGGGCATCTGCCCTCTTGCCCCAGACAGCAAACTCCTCCCCACCACCCTGGAGGCTTCTCCGGGTGGGTGGCTGAGGCCAGTGAGAGTCACTTTCAGGTGATGTCAGAAGTGACATCACCATGTCAGGGGCATGCCAGCCCTGCAGCTGAGGATTACAATATCCTACTGCAAAATTATTTATATTCCTCAGGCAACCTAGGCCCGCAGCTACGGTGGGGCTTTTGGGGGCTCTGCCCCTTTCTTAAAAGCACAGCACCACAAGAATTTCACCTGTAAATGCTTTTTAAAGTCATTTTTAAACATGTTTAAAAGGAGTGCATTCCTCTAAGCAGAGTGGGGTGATGTGGTTGACTAATTCCTGCACTCAGCAAGAGGGTTGGAGTAGGTGACCTCTAGGATCCCTTCTAACTCTGTGTCAAGAAACTAGTCTCCTTTAAGAAGTTTTTCTGCCTGTTAGCTTTCCTTACTATAGAAGTCATTTCCCACCTGCCAGCTTGTTATTAGAACTGTTGCTTAGGCTGGCAGAAGTGATTAACTTGTAGCAGCTGAGAACTATCATCTAAAGTGATTGACAGCTTGCAATTTAAAGCTCTATCCTGGTAACAGCTTTCTATTGGCTAAATGGCTTTTCTTTCTGCACTGAGAACTTCAGCCCCACCAGAAAAAAATTTGCCCCATGAGCCACAAAATCCTGGCTATGGGCCTGAGGCAGCCTTCTCTTAGGACTGTCCTTAGGGCAACAGTTAGGTGATGGGCCTTTCATTTGGTAGATCCAGTCATCAGGAATGTCATACAAGAGTGAGAAAGGAGCCTTCTCTGGCTGCATTTAGAGAAACATGCAAGACAGTTCTATTTCAGAGGAGATTTGGGGGGCGGGAACTTTTTTCCTTCCAATTTTGCTACAATTTTAATCTGTGCCTTTTTAAATGTGTGCACTGTTTTTATTTTGTCAATGGGTTCTAGTGTCTTTGCAACTTTTTGTTGTATTGTTAGCCTCTTTGCATCTAAGGAAATAAAGTAAAATATAACTATTTTTACCAACTAATACATAAATCCTGCCTGAAATCTGCCCTACTGGGTTCTAGATCAAATCAAGCCTGAACTTTCCCTGGAAGCTAAAATTAGTAAATCAAAGCTATTGTACTTTGGTCACATTATCAGAAACAGGAGTCTCTGGAAAAAAACAAGAATGCTAGGAAAAGTTGAAGGCATCAGGAAAAGAGGAAGGCCCAACAATTGTCTCAATAAAACCAATTATTGTTTACATCAACCACATCTGCCATCTTCCTATATCCTATATTACACTTCCATGGGAAAACAGGTGTGCAAGGCTAACGGCTTGTACATCACAGCTCTAATAAGCACTGCTCTGGGTAAACCCTGATGGGCTGGTTTCCCAAAAGGTATGACCTTTCCACATTATAAAACAGAACATTATGTGAAACTCAGTGTTGGCACTATGCTATACTAAGAAAAGTTGGTTTAGTGAGAACTGTGACTTTGCCTTTTAAAATCCGCCTTTAAATCTCTGTTATATCTATGATCCACTGAGCTCTGTCCCTCCACTCTTCACCCCATAAGAGAAGCCAATGTTGGATCAGGCCAATGGCCCATTTAGTCCAACACTCTGTAACTCAGTGGCCAAAAATACCAGGTGCCATCAGGAGGTCCAGCAGTGGAGCTTTATATGGTGGCAGTGGTAGCCTCCCATCTGCAGTACTGTACTGGTCTACCTTACAGGGCTGAAAGGATTTCTGTAATAATATATGTAAACAGAAGAAGAAGAGAAGAAATTGGATTGGATTTATACCCCACCCTTCACTACCCGAAAGTGTCTCAGATTGGCTTACAATCCCCTTTCGCTTCCCGTCCCCACAACAGACACCATGTGAGATAGGCTGAGAGAGGTCTTCTGTGACTGACCTAAGGTCACATCAGCAGCTGCATGTGGAGGAGTGGGGAAACAAATCCAGTTCTCCCAGATTAGAATCCACACTTCTGACCACTATACCAAACTGGCTCTCTTTAATTTCAGTAAAGCTTTAATTTTCAGTACATGCTTTAAACAATATATAGGTATGAAGTTTGGTTGTGCCAGATCCTTCATTATGAGGTAAATTTTACAAGGTCTTTCTTGAATTAAACTTTTATCAGAATGTATACAGAAGCAAGAGTTTCACAACAGGGTTTGCAAAAAAAATTAGGGAGGATGGGGCTTCATATATTCTATTTTCCCTAGTGATTTGAGGTAAATCTGCAAAGTACTTCTCAAATGAAATGACTGTAATTATTTCAAAAGAAGTTTGGATAGGGTTAGCAAAGTTTTCAGGGTGTGGTTTCTCCCACCTCTATGACCACATGCAGGTATTACTTCTTTAGGACAGCATCCACCTGCAAAAAATCTGATGCCCAATTTATTTAAGTAATTGTAACTCCCAACCTTTTCTACCACCACCCAAGAGACCATGTAAACAAAGCACTATTGTTAAATATCAGATACATCTTATCCTGTGGGGGAAAATGCCAGCAGATGGAATCCAAAAGAACAATGCACTTTCCACATCAGAGAGTAGAGAGTTTAATAACCACAAATTATTGCAGGTAATTTGGCACAGATTTGGGCAAACCCACAAAAATGTGTTTAAAAACAGAAATAAGAAAGAATCATCCAAGGACATGTGAGAGCCAATGTTCCCAGTAATTAAACTGTGATTGGACTCAATTAAAGACAGATTGTCACAAACCCCAGGAGGTGCAAAATTAACAGGTACACCAAAGCGGAACTGTACACAGTGATTTTAAACAGGAAGTTAATACTTACACAGAGATACTGGACTCACATGTTGTAAGGCCAATAACACCCTGGAAGTGCTGGTGAAAACCAAACGAGTAATTACATGTTTATTACATATAGATTATCTCTATCATCCAATCAAATTAAAGTGTTGCAAGTGCCATAGTCTTCTACAAAAACTAAAATTACAAGGGCTGAGACATTAATTTTACAGTGTTGGGCCAGTGCAATTTAAATTCTATATTGCAAAATATTTATTTTATTTAGTAGATTTTAAATCTGCCCTTCCTCCAGGTTGCCCAGGGTGGCAAATATGGTTCTCCTTTCTTTCATGTGATCCTCACAGCTACCCTGTGAGGTAAAATCCAGATGAGAAAGAATGACTGGCCTTTAGTCACTCCATGAGTTTCATGGCAAACAGGAGTTTGAACCTGGCAGTCTCCCCAGGCCTAACAACTACACCACACTGAAGTAAATACAATTGAAATAGCAGGCATTATGTGATCTAATAGTATATTTCTAAACTGGTGATATTACTACCTATTCTCATACTAAATTCTCTTCCTCTAAATTTCCCCACAAATTCTCATGCCAGCAGAACTGCATATGAATTCAGGAACAGCTTTCTGAGCAGGGGTTGCCAACCCCCTGATGGGGGCAGGGGGTTACTCGCTTTTGGGGGCCCAATTCGCTGCCCCCCAGCAAGCTGGCTGGGGGAGCCCCACCCCCAAACAGTCCCGTCCGCGCCAAAGTGCCCTGCAGGATGATGTCTCTTCTGGGTGATGTCATTGCATCATGTGTGCTGGGCATGCATGCCAAAGAATCCCAGAGAAGAAGAGGACCCCCTCCCCACCAGCAGCCAGGTAAGACTTGGCAACCCTATTGCTGGGCTATCCCTTCAAAGGCTGCAGTAATTTAACAAAAGAGTTTCAAAAGGAACTTGAAATGCTTTCTCATTTTTTTTCTGAGTTTCAGTTTTGATATCTAATTTGAGTCCATTTATTCTCTTTGGTAAAGTCATAAGAACATAAGAGAAGCCAATGTTGGATCAGGCCAATGGCCCATCTAGTCCAACACTCTGTCACACAGTGGCCAAAAATACCAGATGCCATCAGGAGGTCCAGGACACTAGAAGCCCTCCCACTGTTGCCCCTCCTCCAAGCACCAAGAATACAGTGCATCAATTGTCCCATCCTGAGAGTTTCTATTTATACCTTGTGGCTAATAGCCACTGATGGACTTCTGCTTCATATGCTTATCTAATTCCCTCTTGAAGCTGTCCATGCTTCTAGCCGCCACCACCTCCTGTGGCACTGAATTCCATGTGTTAAGCACTCTTTGGGTGAAGAAGTACTTCCTTTTATCTGTTCTAACCCGACTGCTCAGCAATTTCATTGACTGCCCACGAGTTCTTGTATTGTGAGAAAGGGAGAAAAGTACTTCTTTCTCTACCTGCTCTATCCCATGCATAATCTTATAAACCTCGATCATGTCACCCCTCAGCCATCGTTTCTCCAAGCTAAAGAGCCCCAAGCATTTTAACCTTTCTTTATAGGGAAGGTGTTCCAACCCTGTTATCATTCTAGTTGTCCTTTTCTGCACTTTTTCCAATGCTATAATATCCTTTTTGAGGTGCGGTGACCAGAACTGTACACAGTACTCCAAATGAGGTTGCACCATTGATTTATACAGGGGCATTTTGATACTGCTGATTTGTTTTCAATTCCCTTCCTAATAATCCCCAGCATAGCGTTGGCCTTTTTCATTGCAGTCGCACACTGTCTAGACATTTTCATTGAGTAATCTACTATGACTCCAAGATCTCTCTTGGTCAGTCTCTGCCAGTTTGGACCCCATCAATGTGTATTTATATTTAGGATTTTTTGCTCCAATGTGCATCACTTTGCACTTGGCCACATAGAACTGCATTTGCCACGTTGACGCCCACTCGCCCATCCTTGAGAGATCCCTTTGGAGTGCCTCACAATCCTCCCTGGTTCTCACCACCCTGAACAACTTTGTGTCATCTGCAAATTTAGCCACTTCACTGCTTACTCCCAACTCCAAATCATTAATAAACAAGTTAAAAAGCATTGGGCCGAGTACTGATCCCTGTGGTACCCCACTGCTTACCACCCTCCACTGAGAAAATTGCCCATTTATACTTACTCTTTGTTTCCTATTAATTAGCCAGTTTTCGATCCACAAGAGGACTAAGTCCAATTAGTCAATGTATACAGCAAGAAGCTCTATTTGATTACTTAGCTGTATCTCATTTTTCCACTCAGGAAAGAGTGTATTGGCATGTTCAATTTTTAAAAAACAAAATGTATCAGTCCTAGACAGACAGGAAACACTGCAGAACAAAGCTTGAGTCCAGGTGCACCTTTAAGACCAAGACAATTTTAGTCATGGTAGAAGCTTTCATGTGACTTCTTTGAGTCATTTGGACCCCTTAAAAATACTGTTTCAGTAGTGTAACTGTTAATTTATGATGCAGATTTAACTAGAACTCAAAGTTCCCAGTCAACATAAAACTGTTGTTTAATATTGTATCTGATCATTGTATCTGTGATTATCAAAACTTGTCAAGATGACCAAAAGTTTTATGAATCATTGGGGTCCAATAATTCATAGAACATTCTGGGCATGTGTATTATGCCAAAGATTAATGTCCAGATCAAATTATCCCAAATACATTAAAACTGTAGTAATTGTTTACAGACAAATATGGCTCCTTTCTAGTCAGTACTGGTAATATTTAATAATATAGAATATGTTGCTTTATTATAATATAGAGTTTGTATTTTGGTAATTAGATCACGTGGGAAGAACTGATGGTCTGGTTACCTCTCATGCTAGTGTTATACCTCCCCCCCCCATGGAATTGGGAGACCCTAGAATACAAAGTAATCATCATTCTTTTCAGAGGGAATGAATGAATAGGGGAATCATGGCAACAAATTCTGGACCCAACCTATAGAAGGACTGCATAATTCATAAGATTTATGTGTAGGGTTGCCAGGCTTAGCCTAAAAACCAAGAGAAGGTCCAGGAGGTGAGGACATGGGTGTGGCCATCAGCAGTGCAATGACATCATGCTTTTCTAGGAGTTTCCAGAAACTCTAGAGTGAACTCTAGTCCCGAGAAAGGACTGGCATCATTTCTGGGTTTTCCTTGGAAGTTACATTATACAGATGGCTTGACAGCCATTTTTTTCTCCGACCACCAGGAAATACCCCGCCCTTCCCATTACAAATGTGCTCTGAAAGTCCTCGTGTCTTTGTTTGCTCTTTTGATTTCTACAGGATATTCTTTGAGGGGATTAAGATTCATTACTTTTAAAACTTTTTATTTTATTTTATTTACTTTTTTATATTCTGCCTTTCTCACTGAGATGGATAACTCAATGTAAATCAATGCAATCAAATAGTATGAGAGATCTAAGACACAATGTGATAATACTAGGATTACAAACAGTGCAAAAAAGTATTAGACATGATATGTCAAGTGATACAGAAAATGGTATTACAAATGTATAAAACAATGTATCAGGGATGGCCTTGCCCCCTCCCAGATCACACCCCAAATCCCCTGCCAGGGAGATGTGACCTGGCAACCCTAATCATGGGGAATCCTGTCAAAAGCTTTTGTCATGGGTCCTGCCTCCCCTGAGGCTGACTATTCCTCATATGAGGAAGAGGCATGGAGCAACCCAGCCTCCTCTGGAGTCAGCCCAGAAGAGGAACCTTTACCAGCACCTGAGGGAGAAGAAGTCCCAGCATCTACACAGGAGGGGCAGCAAGGCGAAGAGACTGAGGTGAAGTCAGAGGAAGAGACTGGTCCAGAACCTGGCCCAGCACCCCCAGTTGGAGACACCCCGAGGCCAGAATCCCCACCTAGCTCACCTGATTGTCCCAGATGCAGGGCACGCCGGTGTCTGAATGTGCAAGAGAGAAGCAGGAGTGCCAGACTTCAGTTGTTGCAAAGGCAATGTTGAGGGGCTGTGAGCTTTTGCAGATTGACTCCTAGGGAAGAAAGGATTTGGTCATAAACAATCCTGCTCACCTGCCTCAGCATGGAAGCAACCATGCGTTCTAGGACCTAGTCCCGTCTGTCAGCCTCCGGTTCTTGCAATATACTTGGTTCAGACGCATTCAAGTGATCAGCTCATAGTTTATTAGTGATTCAGCAAGAGAAAGAAGTCTGAAGTTCCTGGCCCCAAAGCCTGGTATTTATGCCTGGAAAGGTTACACTCAAAACACACCCCACTCCCAACAATAGGCTATTTACACTCCATTGTCTCCCAGTTGGTTTTCTCTAGGATCCCTGTCTCCCTACTGGTCCATTCTAGGATCCTAGCAAGCCATTTTTATGCGTCCTAAGCTAAGCCCTTTTGCAAGTACAGTTCAGGCTCAATACATAACACTCCTGAAAACTCTGTCTGATTTCCTGGCTTTCTGACCTTTGGCTGTTTTTCAGCTTGCTTTTGGATTCATATCCAGATTGCAGAGACGGGTATCCATAGTGACTGGCCAGACCCAGCACAGCTTTACTGAAATCCAGGTAAGCAATGTCAACAGCATTCCCTCAATCCAGTAAGCTCGTCACTCAAAGAAGGAAATGAGGTTGGTCTGGCAGGACCTGCTGGGGACCAATCCATGTTGAGTTCCCCAGATCATGAAGTTGTCCTTCAGATGCTTGCAGACTGAGCCCTTTAAAATCTGCTCCAGAATCTTCTCTGGGACAGAGGCCACACTGACTGGCCTGTAGTTTTGTGGGTCATCTTTCATTCCTTTTTTGAAGATTGGGGCTCTGGTCACACTGCAACTGACATGTGCTTTGTTCCCGGTTTATTTAAATCGGGAACATTTTTATTTGCATTGGTCTGTCTACATGCAGCCAGCCCCTCTTTCCCAGCACCCGCCTGCCTGCTGCTGCGCCGTCCTTCCAGGCGATCCTGCCGGCCACGGGGAGGCTTGGGCGGCTGTTGCTCCTGCCGACACTTTGGGGGGGGGGTGCTGCCGCCGCCGCTGCCACCATTGACCCACGAAAATAGGCTCTGCCATCTCTGCCATCCTCCTTGCCAGCCCCATCCAGGCTGCCGTAGCCCCCACCTCTCGTTCCCACCTCCAGGGCCGTCTTTGTGCGTTGTTTTTTTTTTTTAAAGCTTCTGGTTTGAGCGCTTGACTAAACATGCACTTAATAAATCCATTATTAAACTTTAAATGGATTTATTAAGCGTATGTTTGCTCAAGCGCTCAAACTGGAAGCTTTAAAAAAAACAAAAAACAACCCCAAGAACGTTCAGATGGCCCTAATCGCAATCCTTGCGAGAGAGGGGCTGTCCACATATGCGAAATCGCGCTATCAAAGTGGAAGTGCCAGGAAAACACTAGTTTTTCCAGGGGTCAGGAAAACCTGGAAGCATTGCGCGAGTAAGCCCACTTCGCGGCGGGAGGCGGATTGGCGCGTGTGAATGTGAAACTGACATGCACAAGTAAACAGCAGTGAATCCCTATCAAAACGGCAGTGTGACCGGACCCTGGGATAATATTTGCCCTCCTTCAGTCTTGTGGCACATCTCCAGTCCTCCAAGAGGACTTGAAGATGATGGACAAAGGTTCTGCAAGCTCCCTAAAAATTCAGGTGCACACCATCTGGCCTGGGGAATTTTTCCTCATCAAATGCAGCCCGGTGCCCTCTCTGTCCACATCAACCAACAGCCCAGATGCCATGCCTTGCCTAGTACCACCTCTAGATAAGCCTGTTATTTTATTCAGGGGGGAAAAACCTGAGGTAAAACAGGCACAGAGCCTTCTGCTTTCTCTCTGTCCTCTGTAAGACTTTCTCGATATTCACCGAACATTGGGCCTATCACCTCTTTTACTTTGCATTTGCTATAGAAGCATTTCTTAGAGCCCACTGGGTTTGTTCACCCCTATCTTTTGGTCTTTCCCCCCAAAAACCAATACCCCCCAATATATACTATCTTACCATCCCACGATATTGCAGAGATTTCCAGTTTGCAAGATTAAATATTATACCTACAGTGGTTTTACAGGGAAGATTTTTGAATAGGCCCTGTTCCAACAGAATTTGCCCTTGTGGCCTTAATAGGATTGATACATCCTTTCATGTCCTGCTCAAATGTAGATTGCTTTTTTTAAATATAAGGGATCATTATATTAAACCTTTAATTAACCAACCACATAGGGTTGCCAACCTCCAGGTGGGGGCTGGGGATCTCCTGCTTTTACAACTGATCTCCAGCTGACAGAGATCAGCTGCCATGGAGGAAATGGCTGCTTTGAAGAGGTCTCTCCCCTCCCCTCCACAAGCCCTGCCCTCTCCTGACTCCACCCCCAAAGTCTCCAGGTATTTTCCAACCCAGACCTGGCAACCCTACAACCTCCATTTATACTCCAGAAACTCTGGCTCTTTTGCTTAACAATAAGGATCCTAAATTTACCTTAGCAATTGCAAAATATGCCTCAGACGTTTTAGCCCTTGTTTAATTCCAAAAAATTAAGGAATAAGTATTTTCTGCTGCTCAAGATTTATGAATCAATGAGCTTCTGAAGGAATAAAAGGAAAAGGAAAAGAATCATTTCTTGTTGTAGCAAGTCTCCCTGGCCAACCTCAACTCACTCTGAGCTTTGGCCCCTCTGACTTCTGACTTACAGTGCCTAGCAACCCTCAGATACTCTTCTTTAGAGGCAGGGCTATTTGGGGGCAGGAATGCACTGGAATGGAGTTCCGGCTGGCTTCTGAGCCTGCCCCTCCCTCACCAAAAGCCCTGCTCCACTCACCCAGAAGAAGCGGCAATCCAAGCAGAGCACTGGTAGCGAGCACGTGCGGTCATGCACATCCTGTTGCTGCCCAAAAGGACTCCGCGTTGCCTGGGCCCTCCTCCTGCTCCATAGTTTACGGCTCTTGCCTGAGTCACTGAAGCACAGTTTCCCCAGCACCTGGAGCTGCAACACACAGGCAGGTGGGACCAGATGGGGGTGCGTGTGTGTCCCTCACCTTTATTCTCTCCCCCCTTCTCCAGTAAGGACTGCTTCACTCAATACCCCATGCAGCTGCCAAGTGTACTGCAATCAGTGCCACCTCTGGTGCCGGCACCCACACGTCAGCCTATGGGAGCATGCACACCACTACCGTGTCGAGTCTCTGTCCACCCTCCTCTTTCTGCCTTTGTACGTTGGTTGACAGCTTGCCAGACACATAGGGCTCCTTTCACACAGAGCGGGGGGGAGGTGTTGAGATTGGGAGAAGTGAGGGGAAGAGAACGAAAACTGGAAGGGAAGAGGAAATGGCCTCAAAATACAAGACTTTCCAACATAATAGAAAGGCTGAGTGGGACTCCCAGCAAGTTAGACAGTCCCGAGCTTCCGTGAGAGCTCTTGGGATATTGCATGCTGGGAAATGTAGTCTCCAAAGCAGTAAGTGTGAGCTTGTGATCCCATTTTCTGTGGGTGGGAATGGCTCGTTCCTTTGCTGAGAAAACCTCTGGAGCTCTGTGCACCTTCTACTTGTTCTGCGTGTTTTCTTAAGTGCACTTCCTGCTGTCAGGAACACTGTGAAACACTGCGAAACACTGATCAGATTACATATCAAAATTAATTGTATTCAGCAAGAGGCTGGCCACAGGTGACCATCTCATGTGAAGGTTCCTTTTAGTCACCATTCTCAGTAGCCATTGATGGACCTGTTCTCCATATCAATCTGTCTAACCCCTTTAAAGCTATCTATGGTCTTGCCCTCATCATATGAGGAGAGACCCTGCCCTTTTTTCCTCTCTTTTTCCCCCCTTCTTATATTATATTTTTATATCCTAAATTGCTTTGGGTCCCTGTTGGGGAGCAAAGTGACATATAAATGCATAAATAAATTGTGAGGCCATCTTTAGGTACAAACATATTTATTTTACTTCATTTATCTTCACTGTTCTTGTTAAAACTTAAGGAATACTACAGAGTTATAAAAGACAATGCAATAAAATCAGATCACACAAATGAAAGAACAATGAAACAGTATAATACATTATGTGAACTGGGTTTAACAACTAGAGGATGTAGAACTAAAAGACAGTATATGTTCAGTAAGCAATCCAAGAGGGAGGAAAAGAAGGCTTACACTTTCACATACGATTAACATTAAAACTTTTAATACCTATATAGAAATTGCCTTCTTGCAGAATTCCATTTTACTACATCACAAGTCCCTTTGTACAAATGCTGTTCTGAACAGTTCTGTTTTACACATTCTGAAAAACTAAACAATTAGTGCGGGAGCCTTTCTTAACCTCATCAGACAGGCCATTCCATCAGGTGGAGGGCACCACAGAGAATGTTACTTGGATGATGTTTTTATTGGTACAAACAAGGTAAACAGAATAAGAAGCAAAAGGTGGGTGTGGCTGGATGACCACACTTCTGGTAACATGGGGGTGTAGCCTAATATGCTAATGAGCTGTGCTGTCAGGGGTGTGGCCTAATATGCTAATTAGTTTCTGCTGTTGGCTTGCAAGAGCTCTTGTTTTAGGAGAGCCCACCCTTCACTTGGTCCTTTCCCTTCCAGCATTCTTGACTATAGAATGACTCTCATCATGCCTCTGAGTTCATTAAAGTCTGTCCTACTAAAATCTAATATACATGTCTGGCTATTAAGTTCCTTGCCACCCCTAGCAAAAAAATTCTAGGAGGACATAGTCACTTCCCCCTAATGTCCCCACCACTTTTACCCCTGTTGCTTGGATACACTGTCAAGCTGCTCAAGGAGGGAAGTTCCAGTTAAAAGTATCAGCAGGTGATATGAAAGACCAATACTTCAGACTCTAAAGAGTCATTGTCAGTGAGATTAGACAGTACTGACCTTGATACAACCAACACTTCATATGTGTTCAACATTATCTCAGTATTCTTACCTAACTAGAGCAGAATGGGATGGAGTATTGGGAGAGCACCAGCTATATTTTAGTAAAGTGAAAACTGGCCTTTGAGCTTCGAGACTTTGGCCTATATATATCTTGACAAAGAAAGGGTGGAAGGAATATGACAAACAACAGAAAGCAAAACACGAAACAGTCACCTGGAAGAACTGGCTTTGAAGTTTACCACAGCATTATAAGGTTTGCAGAACATTTGATCTGGAATCCTTCATCTTTTCAGAAAACATGGTAACCTACCAAGCCTAAAACATCCATCCCTACAATGGGGGCCTGCATTACTTGAGTCATGAAGCATAGAAGGCTGACTGGATGTGGTTACAAATTAAACTGTAATGTAATATTGGCTCTCTCCATCAGATTTTTCAGCGAAAGTTGTGGTTGGCTAACGATTACTTTCCTGTATACTGCCTTGAGAATCCATTCTGTTTTTCCACAGCACCTTGGTAAGGGGCTTATAGCTATTTAAAACCTATAATTAATGCCAGGTGCACAGGCTTTACTTTTAGTTTTAAATTATAAAAAAAAAAATACATTGCCAAGCCCATGAGAAAACAAACACTCTCCATTTGCCATTCATTACAACTGTCAAGCAGCCATAAATACAGAATCAACCAGCTGCAGGTGTACTGTTTTGATGCAGTTTTGTAACACATTCTGTTCCTGTAACTTAGCTAAATATAGGTTGCCTGTCCAAGATATGTGAATGCTGGACCAGTTTCTTGTTATCCACACCTATCATCCGGACATAACAAAAAGTTGAAGCTTAATGAATAGCAATGAAAACATCTATCCCCCTTCTGTCTATTGAAGACACTTCAGTACTGAAGAGATTTTAATGCTAATAACCATTCCTCCTCCTCAGGGATCCCTGGGAGCTCTAGTTTTGTGAGACATGCAAGGAATCTTTTATAGATACTTCTTAATATCCTCACCAAACTACAATTCCCTGCATGCTGTAGAAGAAATGGACATCAGTTTACAGGGTCAGTAGTGAACTGGAGAAACAAGAAATGGACATCAGTTTACAGGGTCAGTTCTTGGTGAACTGGAGAAACAAGCCTGAAGTTTCACTTAATGCAAAAGTCTCTCTCACACACAAAACCTCAAAAGCCAGGGGTCCAATGTAAGGTGTGCCCTTCAGAAATTACTGTTTTAATTTTGGTTCAGATTTTTCTGCAGAACATACTTTTTGTTATGCCAGAGTTTTGGGAAAGAGTAGTTTATTTTAATAGTCACGGTTGGCTTTAGGAGTTTTAGGGGCTGCAGCCCCTAATTCTGAGTCAGATTCTTCTTCAGTAGATGATGATGAAATTTCTCCATGACTTCTCTAGTTGCTGTCATCTTCATTGTTGTCCTCCCGAGGCTTTGCTGGCTTTTTTGGCTTTTGCAACTGCTCCAGAAATTCTTTAGCCTTTGTGACAGAGTCAATCCTTTCTTTCTTACTTGAAGAAGATGCCTTCTGGAATAATCCATTTGTAGGGAGTAGCAGTTTTTTGGAGAAATAAGACTAAGTCTTTATATTTCCTCCTCTTCTTTCTTATTTCAAAGGAAATGTCTTTTAATACTTTAATTTCTCTGTTGTTGACTTTCAGGATGATTCCATTAGTTGCTTTAAGTATCTGGTCTCTGATATGCCTTTTGGAGAACTTGACATAAATTTCACTAGGCAGATTTTTTTTCTTGATATATTCTGAATATGTCCTGTAGGCCATATCCATCTCGCTTTGAAGGAAATCCATTTTCAAGTCTGCAACCGGTCCCAAAACAACACTTAAAGTCTTTTTCAAGTCTTCTCCTTTTGTCTCTGGAACCCCTTGAAATCTTAAAACATGGTTTGACTTTTGCATTTAAAGCTATAACAATTGGAGTTCATTGGAGGGTCTCTTCCCCCCCTTTCTCTACATGTTTTTGAAGCTTTGTGGTTTTGGCATAGACTTCCTTGACTGCTATAGCTGTTTGCTCTGCCACTTGCTTAGTATCATTCAGTTGACTTTGCAGAGTTGCAAAATTCTGGTTGAGAGTTGTCATTTGGTCCAGCAGAGGTCTCAATGCTGCTGCAATCATTCCAGAAAAGTCTGTAGCCACTTCCGGTCTCGTGACTGGGGTGGCTGGACTGTCATTTCCTGAAGGAGGTTTCATTTTTGGCACAACTTTCCTCCCCACCATTTTTTAGTTGTTTACTTTTCAGAAAAGTTTTAAAAATTCTATATTGCTTGAGAGATTAGAACATTTTCTCTCCAGTGTTCTTTATATCAGATGTTATTTGCTTATATTCCTGCCCCCCCACCACCACCTTACAGTGCTCTGTTGTTTGCCTATGGGGGTAAAACCTCCATACCGCTTTTCTTTTTTGGGGGGTGTCTTTGCTTATCTGCTTGTCTGGATGTTTTGCTTTAACAGGAAAAACTCACACTTCATCATGGATCATATGCTGAGGTAAGAATTTCTCTCGATCACCGTTCACTTGTCCTGGTGTGTGCCCCTAACGCCATTGCTGGTTCCACGGCAGTGAGACCATCAGAGCTCAGAGGTACCTCAATCCCTTGGCAGCGTGCCTCGGGAGTGGTGCCTCTCACGCTCCATGGCTGGGGCCCCCCTACAAGGGCCCCAGGGGTGGTGTGGACAATCGCACCCCCTCCCATCCGCCGGGTCATGGATCGCGTTCCCTGGAGCTCCAAAGGGATGCGTCTGCCATGTAGGTTGCCAAAAACCAGATGCTGCCATGGCTTTTCCTGGGTACACATGTGTGTTGGGGGGGGCACTTGTGAAGATGTCTCCTGGAAGGAACCCAGGCTGCTTCCAGGCCCAGCCACCGTCTCTTGCCCCACTATCCCGCACCTGAACACAGATGCCTCGAATTAGAGCGATGTGGCAGAAGCCTGCCTGCTGCAGCCGCTTTGTCGCAGAGCACCATGTTTATATGGTGCGTCCGAGCACTGTTAATAGGTTAATAATCTATCGAGCCCCGAAGTCATTTCAGCCATTCTGGAGAGCGAATTAATCAATATGCTGCCACTCGAGGTGAGGGGGAAACAAAGGCAACAGTCTCAAATGTGCAGCAGCACTGGAGTGCCGAGTGCTGCAGAGGGAGCACAGCGAGACACTCATTAACCTACTTTCCCACGCAGCTGATGGCTGAGCAGGGCACGAAGCAAGGGAAGGGAGGGGAGGGGAAGGCGGGGTGGGGTGGGGCGGGACAGCAGGCAGGCCTGAGCAGAGCCCTCGTCAAGCCGGTGCCCATAGGTGACTGCCTAAATTTTGTCTATGACGGGCTGGCCCTGCCCCCAACAGAAAGGCCATAACCTTAAACAGGACCAACAAGCAACACAGCTTAATGATTCACATGTTATAAGGCAAATCTGCATGTATCTGACCCAGCTTCTGAGAAGCTGAGGCCAGGGCAATGGCTGCCTCCTTATTGCTCAGATGAGCCCAGGTTTCCAAATTTCCTTAAACATTTATTAATCCAACCTTGGTCTTCTTCAGGCAGGATCCAAACTATGTGAAAGGTTGTCTACAAAGCCAGGATGAATATGCTACCAATATATTCTGATCATCATATAAATTTTGTTTATTCCAGGTTGATGGGGAAGAGAGCAGAGGAGAGTAAACCTGAAACACTCATTCCCCCCCCAGCCCCAAGCCTGATGCCAGTGGATTTCACGTGTCCTTGACTGGAAGACATGAATACGTGCCTTATATTGAATCAGACCACTGGTACTCTCAGGCTGGCATTTTTTAATGCTCAAAGTCGTAGGCTTTAGCTTTTCTTATATGAAAAAAATGCTTCCAAACCCTTCATCATTTTACTCACTCTTTTCTGTATCTATTTCTAAAAATAAAATATCCTTTGGTTTGGGGAACACAATTCTCAGATGTTTTTCTCTAGGCTAGTTGTGAGGAATTGGATAGGATTACTCAAAAAGGAAATGGTTTGAGGGCTTTTAGTCTGTGGCTGTTAAGAATGACCCCATCCAAACGGACAGCAATCTGAGATACACTGCTGAGAAAGTCCAGAGCGGAGTCATGCTGTTGCAAGAGACATTCCATGAGGCTGTTGGACATTTACACAGGTCTTGTGTTGCAGTTCTGTAACCCTTTCTAATGTGCTGCAGATGTGACCAAGCTTTGAATTTTGTATGTATCGAGTTCTCATTTTCTTCTTTCAGACAGCATTGGATTTAAGCTCTTGCTGTGGGAGTTATTGGTGCACACCACCATTTCTGGATGGGAAATGAATTGTGTTAATTCACTTGGTTGTAATGAAAAGGCTGAAGAAGTTGGTCCATTAATGGGCAAGCTACTAAAGCTTTAAAAGAGTAACAAAAGCCTACACTTGAGACAGGAAACAGACAGTGCATCAAGCTCAGCTCTGCAAACCCGGCTCATATTTTATTTGTTAGCAGAAATGGCTGGGACTGCCTTAGCCTTAAGAGAATTGTGCAGCTAGTCAACAAGTAAGGAAAGGACCAGAGTCTCTACAGTCGCTCTGGGAACATCTGTTTTCAGAGTCAGGGAAAAAATGGTACTGCCAAATAAAGATCTTAAGACTCATAAATACTTTATTTTCATTGCCCCCGAGCCTTTCCAGGCTCAGGAACCTATCGCCTTATGTTTCTTTGCTACAGAATGAAAAGTTACCAGATCATTTTCATATTCCATTCCTAGACATTATACTACGCTGAATACTTTCTAAAAATCAGGATTGTATTCAGGTAAAGTTAATTATTGTTTTTCTACAAGAGATTTGCAATTCAGTATCTTTGTCAACTCAGTCTATAAAATCGTTCTTCCACACACCATCAACCTCTGATTTTCCATTACTCAAAAATCACCATACTCCACAGCTCTGTTGTTGACCCACTTATTTCCTTCCAAAATCACAAGCTCCCCCCTTCTCTAGGTCTTATGTGCCTTTTTTCACGAAACTCTATTTCCTTCCACCCTTCAGTTCTTCAATTTCCCAACTCCTCCATAATTTCTTGCTATCAGCTATCTGCTTCCTAAATATGTCATTCCCGCCTTCTTGACCAGTGTCTCTTTGGTCCCCTTTCCTTTGCCAGCCCAAAGGATGGCTCTTGTGCTGAGACTTAGACATTACACCAAATGGAGAGGACAGGATGATCTGGTAACTTGCACTTCCTGTTCTCTGTATGTAAATTGTAAAACTGCTTTGTGGCTTTCCTCCCATTTGAGATGTGTCTTGGATATGGAGAGTAAGGGCAAAAGCAAGAACTGAATTTTTAAAAACCCAAAGGCCAGCTTTGTGTATGTTTATGAGTTGTATCCAATATCTCCATTCTGCTAGTGATGATGAACTTCTCAGGGCCAAAATACATATTATGTATGGTAGAGGTGCCCAGCCTGACTCTCTGTTCATGTGGGAACTAACATTTAAAAACCTATTGTTCCAAGCAGCTCAGAATGCGTGAGAGGAAGGCGGGGCTTCAGGGTTCCCCCCTCTTCCATTTTTGCCAGTTGGAACAGCTGTGAGGTGCCTGTTTGCCCCTTCCTCAGGCTCCAGATGTCCATCCCAGGGTACCTGGAGCCCAAGGAAGGGGTGAACAGGCCCCTATCAATGACCATTTCTGCTGGCAAAAATGGTGCAGGAGGAAAGCTTGGAGCTCTGTCTCCCCCCTCACAACATTTGAAGCTGTGCAGAGCCACTGAGGCTGAGTCCACACTGGCAGTTTGCAGCAGGAGCCAGTTGTGGCAAAAAAGCCCCGGAATAAACTGTCCTGGGTTTTCCCAGTCGCACTGATATGGGAGCATACCAGGGGACAACTGATGCGGGAGCATACCAGGAGGAGGCATGTGGGAGCGTTCAGACTGCTGGCCCGGAGGTGTGGCTGTAAATGGCTTTTTCCTGGTAAATCGGCTGGATGCCTATGTGTGTATGAGCACATGATTGCCCATGCGCTCATGTGCTCATACACACATAGGTATCCAGCTGATTTGGGGAGGATCCCATTGCGCATTGTACGGTAGAGCAGAGCACAGCCAATCATATACGTCTTATGCGGTAGAGTGGAGCACAGCCAATCATATGTGACAATCATATGCGCCGGGAGCAACGCGGGTTGCTCCTGGCTTTTTGGCTGAGCATTCACGCTTCCAGGAAGCAGACTCACGTGGGATAAAGGCACTCTCCAGGATTTGGTACCACTTGTAACAGGGATCTTTTTAACGCGGGAGCAAAGCGGAACAGCACGGGTTGCCTATGGGTGGGGAACGCCAGGCAGATGTGCCTGTGTGAGCACCCCCTTTAATACGCTTGGGAAACGTGGCTGAAAAGTGGCTATAGCGGGGCAAATTGCCAGTCTGGACTCAGCCTGAGAGGTTTCTAAAAGTTAGACCCTGTGTAAACAAGTGACTAAGAGTTGGGTCAGCACCTGTCACCTGACTTGTGTCACATGTAACATGTAATCTGACCCTTAGGTAGAAGGATTTTTCACTGGTGTAAACTCATGGGGTGATGTTGAGCCAGCCACTCCCCCTCAGCTAAACCGACCTCACCGTGTTGTTGTTGTGAGGTTAAAATGGAGGAAAAGAGCACAATGGTATAAACTGCTTTTGGTCCACATTGAAGAGAAAAGCAGGGTATACAGATCAAGCAAACATATCTGTAACAAACAAACAAAGAGCTTCCCTTTTCCCTGTGCAGTTGAGCTCAGGTGTGTTCACTAATCTCTGAACCCTAATTTTTAATCTATAATAAAGGTACATTTTATGATCAAAGCTGATCCTGATGTAGTAACCTCAGGTTATGGTGCTGGAAGAATTCAGTTGTATCATAAAAAGTTTGTTCTGTTACTCTTATTACTTTAAATTCTGATTGGTAAATGGCTTAATGAATGGGAATATATAAAAATGTGCTATTCAAAAAGCTATTTTAAGTTATGTGAAACTGACCTTTAAGATCCGTCTTTTCTTGGGGCTTTCCCCCCTTCAGCCCCCCACAAGCCAGTAACTTTGTTAGAGCCAAAGCAATACGAACACAAGGCTGAACGTCAGCCCACTACTACAAAAGGATGCAATTTATCAGTTCCAAAGAAAAACACCACCTGACAGCGGCAAAAGTATGGGTATTCATTACATATCTAAAGGCTATTGATCAACAGGCTGTTTTAAGATTCAATAGATTCAAGCTTAGCTGATTTTCATGGCTGTTTGAATGAGCTTATGATTCCAAAGCCATGTTCTAAACAGTGCTTTGTCACCAGTCTGCCAAGTGAAAATCACGGGAGACATTAATAAAGCACCAGCAAACAAACTGACACCTCCAAGGTAAGGTGGGAAATCCACAGCATTGCCCATAGAAAAACAGGAGTAAACATTCAAAGGAAAGGAGTCTGGCAGACAGCTGCAGTATCAGTGTGGTTGGTATTCGCATCTGAAGTTCAAAAGGTTTTCTTTAAGTCACAATGCCAGTTCTTAGCACATTCTTTCTCAGTGTGGGTTTCATAGGGGAAGGGACAAAGAGAGAGAACAAGGGAAATATCAATCAAGAATGAGATTCAAAAAGTGAATCCACTTTCTGGTTAGATTGAGCCAGTACGCGTGTGACATCCCACTTGCTATCACAGTGTATCCCGGTAAATAACTGTTTGGAATCCTTTTTAGCAAACATTAAATTGGGGAGCTTGAACCAATGCTGGACTGCTCTAACAGCTTTGTATTCAGCTTAGGCTGACACAAGGGACTTCACCAACAGGTAGGCTCTGCCATTAGAAGGGCTAGTGGCTGAAATTCAGACCCAGCTAGCAAAGTAAGTTCTACAGCTGCCTCTTTTGCTTTCCACTTGAAAAAAAAAAAAAAACTGAATGGCGGCGGGAGGGAGTAGCTGGACAATGAACTGACAGACCTCCTAATAAGGTTGCCAGGTCCCTCCAAGCAGCTGGCAGGGGATAGGGAGTGGGCTTACCAGGAGCAAAGAGTTTCATCCAGTTGTTCTGCAACATGCCCAAGTGATTTCCAATGTGACCTGGAAGTGATATAGGCACATGGGGTGATGCTCTGTTTTTTGGTCAAAAACTCTGTGGTAGCTTCTACCATAGAGTTTTTGCCCTAAAACCAGAAAGTCACCCCAGCGTCCCTGACATGCCTACATCACATAGGCATATCACTAAAATGTCAGATGCTCCTCCTTTTTTTCAGTAAGTCCCCCTGCCAGGCAGCTGACTGATGGTGGAGAGAGAGGGCCTGGGAACGGGCAACCCTTGCCTCACCAGGGAGGGGGTCTGGCATCCCTACCTCCTAAGTTTAAAAATTAACATTTGAGAATGCTGGAAAGGGGGATGCAAATGCACTTCAAAATTTTCCATTTTAATTTCAGGTAAGGGGGGGGGGGTTGGAAAGGGCATGCTTTTTGGGTATCAAAATTCTGGAATGTGAAAATTACTTGTAAAGCTTTCTAATCTCAGAAAAAAGAAAGATAAACATTAACTTTTATCTTTAGAGCTTGAACTTAACCTATTCTTAGCAGAGTCTCAGATGTTCTTTATACAGATAATGGTTCCAGATGTATTTACTAACTCTTTTCATTTATAATCCACTTTTATATTATTAAGGCGCAAAAAACGATTGTAAACATTATATGATCACCACTTCTTGGGTTTTTAGTGGTTATCTTTACTTTCTCTCATAGTTTGTAGTTGTCCCTTCCCTTGATTTCTGTGTAGTTTTTAGAAAAGCAATAATAATGATTAAAAAGAAAAAGAAAAGCCACGGCCGCCTCTCTTCTTTGGCACCTGGGAGGCCAGTTGAAGGGAGACCTGAACCCATTTCCAGAGAGATGCACGACACATCCCAGTCGTGCCCTTGAAACCAGACCGCTGGCACTCGCAGAGGGTGCAAGGGGGGTGCCAGGAAATTGGTGGGCACATGGGGGGGCACCAGAAGGTATCCTCGCCTAGTGTGCAAAAACCTGGGTTGGGAGATCCTGGGTTGAATGATCATGAGTTCTTTAATGGATCTCAAAGCAGCGTGCCTTTCTTTGTCAAGGGAATCCCCCCTTTTTTCCTCCTCTGGCCATGCCCTAGAATCTGGTATCTTGTGCCTCAGAGTTGCTGTGATACATCCTGGGGCAAAATCGGTGAATTGACAAGACTCTTGAGCTCTGCTTTGGGCTTCCTGGTTTGTCTGCCCAGGAGTGGCTGGGGACTCAGCAGACACACATGCAGTCTCACCAAATGCATATGCAAAATAAAGTATTCTTCACATGGCATTTGTTGTTGCAGCTGCCAAAGCTGATAAGCACCACACACCATTTACAAACCCGATTATCTCTTAATGAAGGCCTTCATTCCAAGATGAGCATTATAGTCCTGAGAGTACTCCACTCCAGTGCATAATCTGAGTTTGTTGCTGGCCTTCTTGCCTCCTATTTTGACATCTGCCTGGTGGTTGTGAACTCCTTTGAAGGCCTTTCTTTGAGGCCACTATCTGTTTTGAGAGCCTTGAATGATATTATGGCAGTGGCATAGCTTCCAGGGACCTAGGGTTCCCTACTCTAGGTTAGAAAATTCCTGGAGATTTTGGGGGTGGAGCCTGGGGAGGACAGGGTTTGGGGAGGGGAAGGACCTTATTAGACTATAACAAGAGGCGGGACCCGCGATATTCGCGGGGGGAGGGAGCACTCCAGCCGCCAAGCTTCCCCCCTCCCTCCCCCCCCAGCAGCGTCGGCGGCAGCGGCAAGGCCAGCCGGCCCGCCGAGATTCCCCCACCCCAGCAGCAGCGGAGGGCGGCGAGGCTCGCCAGCCCACCAAGCCTCCCCCTCCCTCCCTTTCAAGCAGCGTGGCGGCGGCGGCGGGGGGGGAGGCCGGCCGGCTGGCCCGCCAAGCTTCACCCTCCCTCCCCAGCGGCGAGGCCGGCTGCCCGCCAAGCCTCCCCCTTCCTCCCTCCCCAGCAGCAGAGGCGAGGCCGCCTGGCCCGCCAAGCCTTCTCCCGCCCTCCCATCCCAGCGGCAACGGCCAGTTTGTAGAGCGTTCCCTGCGCATGTGCAGGGAGGGCTCTTTTACTTTTTTGGGGATTTAAAGATCCCTGTATAATTTTTTAAACTTTTTAGATTTTTCTGCACACGTGGGGACTGCCCCACGTGCGCAGGAAAATCTCCCTGCCCCCCAGGTGCCCCCGATGTGCGGATTTAGATATCCGCACATAGGGGGCCACTTGGGAATTAGATATATAGATGCCATAGAATCCAGCCTCCAAAGCAGTCATTTTCTCCAGGGGAACTGATATTTATTGTCTGATGAGTTGCAATACCTGGAGATCTCCATGCCCACCTGAGGGAGAGCAACCCTAGCTGACTGAATCTTTAGACAGCCAGCATGGTATAGTGGTTAACTGCAGTGGACCCTAATCTGGAGAACTGATTTTGATTCCCCACTCCTCTATATGAAGCCTGCTGGGTGGCCTTGGGCCAGTCAAAAATGTCACAGAACTCTCTCAGCCCCACCTACCTCACAAGATGCCTGTTGTGGGAAGAGGAAGGGAATACGATTGTAAGCCCTTTGAGACTCCTTAAGGAAGAGAAAAGTGGGATATAAAAATCTACTCTTTCTTCTCAAGTGGATGACACATGTTGTCATGAATAGGTGCTACAGTGGCAAAGATTCTATTACCACAGAACACTGGTAACAATTGGTGAAAAAGTCGGATTTGTTCTGTTACTGGAGGTTGTCTTAGAGGAGCCTGGGCTCTTTTTCATTTCGTGTTCTCTTCAAAGGGGATGAAGGTGACAAAAATTAGTTAGATGCATTATGGATTATATTTTATTGTGATTCCCCTTTTTGTATTATTGTATTATTAACTTCATTGTCTAAGTTAGGGTTTGTAATGCTGCCTTGGCAAATCCTGGGATATTTGGGGGTGGTGCATGGGGTGTTGGAGAAAGGACAGCCTGCTAAAGTCTAGTTACTTTACGGCTGAAATAGTTACGTCCATTTGTACCCTAGGGGGAGCTGTGGAGCATTCTCTAGTGTTTAAGGTTTGTGAAATGTTTTCTCTTGCAGTTCAGCCTACCTCTTGTTGATTTTTCTCTCTGCTATGTGTTGGTATGTGTTAGTGCTTGTTCTCTGAATGTTTTCTCTTACAGTTCAGCTTACCTCTTGTTGATTTCTTTCTCTTCTATGTGTTGGTATGTGTTAGTGCTTGTACTCTGTAGGCCGCTCTGTTGCATTAATGGCCTGCAGTCAGTTATTTTCTTTTTTTGCAAAAATCCTGTTGCAGTGAATTCATTGCAGGCAAACTCCAAATGTAGACTGGATTATTTCCTGAACTCTGCCAATATGGGGAGCATAGATTTTGAGGAGGATGCGATGTCACTCCCAGGGAGATTGTCTGGGCTGCCTCCCTTAGGCTCTGTAGTCTGTACCATAGAGATTAGGGGAAATTCCAATAGTGTCACTATGCTCAGGCCAATTTTTATCCCACTCCTCGATTCCTTGAATGTGGAAAATGGGACCTGGGGATGGCTAAATAGGAAGCCCTTGGGTATTTATGTATATTAACTCATCCTATTTCTTCCTGTCCCCTAATACATTGCTGTGGGAAGAGGTCATATAGGAGGTACTCAGAGACTGTGGGGTTTGTCACACCTGTAACCATTTCAGGTGCTCCACCCTAGAGAGAGAGAGAGAGTCTAAGGAATATGGGATTTTCCTTGTACAACCCAGGGAGGAAGGAAAGTCAAGGTGTTCTCCCTTCCATAAGACAAAACCTTGCGAGTGGCAGCTAGGTTCATCATCCCTGGAGCCCAAATGGGTGAGAAGGGGAAGTTAAAGTATTCCAGGGTGGGCCCTTCCTCTCCCATATGACATCTCCTATGAGATGCAGTGCTGTGCATATGGCTATGCCCTCAGAGCTAGTTGTTACAGATGCCTGTAGAAACAAACATTGTCCTCCTAAGCAAAAGTCTTAAGCCTGGTACATACAACTGCCCCACATACTCACTGAATGCATGGGGAAGGAGAGCAGGAGTGAGCCCACTGGCCGCCCCACCCCTGTCATCTCACAACTGCATGGTCATCTGCTGGGTTAACCATGCAGAGATTGCACAAACTCTCCCTCCCCATGATCAGCAATGTTTCAAAACCAATTGATAGCAGGGAGGAAGAATTCACATGCCCATGGCCTTCATAGGGTTGCCCCTGCAGATGACCAGGCAATTGCATGAAGGCAGGAAGTAAGGCCAACGCATTCACTCTCACATCCCTTCCCCATCTGTTCAAGTGAACAGGTGGGGCTGTTGTATGCACTGGGTTTAGGATTATGCTATAAATGTCTCAGTGCCTCCAGTGACACCACCTTGGACACCTCTGGTGGCTAAACAGGAAGGCAGAAGGAAGGAAACTTACTTTTCTGTGAAGCATTTCTCCCCCTTGAGAAAGACCATTAAAGGCCCCCCTTCTGTTTACTCAGCTACTTTATTTTTTTCCCTTCATCTTTTCAAAGCCATTGGATCCCCTTTATTGCTTCTCATCTTCCTCAGCAGCCATTCTTGGAAGGTTACAAAGTCAAAAAATTACAAATGGCAATATTAGGCATGGTTCAGATCAAACAGCCACTTTTCAGTTTTCCCACATGGTCTTTAAGCATCAACAGTATAGGCACATGCCTCACCAATACTCAATATAGCCTTGTAAAAATCCTCTGTATATGCTGGAATCAAGAGGCACCAAACTGCACATCAGCAGAAATTTCTCAAACCATCTTGCTTCCTAACAAGTAATGCTTCCATAGATAGGAACAGTTCTCTTTATTTTTAAGAAATTCCAATACTTGTTCCAAGAGAACACTATAAATTCTACAAGTGTACTTAGGTTATAGAGTTTGAAAAAATATGAAGACCAAGAATTGAATGGCCTCTCCAGATGGGAAAGAATTCGCTAACTTGTTGCTTGCCAGTTTCAGATTTTCAGTATGTTAGAATTATCATGTGATATTCTTGAGAGAGTTTGGAGAGAAAAAGAGGGCAGCTTCAGGAGAGTCACTAAGCTTTCCACCAGACAAATGGAATACATTTCTGGTGAACCACTCTGTAAAGCCTTTTTTGCCCAGTCTTGGTGTGGAAGAAGAGTGGGTGACACAGGAAAATTATTCCATTTGTTCCCTTTTATAATCAATCACTTACAGGAAAATAAATCCTGTCACAATCTTCCAGAGTCAACATAGCATGTGAAATGCATTGGCTAGTTAGAGAGGTGTTGTTGAATTCTCACATCAATCCATAGCTTTCTCCCAAGAAACAATCTGCACTAAGCAGATCTGTGACCTAAGAGCTAGTGCCCTGTTTCCTAGCATTCCCCTGAGCAGAATTTGAAGCCTTCCTTCATCTTAAGAAAACGTCTTCCAACTTAAGTGGCTGTCATTCCAATAAAAGGGCCACTTAAGTTGGAGCAAGGACCTTCCTCCAGCCAGAGATTGGATACATGACATTGTGGTGTAGTGGTTAAAGAGTCAAACAAGAACTGAAGGGAGCTGGGTTTCATCTCCCAGTCTGACATTATGTTCATCAGTTCAGCTCATAAGGTAATTTTGAGGATAAATGTGGAGTGGCCCATCTGACCTTTTTGGAGGAAGAACTGGATATAAATTGAATAAATAATTGATCTTTCATCTAGGCATTCACACACACATTTATGTCTAGAATATATCTGTTTATGCACAATATATGTATTAGTGATCTATCGTACGGTAGATAAAGTTGCAGGGTAGAACATTAAAAACTCTGGCATGGAATGGGTTACATTTTGTATAGTTGTAATTTGTCAGGAAGGGGGTTAATGGGACCTTTATTTTGTTTAAGGGAATGCAGTACAATCACATATGTTAGAAATCCAAGGCAGCAGGTCAGGAGGGCCCCCCCAAAAAAATTCTGCAATCGGGCCTAACTCATCTCCCCTCTTATTCTTTTTGTGTAATTTGAGCAACTTAGAACATTGCTTGAGTTCCCAGCTTTGTAATTTAACCTTTCAATTCATAAATTCCAGCTTCACTTCAACCTTCCCCAGAACCATCCCAGAAAGTCATATAAAGTTGATAAATGGTCATAGACATTTTGCTTTTACTTTGCAGCTTCTCTGTTTATTTAACCAAGAGCAGCTTCTTTAGTCCTGACCTGGTCCTTGTCAAATACACAGTGTTTGTGAAACTTCTCATGCTCCCATTAACTCTTAAGCTGTTTCCATTGCCACATTTGATTAATAGCCCAGGTACTACAAATGCCATTAGAACCAGTGAGACCCAACAGAACACTCAATAAATACAAAGAGCAAATGCTCTTTTCATGGTCACCATGCAAAGAAAAATGCTTCAGTTCTATGATACATCTACTGTAAAAAAAAATTATTTATGTTCTCCCCCACTTTCCTTGGACTAGGATCTGGGAGCCCTGGTTCACATCTTCGTATTACCTTGGAAACTTGCTGGGGAGACTTGAGGCAGTCACTGTTAGTTAAACTTACCTCACAGGGTTGTTACAAGTATAAAACGGAAGAGGAGAGAGTGATGTTGTAAACTGTTTTGGATCCCTGTTGGGGAGAAAAGTGAGGTATAAATAAAATAGATTTTTAAAAAAATATATTCAGGGACTATTGACATGACTTTACTGTTTAGCTGAGGTACTCAGTTCTCTTGTGATAGTCGTGTGGTGGTTTTACCACAGATACAACTTATGGATGGAGCACCCCCATCGTAAGTTCTCCAAAAGGAGGTTTATGACCAGCACACTGATATATCAGCTAAGCTGCTGAGACAGCCTCTTACATGGCTTAAAAAGTATTCAAGGGTTCTGTTGAGAATACCAGTGGCCATAAGAGCTGCACAGAACCTCCATTTCAAAGGTAGGACAATAACAGGCATGGCTATTTCTTGGCTTGTTGAACTCTCAAAGCCTCTGGTTAGGCATTGTGGGAAACAGAGTAATGGCCAAGATTAATCCTTCATCTGATTCAGAAATGTTCTCCTTATGTTATTGTGTTTTTGTTACCAAGGCAAAAGGTAGATAAATATAATTGAAATTAACCCCATAAAAATGAATTGGTGTACTACAAGTGACGTAATTTCATGTTTGCCTTTCCTTTTCATGCAGTTAAGAGCAGACTGAAAAAACACAGTGGCCAGTGATGTAATTAGATTTATCCTCCCCATTTGACAATACAGACACTCTGAGGAATGGTATGGCTCACTTAGCAGACTGAACCACCATGTCTCTATCAAAATTCCATAAGTGCTCTGTACAAAGAATAGCTGTTTGGATAATGCTCAGAACAGTTTTTAAAGCTGTAGGAAAGCATCCACCATCTGTCTACACTAA
Organism: Gekko gecko; assembly: GCA_029375565.1. Classification (NCBI taxonomy): domain Eukaryota; kingdom Metazoa; phylum Chordata; class Lepidosauria; order Squamata; family Gekkonidae; genus Gekko; species Gekko gecko. Next base: position 63,178,987 of record JAPDNY010000001.1, on the reverse strand, counting down.
ATGATGCTTTTTGAGAACCACTGGGAGCATGGCACAAAAAACAAGAGACCTTTCAAGAGAAAAGGTCCTTCCTGTTGTGGAGGTACAGATCATCACTGCTTTGACACAACAGGAGCTGCACCGCCCATGCTGAGCCTTAATTTAGGTCAGCAATGAGCATGAGAACTGACACTTTAAACATGTGAGCTGCAAATGCTCTACTTCAGCATGCAGAACCATCTGCACTACATTAACCCTTGAAGCATCCCCTGGAAATGCCACCCGCTACTCATTTTGTGCCCCTCTTCCTCTTGCATTTCCACTGGAGCATTCTGCTACAGTAGTGCTGTAACTACTGGCATAGGGTTTAGAATGAGAGCAGTTATGAGGAAGAGAGGCAAAGTAAGGGATGAATGTATATCCAGAGTTACCTATTATGATAAAATCTCAGCCCTGTCAACATAATCATTACTGATGCCAATAAATGTTATAACAACGTAGCCTCACTGTGACCTGGATGTCCTAGGCTAGCCCAATCTTGTCAGACCTTGGAAGATAAGAAGGATCGGTCCTGTTTATTATTTGGATGGGAAACCACCAAAGAAGTCCAGAGTTGCTACACAGAGGCAATGGCAAACCATCTTGAACATCTCTTGCCTTGAAAATCCTATGGGGTTGCCACAAGTTGGCTGTAACTTGAAGGCACTTTCCATCACCAACAGTCTCAGGTTATGTTTTAGACACAGTTATAAGGAAAGGCTTGCTTGGTCTATTTCCATGTAATGAATGAAGGAGCAGGATAGCTTGAGTTCATATTTTGTAGTTTAGCTGTTTTGGATCTAGAGAGCACAAGAATTGATGAAATGTGCTTGGGGCTCCAAGTGCATGGAGAATGTTCACATCAACAAAAATTGGCATCAGGATGATGTGGTGCTTGCATGGAGGCCCTCAACATTGTGGTAGTAGTAGTCAAAGGCAACAAGGCTTTTTAAAGTGAAAGGGGGGTTAAAATGTCTCAGTAAATTAAGCTTTGTCAGTTTGGAGATCTAAGCCTGTGGTCACACTACGGGCTTAGCATGATCTGGCAACACCTCTAATTACACCATTTTATTTTTGTAATGGGAAGGTTTATCAGACATCCCGCCCTGAATCAGCTTCACAGCACACTTGTCCGATGGTCAGTTGTCCAGATTGCTGAGGCATTTGGGGATTTTGTGTTTTGGTCTTTCACCCATGTGCCTAAGTGTGTATACGAAGCTCTGGTTCCTTTTTGACAGCTCCACAATCCCTCCGCCAAGTATTCCAGCCCCCCGCAGCCTACTTCCCTTCACCTCTCTTTCTTGGAATACATTGGGTGTTTGTGCAGATTTACATGGGAGTGGTTCCATTGACTTCAGTACATTTACTCTTGTGTCAATCATGGGATGCTCTCAAACAGCAATTCTTATGCAGAAACAGTAAAGAGGGGTTGGGGGGTTGTTGCTCAAAAACAACTCCCCAGGAGCTCCCGATCCAGAATGACTATATGGCCGCTTGGATGGACAAGTGGTGACTGCCAATGCTGGGGGCAATTATGTACATGTTGTTACCTGAATTTTTAAAAAAGGAGGTGGAAATGGAAGGGAAGGGTCAGACTTCCCAAACAGCTTGATTTCTCAACAGGAGAATTCAAATGTGGGGTGAAAGTGCTGGCATCCATAAAGACTGGACTTTCTTCGGTGTCCAATAACTCTGCTTCGAAGATGGGACAGAACAGGGTGGCGAAGACTAGGGAATGAGAGGCAGATGTCGCTGTCTGATCATGCTCTTTAAATCTGGAACAATATCCAGCAACAATATCAGATGAAACTACTTGTGTGACCGCAGCCTCAGACTAAGGCAAGAAATTCCTAACATAATTTATTTAATACATTTTTATCCCTCCCTTCATTTAAGGAGCTCTGAGCAGGGTACATTGTTCTCCTCTCCTTTTAATCCTTACAAGAACCCTTTAAGGGAGGTCAGGCTAAGAAACAGTGATTGCCTCATGGCTACCCAGCTTAATGGCAGAGTAGGGATTTGATCCTGGGTCTATCAAATTCTAGTACAGTGCTCTAACCACTACATCTCACTGGCTCTTCCTGTTGCTGTCCTCCATGGTGCTGGCATTTAGAGAGTTATTGGCTGTGAGCAGAGATGTTCCATTTAGTCATTGCAGACTAATTGCCATCAGCAGATCTTTCTTCCATGAATCAGTCTAATCCCATATAATAGCCAATGGAAATAGTGGCCATCACTACATCCTGTGAGAAAGAATTCTGCATGTTAATTATTATTTTACGTGGATAGAGAACTGCCAGAAGTACAAGCTGGGTTTCGAAGAGGTAGAGGAACTAGAGATCAAATTGCCAACATTCGCTGGATTATGGAGAAAGAAAGAGAGTACCAGAAAAACATCTACTTCTGCTTCATTGACTGTGCTAAAGCCTTTGATTGTGTGAATCACAATAAACTATGGCAGGTTCTTCAAGAGATGGGAGTACCAGACCACCTCACATGTCTCCTGAGAAACCTGTATAAGGGTCAAGAAGCAACAGTTAGAACCAGATATGGAACAACTGACTGGTTTAGCATAGGAAAAGGAGTACAACAAGGATGTATATTGTCACCTTGCTTATTTAATTTATATGCAGAGTACATCATGCGAAATGCTGGCCTGGATGAATCACAAGCTGGAGTTAAGATTGCTGGGGTAAAGATCAATAACCTCAGATATGCAGACGATACCACTCTGATGGCAGAAAGTGAAGAGGACCTGAAGAGCCTCTTGCTCAGGGTGAAAGAGGAGAGCGCAAAAGTGGGCTTGAAGCTCAACATAAAAAAACTAAGATCATGGCATCCGGCCCAAGGGGAAGTCGTAGAAGTAGTGACAGACTTCACGTTCCTGGGATCCCAGATCACTGCAGATGGTGACTGCAGCCATGAAATTAAAAGACGCCTGCTCCTTGGGAGGAAAGCGATGGCAAACCTAAACAGCATGATAAAAAGCAGAGACATCACCCTGCCAACAAAAGTCCACATGGTCAAAGCAATGGTATTTCCCATAGTAATGTATGGCTGCGAGAGTTGGACTATAAGGAAGGCCGAGCGCCGAAGAATAGATTCTTTTGAACTGTGGTGCTGGAGAAGACTCTTGAGAGTCCCTTGGACTACAAGGAGATCAAATCATTCAATCCTAAAAGAAATCAACCCTGACTGTTCCCTGGAAGGCCAGATCCTGAAGTTGAAGCTCAAATACTTTGGCCACCAAATGAGAAGGGAGCATTCACTGGAGAAGACCCTGATGCTGGGAAAGATTGAAGGTCAAAGAAGAAGGGGACGGCAAAGGATGAGATGGTTAGACAGTGTCATCGATGCAATGAGCATGAAATTGAGCAAACTTCAGCAGACAGCGGAAGACAGAAGGGCCTGGCGTAATCTGGTCCATGGGGTCGCAAAGAGTCGGACTCGACTGTGCGACTGAACAACAACAACAATTATTATTTTAGTGAAGGATCTATACTCATGGGCATCTGAGCCCATGGCAGCCACGATTTTCCATTAATCAATGTTCACTTCTGGCTACTTCAGCCTGTGGCAAGACTGCCAGTGCACAAGCTGAAATTCAGGAACAAGCCAGGATATATAGCATAACCAAATGTACGAGAGATAACTGATGTTTACCTGGATCATACTATGTAAAATTTGCATAGGCCAAATCCCCCAGTTTCACTGCTTACTAAGCACCGGGTGTTCAGTGAAGCCACGCAGCAGATCTGATGTCCTTTGTAGGAATAAGCTCCAGGCAGAACTTTGCAAGGTACATAAGAATACAAAAAGCCTTCAACTACCCTTCCTATTTGCTTGCTTTTAGCTGCTTATCAGCCATTCAAGTCAACACTTGCACCTTCTTTCCAGTATTCTACTCATTAAGCCTGGGCTGGCTCTTCAGTTTACATTGTCTGGTGCCTTTGTCTGCCCTTTGCCATGTTAACAGCAGAGCACTGGGACAGAACCGAGTTCAGCGTCAGTGCACGAATTGAACAAGTTTACCAGCAAAAACAAAAACATTGGTCATTTATGATGCTGAAATGAATGAATGGAGTATTTTCAGGTCATGAATTATGTTTCTTTTCACGATTTCCCAGCCACAAACCACACACATTCAAGATGCCAAAAGCCATCACTTAACCTTCTACCCCCACCCTGCTGAAGGGGAAAATGCTTTCAGTGTAATTAATTATACATCACAGTTTAACAGAGGGTAATTTGTCATCTATTGTGGAATCCTGATTAGATAAAATCTCTAAATATCACTTTTATTTATTTATCTTTTAAACATGCCACCCAGCACCGCTCAGTAAAACAGATGGGGATTGTAATACTGCCTGACTTTAGCAACTAAAGTATATTAGGCACAGGACAGAAATGAAAGTTAAAAGTGAAAGATCCAAAAAAAGCTAGTAAGAATCATGGTGTGAAAAGGGTTTTCTCCTTTTCTTTTTGATGCCCTCAGAAAAAAAAATATGAGTGTTAGTTTTCCCAATTTAATTTTTTAAAATCTTTTAAGGAATTCATAGACTTTTAGTGATGACATTCAAACTGCCCAGATTGATTTATCATATTCTTGTGGAGTTCATCTGACAGGAGAGGGTTCCCTCTTTATGTCGACCTCCATGGGGTCCTTACTCAGCAGGAGAAGTAGTATTCACCACAACGTTAGCAGTCACTATTCTCACCATAATTGGTGTCTTGTTGACTGACCACAAGTAGGGGGGAATGCCCAGGTTATAGCATTCTGGTCTTTGCCCATCCACAGGCTGAAGGAACGGTATCCAAGTGAGTCCCAAGAGTTTGACCATGGGCATACTTTGTCTCTGTCTGCCCTTCCCACAGAACTGCTGCAGATTGGGTGGGATTGTCCCTCTATTCTGCCTTCTCTTCCAACTGTCTGTTGGCCAGAATCAGTTTCCATGCTTGCAGCAACCATTTTCAAACTGGATGTACAACCTGTTTACATCAGTGTTGCCTCATGCAAGTTATTTTCCATGGACTACTTTAGACTTCTTTTACATACAGCAAGATTTACCTGTTTGAACCAATCTAAGAAGACAGTTTATCAAAATATATTTGATCTTTTAAGATTTACCATACAAATGTTCAGCAGACTATAAATATGTTATTCATTGATTAAAATATATTTAATTTATTTAGACTATATTGGTTTCTAGGAGTGGTCTTGACTTTTATCCATATTTTTGTTTTCTGGTATAACCAATCTAAGAGACTTCAGTATTCTAGTGGTATATTCCAGCAATCTAACCAGGTCAATATTTAACACAAGCCTATTCCACAAGTAGAAAAAGGGCGTCTAAGCTTCTCAGTTTTGTTTTGGTGAATATTTAATTATAGGAAACCCAAAAGCAACAATTCAGTTCAAGCTGAGAAGAGCATTCATTCTAATAAAAGAATGTTTGCTCATTATCAGCACTGCCATTCAGTGAATAATGAAAGAGAGCACCAACAAAGCCTTTTGTTAATTTGAAAGGGGGGAGGAAACAGAGGTTACCAAATGTATACATGGTCATCTGGCACTAAATGGGGTATTTAGGGTGTGCATCAGAATGCAGGAGCATAATTATGCGTATGTTATTTCTAACCTATCTGTAAACAGCCTAGCAGTTTTCCAAAACCCATATCACTAGTAATTTTTTATGGTTTGGATTTTGCAGAATTTTGGAATCCTGAAAGTCTTTCTATTTAGTGTATTAAGGTTTCATTTTAACACAGTAAAATCAATAAATTGTGACTCTTAGGGGCTAACTAGATATTGCATGCAAATACATGCAGCAGAGTCTCATTGGCATTTTAATTTTAAAAAGTAGATCAGCTTTGTGGGAGAAGAACTGAGAGCACAAAAGGGAAAGAGGGAGGAAAGGATGTTTAATTTTTCTTTGCCAGTTATTTATCTGGTTTACCCCCCCCTTTGTGTTGTTTATTTGTTTTAGCATGCCAGCTTACAACTAAAATGGTACACAACAGTTCCAGCTATTACAATTAGTGTTGCCAGGTCTGGCCCGGCAACCAGCTAAAGACTGGGAGGGGCAGGGACAGGGGGGTAGCTGTCAGCAATGGTGTGACACCACTTTCTGGAAAACCTAGACGTTATATCAGGCCTCCCTAGGAATAGCCAGATACTCTACAGTAAAACAATAAGAATGTCTGGCTATTCCACAGAGATTTTAGTGGTACCAGAACGTCAGTAGTTCAGGAGTTCGAGACCCGAGTGCCACAAGATGGAGTGAGCTCCCGTCTCTGGTCTCAGCTCCTGCCAACCTAGCAGTTCAAAAGCAAGAAATTGCAAGTAGATAAACAGGTACCGCTTCAGTGGGAAGGTAACAGCATTCTGTGTACCTTGGGGTCTAGTCATGCTGGCCACATGACCATAGAAATGTCTCTGGACAGAGCTGGTTCTTTGGCTTGGAAACGGAGATGAGCACCGCATCTCTATAGTCGGATTCGACTGGCTTTTGAGCAAAGGAAACCTTTACCTTTACCTTTAGAACACTTGACAGCACTTCTGGATTTTCCATGGAAGTGACATTTGTCCTCTTTAGAAATAGTCAAAACCCCGGCAAGCCCATGAGCAACATCACACCATAGCTGATTGCCATTTTTAAAAAATCAAAACTATTCTTTGTCCTGTTACAGTCCGGTGGCACCTTTAAGACCAACTAAGTTTTATTCAAGGGTATGAGCTTTCATGTATACAGACACTTCTTCAGACATATTGAAATGGAAGTTAACAGTTTATATATAGAGACAGATGCCTCGACATAGGTGCACACAAAAGCTCATACCTTAAATAAAACTTTGTTGGTCTTAAAGGTGCCACTGGATTGTAACTTTGTTCTACTGGTTCAGACCAGCATGGCTGGCCACCTGGATTTTTCTCCTGTTGGTTGTTGGAGTGCCGACAGGCAAGGCCCACAGTGGGCACGAGATCTCCTGCTCCCAGAGGGCACATGGCAACACTAATTACAGTGGTTCCCAGCCTTTTTGACATGAGGACTCCTTTTTAATATAAAATTTTTTTGAACACACCCCACCTGATAGAATTTGTACTATTAGCATCTGCTGTTTGAGAAAATACATGACAAAAAGCTCAACATGACAAATCTTAGTGTGCATATGGATTCGCAGACCCCTTGCAATAATTCCATGGCTCCACAGTGAAGCACTGAGCTATTATTTTCCTATTATTATAAGAAAGATCAAATCACTTTTTGCATATATGTGAAGGGAATCTGATCTCAGTGCAGCCTCCTTTTTCCAGCAATAGGCGGTCATCCTAAACTTTTGACTGCTGATATGTTATAGTTTATAAGCACTCATATCTAGAAATCAGTCCCATGGTTTTGATATCAGTTGGACTTATTTCTGAGTATCGATTCTGAGTGTTGATTACAGGTTTAACTGCCTGTGCTTGTTCACAGTTCTTTAGAAGAAATTTGACCTTGCGTATTCTGGTGGTTGTTTTTTTAAATTGTGCCTTTTTAAAAGTAAAAGGACCAAATGTTTCCTGCTTCTAAATTTTCCGTTCTTTATTTGTTTACTGAATGCTGGTTCCCTGCTCTGTTTTCCTCTTTTACTAACTGCTAAGCATTAGGCATCAACTGCATAAAACTGAGATCTAGGAGTAATCCTCAGCCATGGCCATAAAGCTGACCTCAGTGACAGCTGTTGAAATTAAATGATCAAACATTCCCAGCACCCTAGAAGACCAGGAGTGTGGCAGGAAACTCTGGTTTATGTTAAGGGAAATATTTAATGTGGCCCAAACAGTCAGTGGGTAGTCTAGGTCTAAGACATAACAACATGGGCTCTGTCTCTGCAAATGAACAAAATGGTGATGCCATCCAAACTGAATACAACAAGCTTGTAATATGAATTTTCCCAATTCATTAATCTCTTTTGTTTCACAAGGGCTGCAGTCTCTCACACACTAAATAATCCACTTTCAATCCACTTTCAGGGCACTTTCCAACAGGATTTTACTGTATGAACTGGCAAAATCCAGTTGGAAAGTGCACTGAAAGTGGATTAGTGTGAGTAACCACAGTCAATATGAACTTTCCTGAATTCAAATTATTACTCACTTCACAGTTTTAATTTCAAGCTTGTGTACTGACTACACAATCACAAAAGCAGCACATATAGACAAAATACCACCTTTTTTTAAATGGATGCAATGGCATCACTTTCAGCTGCTTACCCAGAAGTGACATCACAGCATACCCCAACCATTTTCTCCCACTGTTCCACTGAGCCTTTGGACTTTTGTACCTCTAATCCTACCCTTGCCCTGACCTCGATGGACCAGGCTAGATTCTTCTAATATCCTTTATTTACCTCTGAAGGCTACAGTTCTTTAGTCTAAATGAACGTTTACTATCAAGTAAAGAGGCATAGGATTATGTTGCAGAGTGCAGACTTATGCCCAGTTTCTGAGCCAAGAACTGACTTGCAAAGCAGCAAAGCCAATAGGATTCATAGCAGCATGAAATGGGGGACCTGTAGCAGGAAGCTGGTGGAGGAAGCCATCAGTTTTGACAGCAAACCCAACAGGCCGTTCATTGCACCATTATGAGTTCAACGTTGCACTATATGAACATAATACCCTTGTTTCTTCTTGGGTTCTGTTAAAGTTGGTGAAAGTGCTCTTTTTCTTTCCAGTGGAGTCAGTATCATTTTCAGGAGGATGAAAAGAGGGCAGAGAGTTTGCAACACACACTTGTGATTTTAAAAGTCTGCCAGAGATTAACTCATACTATCAACTTTGTTCTGGCCTATTTCTCATTTTACATGCACAAGACCTTGGCCAATGACATCATGCAGTGGCTTGTGACCAAATACGAGCCCTGGGAAACAGGCTGCCTGCAGATAAAGATGAAATTCTAGATGAGTACACACGGTTGCCATTTCTCAGATCATGCTAATTACTGCAGTCCGTAGTTTGCAATACACTTTTGAGTTTCAAGGAATGACCCATAGAGAAATACAGGTAAAAGGGGGGAAGTGGTATTCTTGAGTGTGCATATGTGAAGGTGCCTAAGTTGCCAAATGCCTGCAGGGGACAAAATGTCCCGTCCCCTTAATTTGCAAGTGATATAATTTACTTCCATGCCATGAAAAGCTTCAACCTCTTTATTAAAAGGTCACAACGTTTTTCACCAGGCTCCATTTCTTCTCCCTTTTTGTTTGCAGGTGTCATGATCTGCGCAGGATGGAGACAGGGCCTAGAGGCCTAAACTATAGAAGGGACCTGTTTGGCAGTAGAAAGCAGACAGCCTACAATCCACACAATGATTGGGGATGGTTTTAGCCAATGGGAGTGCAGGGATTCTGGGAGGAGACTGTTGCATTCTTGTGGAGGTGTGTCTTAAGCTGTAGGCTGTGGGAAATAGTGTCTTTCCTCACACAGGAGTGAACTAAAAGGGACTGTGATAAACTCTCTGTGTTATGAGGAAACAGATCTTGCTGTCTCTCTGTGGTTCTCCCTCTCACGGAGTCACTGAGGGAGAAAGGCTGGCCTGAGAGGAGAAGGTCCCTCACTAGTCAGAGTGACTGTACAGGTAGTGAGGCCTGGTAACAAGGCTTGTAGGCCTTAAGTAGTAACAGTTATGGAGTAATAGGTAGCTGTGTTAGCTTTGTGTTCTTTTTGCCTTTCAATACTGTGATACCTTTTTAAAGCACCTTGCCTTATTTTCCTTGCCCCAATATTGTTCTTAATAAACCATTGTTAAGTACTGTGCTTGGTCATCACGCCTGTGTTTTCTCAGCTGTAAAAGGGGCATTTTTGGATGGGCTTGAGAGGATACCCTGGGCCTTATCAAGGGACCGTAAGTCCAGGGTGGTGTCAGCAGAAGGTGGTGACCCTCTGGGGTCATGACAGCAAGTGATCTCTCTGATTCTGTGCCACTAAAAAGCTACTACCTAGAAAACAACACTGTGACGTGGAGTGGCCACCAGGGCTGGGCAATGACTCCATACCATGATCAGCCAAGCTGGATGTAAACACTGCCTGGGTGGGCCAGAAGTGACACCATGTCAGCACTGGTAGGGTAGCCATCTCCCTCCCAGCTACATGGCTAATTCAGAGAAGGCAGAAAGGGGAAGGCAGGGCTCACTGGGACAAGAGGGGGATTGGATTCCTGATTCAGTGATAGTGGGATGGCTTCAGGCTGAAAGAAAGGCACAGGGAAGCACTGACTAGTGGCTGCCTCTAAGGGGACGAGGAGTACCCATCTGGAAGTAGGGTCGCCAATCCTGGCTTGGGGAATTCCTAGAGCTATGAACATAAGAACATAAGAGAAGCCAATGTTGGATCAGGCCAATGGCCCATCTAGTCCAACACTCTGTCACACAGTGGCCAAAAATACCAGGTGCCATCAGGAGGTCCAGCAGTGGGGCCAGGGCACTAGAAGCCCTCCCACTGTTGCCCCCCCCAAGCACCAAGAATACAGAACATCACTTGCCCCAGAACGAGAGTTCCAATCTATACCTTGTAGCTAATAGCTACCGATGGACCTCTGTTCCATATGTTTATTCAATTCCCTCTTAAAGATATCCATGCTTGTAGCCCCCACCACCTCCTGTGGCACTGAATTCCATGTGTTAATCACTCTTTGGGTAAAGAAGTACTTCCTTTTATCTGTTTTTACCCAACTGCTCAGCAACTTCATTGAGTGCCCACAAGTTCTTGTATGGCGAGAAAGTGAGAAAAGTACTTCTTTCTCAACCTGCTGTGTCCCATGCATAATCTTATAAATCTCGGTCATGTCACCCTTCAGCTGTCATTTCTCCAAGCTAAAGAGCCCCAAGCGTTTTAACCTTTCTTCATAGGGAAAGTGTTCCAACCCTGTTATCATTCTAGTTGCCCTATTCTGCACTTTTTCCAATGCTATAATATCCTTTTTGAGGTGTTGTCATGATCTGTGCAGGGCGAAGGCAGGGCCTAGAGGCCTAAACTATAGAAGGGACCTGTTTGGCAGTAGAAAGCAGACAGCCTACAATCCCCACAATGATTGGGGATGGTTTTTAGCCAATGGGAATGCAGGGATTCTGTGAGGAGACTGTTGTATTCTGGTGGAGGTGTGTCTTAAGCTGTAGGCTGTGGAAAATGGTGTCTTTCCTCACACAGGAGTGAACTAAAAGGGACTGTGATAGCCTCTGTGTGTTATGAGGAAATGGATCTTGCTGTCTCTCTGTGATTTTCCCTCTCTCGGAGTCACTGAGGGAGAAAGGCTGGTCTGAGAGGAAAAGATCCCTCACTAGTCAGAGTGACTGTCCAGGTAGTGAGGCCTGGTGGGAAGGCTATAGGCCTTAAGTAGTAACAGTTAAGGAGTAATAGGTAGCTGTGTTAGCTTTGTGTTTATTTTTGCCTTTCAACACTGTTATACTTTTTAAAGCACCTTGCCTTATTTTCAATGCCCCATTACTCTATAAATAAACCATTTGTTTAAAAGTCCTCTGCCTGGTCCTCATGCCTAAGGTTCTCGGCTTGAAAAGGGGCATTTTGGATGGGCTTGAGAGGGTACCCTGGGCCTTCTCAAGGGACCGTAAGTCCAGGGTGGTGGAAGCAGAAGGCGGCGACCTGTTGGGGTCATGACAGATGTGGTGACCAGAACTGTACACAGTACTGCAAATGAGGTCGCACCACTGATTTATACAGGGGCATGATGATATTGGCTGATTTTTTTCAATTCCCTTCTTAATCCCCAGCAAAGCATTGGCCTTTTTTATTGCAGTTGCACACTATCTCAACATTTTCATTGAGTTATCTACTACAACTCCAAGATCTCTCTTGGTCAGTCTCTGCCAATTCGGACCCCATCAATGTGTATTTATAGTTAGGATTTTTGGCTCCAATGTGCATCACTTTGCACTTGGCCACATTGAACTGCATTTGCCACATTGATGCCCACTTGCCCATCCTCGACAGATCCCTTTGGAGTGCTTCACAATCCTCCCTGGTTCTCACCACCCTGAACAACTTCGTGTCATCTGCAAATTTAGCCACTTCACTGCTTACTCTCAACTCCAAATCATTAATAAACAAGTTAAAAAGCATTGGACCAAGTACTGATCCCTGCGGTACCCAACGACTTACCACCCTCCACTGAGAAAATTGCCCATTTATACTCACTCTCTGTTTCTTATTAATTAGCCAGTTTTTTTATCCACACGTGCCTAGGGAAGGCAGAGTCTGGGGACAGAGCTCAGTGGGGACATGATGGTATAGAGTCCACAGTCTAAAACTGCCATTTTCTGTAGGGGGACTAGATCGGTTGTAATCCCAGGAGAATTACAGGCACCACTGGATGTTGGGAACCCTACTCACAGTGCTATTGTGAGGATAAAATGGAGGTGTGGAAAACAATGTAAGCTATTTTGTATCCCCATTGGGGAGAGTGGTGGAATATAAATGAAGTAAACATAAACATCTAGAGGTAGTGTGGAAGCAAGCAGCAGTTGGTTGGCCTCTCCCCTTTGCTGCTCCTGCTGCTGCTGAGGGCTGTTACTTCAAGCTGTAATCTTGGACTGAGCACTTGATCTGCTTACTGGAAAGGGCTGGCCTTGCTTCCAGCAGCCAAAACTGTGGCCGAAGAAGGGTGCTGGGGGCCAGCTGTAATAATTGGTGATACATTCTGAAAGCTTGATAGTAAAAGGGCACTGTCGTGTACTACCCTGTGCATCCTCTGTTAAAACTAATCCTTCCTAGAAACTCCACCAATATTTGGTTGCTTGCATCTTTGCAGATAGTGAGAGTGCTAGACACTATTTTGTTAGCCCACTTCTCTCTCACTGAAACTCAAGGCATATTACCTGGTATAGGTCAAATACAGTCAACAGGATGGGATATCCGATGCGCAAAGCAATAAGGTTTGGATTGCAGAAACTGGAAAACAGAGCTGAAACAATACATAAACATTAACATGACACGTTAAATGATGCAGAAATTAGATGGTGGGATCACACTTATGTCAATAGACGGTACGTTCTTTGCAGAGTATTGTAGTCCACAGTTCCTATCCTTTACCAAAGCATTTTTCTGAAATATTTTGTTCCAGTACAGACCTAATTAACTGTGTAAATAGCTGTGTTTTGCATAGCTTGCTGAAAGCCAGAAGCCTTCCGGACCTTATCAGCCACAACAGAGAATGCACATGTACAGGCAGCTGTTGATTTTTCCCATCTGTATCTGAGGATATTTTTCAGTCTTATTGGTATCCTATCACTCTGCTTAGCACAATTTATAGTCCTCATCCAGTCTAAGGAGGCTTCCTCCAAAGGAAGTGGCTCTTTAGTGGAAAGATACCAGCCAGTATTTACTGATGTCTACTTCTACAGAAAGGAACTGCGGTGGCTCAAGTGGTTAAGACGCTGAACTGCAGGCTGTGGAAAGTCAGTAGTTCAGCAGTTCAAGACCCGAGAGTGCCGCATGACGGAGTGAGCTCCCGTCTCTAGTTCCAGCTCCTGCCAACCTAGCAGTTCGAAAGCAAGAAATTGTAAGTAGATCAATAGGTACTACTTTGGTGGGAAGGTAACAGCGTTCTGTGCACTGTGGTGTTTAGTCATGCCGGCCACATGACCACGGAAATGGCTTCGGACAGCGCTGGCTCTTCGGCTTTGAAACAGAGATGAGCACCGCAACCCTAGAGTCGGATTCAGCTGCCTTTTGAGCAAGAGAACCTTTACCTTTACTTTTACTTCTACAGAAACTGATCAGTTTACATGGAATGATGCATTTCATTTATTAAAGGCTAGTTCTTTTTACTCCTTTGCAAAATGTATACATTAGGGAAACACTATGCTCATCTGCAACTTTTCCAACATAATAATGCCAATAGGTCTAAAGCATGAATAATTATGAGCTGAACTGCAGCCTTAAAGTATATTGCAGTGCTTAATTGGTAATGGCTAGTTGCCTACCTATAGTTACGCATTGTTACACTGCTTTCATTCATTAGATTACTGCAATGCATCCTACATAGGGCTACCCTTGAGAAGAATTTCAAAACTTCAGTTGGTGCAGAATGCTACAGACAGGATGTTGACTGTAGTGGGCTGCAGGGACCAAATCACTCCAGTCTTGTTCCATCTATAGGAGCTCCAAATTAGTTTCCAGCACCTTTAAAGCCCTATATAGTTTGGGACCAACATACTTGAAGGACTGCCTAATCTTTTGTGAACCTGCATAACTACCCCCCATCATTTTCAAAGGCCCTGCTTCAGGCCCCTGCCTTCTGAGATTTAGGGCTGCCAGACCCCCTGGGCCAGGCGGGGGTTTACCCATTTGGGGGGGGGCTTCAACCCACCACTGGCCAGCTGGATGGCAGGGATGCCCCACCCCTAAGCCTGAACACCCTCAGCCACCCCTCTCCCTTCTCGCTTGTCAGATTTAAAGGGAGGGCCCTCTAAATTTTGCAGGTGGAGGGCCCTCTAAATTTTGCAGAGGGGAAGGAGAGGGCTGGAGGTTCACTGCTGCTTGGAGATTGGGCACATGGGGCCAGCTAGCTGGAAGCACTTAAAGGTCCCTTTAAGTGCTTCCAACAGGTGGAACTGTCCCCATGCTTGGAATTCAGGTGTGTGGCTGGTGGCCACCCCCTCCCTCCCCTCTTGCAAGCTGTAAAGGGCCCTCCACTTGATCAGTAGGACCTTTAAATCTTGTAGGAGGTTAGGGAGAGGGGTGGCTGCTGGCAATTGTTCTTGGGGGCAGGGCTTGGAGCAGGGACATCCCCAATGTGACATCATCATGTTGGGGATGCCCTGCCCCTCCAGGAATGACCCCCAATGTCCCCCGCTGGGGACAAAGATGGACCTGGAAGCCCTACTGAGATTAGGTGGGTGGCAACTTGGGAGAAGGCCTTCTTGTTCATAGTATCAAAACTCAGGAGGAGGAGGAGAAGGAAGAAGAGGAGGAAGAGATTGGATTTATACCCCACCCTTCACTACCCCAAGGAGTCTCAAAGAGGCTTACAATCTCCTTTCCCTTCCCCACCCCACAACAGACATCCTGCAAGGTAGCTGGGGCCGAGAGAACTCTTTGAGAACTGCTTATGAGAGAATAGCTCTGAAAGGTCTTATAACTGACCCAAAGTCATGCCAGCAGCGGCATGTGGAGGAGTGGGGAATCAAACCCAGTTCTCCCAGATTAGAGTCCACACTCCTAACCACTACACCAAACTGGCATCAAACAGGAATTCTCTCCCCAGGAGACTCATCTGCCCCTTCTGTTGACATCTTCCACCAGCAGGTGAAAATTTTTGTGTGTGTCATTTTAGCATTCTGCAGTAATCCCTCCTTTCTGCCTAGGGTTGCCAGGTCCTACCTGCGATCTGGTAGGGGGCTCCTGAGTCCTGCCTGGGATCTTCTGCCCCACACACAAAGCACATTCAGTGCAACGACATCACTCAGAAGTAACATAGTCACATCGCCAACATCAGAGGGGTGATGCTCTAGTTTTTGGGCAAAACTCTATATGTTTTTTGTCTTCAAAACCTGGTGACGTCCTGGACCGGGTTCTGTGGCAACCCTATTTCTGCCCAATGTTTTAACTGTTTTTATGTCTTTGTATGTATTTTCGTGCTGGTTTTAATAATTTAGTGATGTGTTTCCCCTGCCCCACTTGGACTTCCCTTTATTCATTTTTATTTCCCTTTCATTATTCTTTTGCATTGTGAGGAAGGAGGTCTTGTGGTTGGCTCTCCCTTCTGCATCAGCCATTTCGAGTTAGTGCTGACCACCCCCTTTCAAAATTCCACAGGTGCCTGCAGGCTCAAGGGGGTTAGGGATTCCTGCTTTAATTAGTTTCTTCAGATTCTTCCATAAACTGGGAATCTTATTTCTTCCTGTAGTAATCATACAGGAGCAGCAGCATAACTTGTTTGAAAAACACAACATAGTGCTTGCTTGGTGCATACACCCAGAAAGTAGAGCATTAATTCAAATGCTAAGCTTCCTCAGATCTTATAAAGATTCCTGAGATATGAATCATGCCTTGGTTTCATATAAGTAGGAACATTATGTAAATCATTACTGAGTTGCTAAAGCCCTAACACATCCAACTACACTGCGGTCTTTGGCTGACTCTTTCCATCCATTCTAATATATGATTCAGCTATTTCATATTCCTCACCAGGGGAGCGATGCTGGCATACAAATCCGTCATACATTAGGCAGTGGAGCCATGAATCCAGTGAGAACATAAATTAAACTGTTTTTCAATGTAGGCACATTACTAAAAAGTTCATTTCTGTAGGGTTAGATATGTCAAAGGTGGTGACCTGCCATAATGAGCCATTCTCTGCTTTGGACTCTGTGATACTAAAGTAATTGACAGATATATGACATTGGGGAGGATTGGTTTCTCTCCCCTGCCCAATTAAATGTTACTTTACAAATTTCCTGAAATAACTATTTTATTTTTTAAAAATCACACTATAAAAGCAAGATAAAAAGTATAGGTCTGATGTGAAGCTGGTAAAAGGATTATAGGAATGCTTTAACCCAGGGTTAATCCGGTATTACTCATTTGCTATGTTTTTCTTTTTTTTTCTGTACTAATATTTGGACTTGCATAAAGTTGAATTTCCAGTGGAATTTGACACTGGATTGCAACTTGCAATACACTTTGTTCAGTCATAAACTTTGCACACAGTAGAAGAGGCTGATGGTTATATTTTTCATTTTAATGCACACACGTACATTACAATTAAGCAGCACTGGCTTCCGTATAACCACTGAAAATGTCAAACTGTTTTGTAGGGGAAGATGTAATTAAACTTAAGAAAAGTCGACAAAGAAATTTATTTCTTTGCCATGTTCACTCAGTGGACAGAATGGCCAGGGTCCAAAGAGCCATGCTTACCGGGTCAGGTGGGACTGATTCCACTTAGTCTGGATTCCTCAGGCAGGAAGCTGAAATAGCTAGGCCAACAGTAGACCGTGGAGCTGTGAGAAAACATGAAGTCACATCTGATAGCCCTTTATTCAGGAGGCACTTTTTATAAAGACAATAGGGTTATAGTTTTGATTTTTGTGAACATTTTAAGCCAGCTTTTTAAATATTACATTGTTTATTGGATATATTATACTGTCCATATGTCATTATTCTCTGATTTTATAATCCAGTTTTACTGCATTTTGTTGTATGTATTAAAGTGGCCTTTTCTGCAGTACAATCTAATTCCAAACCAAGTCACAGAGTGTGGGTCAAAAGATCCACACACTGGAGGACTGTTGGGGAAAGGGTTCTGTACAAATCTGAGGGCAGCCACAGGTCTGTAGAAAAATCTGACCCCCACCCCCACCCCATGGAGGAATAAAAACTCCTCCAAATATTAGAAAGCTGACTGAACTCTTGCTAGACTACATTGCAAGGCTCTCTACTACTAAGAAAGAAATAGACCTTGGGATGATAGAGGATAGTTCAATGAAAATGTCAAGCCCAGTGTGCCGCAGTGGTAAAAAAGTCAAATTCTTGCTGGGGATTATTAGGAAAGAATATTGAAATAAAACAACCAATAGTATAAAGCCTCATTGGGGTACAATGCCACAGAGTCTGCCCTCCAAACCATCCATTTTATCCAGGAGAACTGATCTTTGTAGTCTGGAGATAAGCTGTAATTCCAGGGGATCCCCAGGTCCCACCTGGAGGCTGACATCCCACCTGACCAGACTGAGCAATAGCCACTGCCAAGCAACTCACTATTGCATGACTTTTGCAACTTAGTCAGATTTTTCTCAGGGAGAGGCTGTCAGAGGGAGAAAGGAAGAGAACACTGAAGGCCTATTCAGATCAGGGGTAGCATAAAACTGACAAAAAAATCTGGAGCATGATGGAAATTGTATTGCAAACCATTTAAGTGTAGTAATTTTGAAACTTAAGCAGATGTACTGAGATGCAGCATTGGGCATTTGCCAAAAACTGAAGCTCTTAGAAAGTGCACTTCTCTTATTGAAAATCAAGTCATGAAAATCCAGTGTAATCTAGCGAGTTGAATCCAATGCTTCCATGATCAGAATGAGTTAGGGTTGCCAGCTCTGGTTTGGGAAATACCTGGAGGCTGATAACCCTAAGCAATTTTTACTTCCTTCTCCCAGAAGTCTTCTGAAATAGCCTCCATCATGCTTGCTTAAATGAAGCTATAAACTCCACTCACACGACTGTGGTGTGTGTGTGGGGGGGAATCACTGTTGTTCAGTTCCTCTTCTTGCTGCGCCCCCCCCCCATGCCACATGGCATACACATACCCTTCAGCTGCAGCTTTTCAGGGGTACAGCCGGAAACCTTTAAGAAATGAGGTAAACATCACTTCCACAAAGTCACGCTATTTATGAATGCATTGAATCCAGCCACTTATATATTATGTAGTGCATCTTCACTTTTTTACAGCATGTGTCCAACATAATTTTTTTTTTAAAAAAAATACAAATTAAAAATTTGCTATGAAATTGCTCCATCAAAAATTTGATTGCAAAACCCTCAAATCCACCAAATCTTAAATATCTGCAGATATTCATTATACTTCTTGTTTGATTCATTTGCTTATAAGTTGGGGTGGAGGTGAGTAGGCTTAACAGAGCAGGGGAAGGCTGGCAAATTTTTGGTGGATTATGGTGTTGGTGAGTTTTTAGTAGGTTAGAGAACAGCTGGCTTATTCAGCAAAGGCTCATAACAACACTTTTCTGGGAGAAAGGCCCATTTAATAAAATGGGATAAAAAGTGGTTTAGCACATCACTCTCCTCTCCTCCACTATCCTCACAACTACCCTGGGAGGTAAATTAGGCTCAGAGATTGTGACAACCCCAAAGCAACCTGGTGATCTTCCATAGGACAGTAGGGGTTCAAAGCTAGTTGTCTCAGATTCTAGTCCAACACTCTAATGACTATGAAACAGAGCTGCTTCTGAGTAGACTTTAGGATTGTTCCTAAAATACCTAATAAGGAATTTGAGGCAAAAAAACCCCACCAAATGGGCAGGCAAAATACTTTACATTGGCAACTCTACTTGTTAGTTGCATATGCCTGTAGAACCTTCTACAGAACCTGTGTTTGTTTATAAATTGTTTCTGGTTAATCACAGGAATGTCTCCAAGAATTGCTCTCACATCTCCATAGTATGACCTCTGTAGATTTGGCCCCAAAGGGGAAGTGTGACACAAAAGAACTGATATATGTTCCTGGCTTACTGATTGAATGGGGTTGCAGTGCACACAAGCACTTAGCAAGGAAGCCACAGCATTTTCCATTGGCTGGGACTTCCAAGTGGAACACAACTCACACACTGTGCTGTGCATACTGAAGGGGAACACTGTGGCCACTTGAAATGAGGTGGTGTCTTTTTTGCGTGAGGAAAGGGAAAATTGTGGGTAAAAACTACTCTGGACTTCAAAGAGTAAGCTTTGACTGGAGCAGAGACGGCAGGGCCTGGCGGTTAGGTCCCTGACTGTATATCAGCAACACAGCCATAAATCACGTTTACTTCCAAACCTAATACCTAGCATTTAGAGTCAAAAGGCATTTAGTGAGCAGTCTCCAAGACATTGCATAATTTATTACCCCATGATTTATTTTCCACCCAACCAACTGAAAGCTGTAATGTTGTCAGAAGCTATTTTGATTCTGCTATATATTGATGTTATCTTATTATCCCAAATGTTATCTTATTAGATGACAAGATTAGTTCTAATTTATTTTATAGCTTTTTTTCTTCATTTGTTAATGATAATGTTTAAATAGAATTCAATGGCAGAGGTTGATGTAGAATTAAAGGCTTATCATGATTCAGGAGTGTAGTATAAAGATATATCACAGCTAGAGCTACCAGCAGGAGAGGGACAGGGTAGGGAGGGGAGGGGGGAAAGACATCATGCCAATGGTGAACATAAAAACACAAAAAAGGCCAATGTTGGTTCAGGCCAGTGGCCCATCCAGCCCAACACTCTGTCACACAGTGGCCAAAAATACCAGGTGCCATCAGGAGGTCCACCAGTGGGACCAGGACACTAGAATCCCTCCCACTGTTCTCCCCCCAAAAATGTTTGTGAAGTCATTTTTGTAGAATACCTGGAAGCAGGGCTTTGGGGGGCGGGGGAGAGGTGCTGGAACTATCAAGAGGGAAATGAAGTTTTCAATCTGTATACTGATGAACTTTTAAATATTTTAAAAGAATTTTGTTGAAGAGGTTCCAGAACTCCATTTTGGTGTGTTCCCCTAGGAAAAAAGCCCTGCCTGGAAGTGACATCACTTTTCCAATGGGACACCAACGCAATGCTCTAGGATTTGTATGGTATTTGTATGGTAAAAGCATAGAGTTTTGCCTATGGCAACAGTGGCAACATGATGACACTTCCAGGTTTCACTGGAAGTGACATCACAACACTGCTCTGATGCCAGCTTTCCAGAAATTTTTCTTTTATTTTTTATTTACGTTATTTATAGTCCACCTTTCCTGCTTGGACTCAAGGAGGATTACACAGAGTGAGTCAATATAAATGCCAGGATAGACTATTCAACTATGAAATAGGATTACAGTTGTAGAACCAATCAGAAATCTGAAGGCAGAACAGAAGGCAAAGCATAAGTACTAACATGATGCATTAAGTGACGCAAAAATTACATGGCAGGATCCTCTTTCAGTGAGCTAAACACAGTAGTATAGGCCACAGTCCCTAATAATTTATCTAAGTAGCTCTGTGAATCATCTAGTACCATACAACTCTATCATCTGCATAGAAAAGTCCTCTTGAATACTTCAGTGTTTCATAGTTTGCAGAAAGCCAGGAAAGTGGGTGCTTTCTTGACCTCCTCAGGGGGGCCGTTCCACAAGGTTGGGACCACAACTGAGAAGGCACATGTACAGACTCATTTGCAGGTTGGCATCTGCAGAAGGCCTTGATCAGATGACTGAAGCTGTTGTGGTGGTGCATAGAGAGAGAGGTGGTCTTAACGGATATATGCTATAAATGCTATAAAGGGCTTTGTATGTGATGCTATAAAGGGCTTTGTATGTGATGGCCATGTATTTTCCATGTATCACAATTATAGCAAATCTAGTACTTATACATGCACTACAGCCATGAGTTGGTTGCTGCTCCACCTCCTCCTCCTGCCACTGAGAAAATCCTAAGATCGAAGTGGCCCCTCTCAGGCAATTAACTGGGAAATGTTTCATTTGACACTATAGGGATGCAGAAAAGGAAGTGTCAACAGAGTGCCAGCCGCTGGCTAAAGCATATATTACTGCTGGATTTGCTCATGTGCTGTGGTCATTTGAAAAGAGAGGCCAGAGCACATTCAGAATGAGCCAATTTTTGATGTATGTAGCCATAGCCCTGCCCCTGACCACTAGGGTTGCCAGGTCCCTCCTGGTAACTGACAGGGGGCAACTTACCAGGAGCCAGAGGGAGGCAGAGAGCTAAATCACTGGTGATGTGGTAACATCACTTCTGATATGTACCAAAAGTGACATCATCACATTGTGACATCACAGCAACACTCTGGTATTTTGGCAAAAACTCTATGGTAAAAATGGCTTCTACCATAAAGTTTTTCCCATATACCAGAATGTCACTGTGACATCACCGACATAATTACGTCAATTCTGGTACATGCTGGGAGTGATGTCGCCACGTTGCTGGTGACGTAACCTGGGCCTCCCTCCTGATCCTAGCCAGTTGATTGGTGGTGAGGGCAGGAGATCCCCACCTCCAGCAGGAGTCTGGCAACTCTACTGACCACCCAGTGATTAGACTATAGTGCAGCCCTTCCAGGGTCCTTGCTTTGAGGTTCTGTGTTATAGTGATTAAGAGAATGAACTGGGGTCCAGGAGATTTCTGGTTCATATCTCAGCTATGAACTTACTTGATGATTCAAAGAAGCCATTGGATTGGTCCTAGACACATACCACCCCCCATCTGCAAGAAGGAAGGTAATAATATTGGCCTTTTGTGGTAATATATGTGATGTGCTTAAACACTGGAAGTGCTATAAAAATGCTAAACATTAGCTCAAGTGGAGCTGAATCAAATCTGCAACCTCAAGCAGATGTTAAAACAAGTACTTGGGCTCTACATACAATACCTGTTTTCTAGCAATTGTTATAAAAAAGCCAAGTTAATCATATCTGACATATTTGTGTCTTGGTCTCAGAAAGTTCTATTCAGACACAAAAGGAGGGAATCATCAGGAAAAAGAAGAAAAACTATAAAAAAGATTTGACACATAAAAGGAGTGGTTCACAATCACACAAAAAGACACTGATATACGGAGAGAGAATACGTTGTGGAATGTTTGGAGAGAAAGATTTGACACAAGAACAAAAGCTACTTCAGGGATTACTCAAAAGAAAAGGGTCAAAAGAAAAGGGTCACGGGAGCTGACCGATGTTAACAAATGAGTAAGCCAGACAAACAGGTTCAGGAAGACACCCAAACAAAGTGGAATTTTTCTCTCTCTATCTTGAAGGGGCTTCATTTTCATAACACTGAAACCCTCAAGGTATAGTAAAGAATAATGATGAGGAGTTCTCCTCTTTTTTAGGTTAAGATTTTTATCACTTCTGAAACCCTGTGGGAATTGGAGTAGGCGTTTCTGCAACTGCTCTTGAACTTGAAAACGACAAGTCAGAACCAGATATAAGCACAGGTTTCAAATGTCTAACAAAATAACCTCCACTTCTGGTGTTTGTAAAATCCATCACAATTCTGAAAACAAGACTGGTTTTTGTTTTTGTTTTAAAAGGAAATGCCTGGCTGGTATTTATGATCTTGCTCTGTTTTTATGCAGCCTCAGATGTCGCCTCAGAGGACTGTGAATTTCTCATCCCTGCCATTCTAACCTGAAAGTCCCCATTTTAGTGGTGTTTTTCCCCTGTGCAAATTCTTTACTTTTATGCCTTTTTCTTTTTTGCTTCTACCAAATATTTTTCCTATAAAATATACGCATGTTTCAAAATGTTGTGTATTGATAAAACAGCATTATACATTCGATATAAAATTTGTATTTAGGAAAACATGCAAAATACGGGCACTATAATAATGAATCTACTAATCCAGCAATAAAAATGAAAAACTAAAACCACTGAACAAGAAAAAACTAAACAGGGAACATTGGTTTATCCATATTTCAGCCACCTGCTGAGGTACATGGAAGTGCAGTTTAGTTCATGCAATGACACTGATGCTTACTATCCTAAAAGACAGGTCTGATTTCAGGGACTGGGTCCAGTGACTCCCTTCCATGACAGCCTTGTTCATATGTTACACTGAGCACAAGTACAGCCTGTGTTATGCGAGTACAATAGTTTGTAAGACAGAGCCAATATATGTTCTCTATACAAATCGAACCAATAATGTAAGGTATAAATCATAGGTTCAACTGTACATTTGTTGATTGTAGCATGCAAATTACTCAATGTACATATAAAGGGAAAAATCAAGTGTACACTGTACACAAATTGTACTGGCATTAATTGTAACTTGTGATCAATTGGATTAAATTTAGCAGAGCAGATCCAGTCCTTTGAATTTCCCTGAATTTGGCTTTTATAGCTAAAATTGTGTCTGTTTGGTGAGAGCAGTGAGTGAATCCATTTACATGCCTCTTCCCTGGAATGTATTCAGAACTGCGCATATTGGCACAGCAGAATTCATTGCTCTCTGTCTCACACTGATGGAAATGTTGTTCCATTAAAGGAACCGTGTGTTCAAACACATGCCATCGATTTTAACCATCTGCAGACTTTGCAGAGTGGGACTTTCTTGCTTCCCCATCCCACTGCAGCCTACTGAGCCTTCTGAAACTTCATTCTGAAAATTCGCCTGGTGCGAAGGTAGCGGACATTACATGTGTTCTAGATAGACTGGTAGACAGTGCTGGGGAGAAGCCAGTGGTCGTGGTACATGTTGGCACCAACGATGTGGGGAAATGCAGTCATGAGGTCCTGAAGGAAAAATTTAGGCTGCTAGGCAGGAAACTCAAGGCTAGGACCTCCAAGTTAGCCTTCATAGAAGTGCTACCTGTTCCTCATGCAGGGCTGGAGAGACAGGCACAGATCAGGAGTCTCAATGCGTGGATAAGACAATGGTGTAGGGAGGAAGAGTTCAAGTTTGTTAGGCACTGGGATGCTTTTTGGAACAAGAGGGAGCTGTACAAAAGAGATGGTCTCCACTTGTCCAGAGAAGGAACCAGGCTGCTGGCACTTAAAATCAAAAAGGTGGCAGAGCAGTTTTTAAACTGAATATTGGGGGAAAGCTGACAAGAACTCATGGGCACTCAATGAAATTGCTGAGCAGTACTTCTTCACCCAAACAGTGATTAACACATGGAATTCACTGCCACAGGAGATGGTGGAAGCTACAAGCATGGACGACTTCAAGAAGGAATTGGATAAACATGTTTTAATCTTGGCTTCCCTGCTTCGAAACTAAAAATTCACTCTAGGCTTGGGGGAAAAGAAATATTTAGTTCACAGAAAACAGAAACCATACATAGTAGTAGTAGTAAAGGTAAAGGTAAAGGTTCCCTTGCTCGAAAGCCAGTCGAATCGGACTCTAGGGTTGTAGTGCTCATCTCCGTTTCAAAGCCGAAGAGCCAGTGCTGTCCGAAGATGTTTCCATGGTCATGTAGCCGGCATGACTAAACACCAAGGTGCATGGAACGCTGTTACCTTCCCACCGAAGTGGTACCTATTGATCTACTTGCAATTTCTTCCTTTCGAACTGCTAGGTTGGCAGGAGCTGGAACTAGAGACGGGAGCTCACTCCGTCTTGCGGCACCCAGGTCTTGAACTGCTGAACTACTGACCATCCACAGCCTGCAGTTCAGCGTCTTAACCACTTGAGCCACCGTAGCTCCTTTTTAATAGTAGTAGTACCCATTTAATTAAGCAAAGTGACCTCTGAATGACTCCAAGAGGAATTTTGAGCATGAGAGAATATTATGCCATTGACTAAACAACTGTGATGGTAGGACTCCATACATAACAATATGACACATTTCGGGGGGGGTGGATTTTATTTTGTGCTGTGTCAGTTCATGTGAATGTTTCATTTGCTTTTTCACATGAATTGCCACAATAGAGAGCTTAGTGGTCATTGTGCCAAAGATCTTCATGACATCATTTTGGGAATCAGTACTGTTACACCAAGGATCCACTGAATCCAATTTTTGCACCATGCTTTCTTACTCCTCTGCTTTCACATTTCAAGCCACACTGTCTTCAGTGAAAAAAAATCACCTTGAATCCACCAAATCAAGCAAGAGAGAAGTGTACACAAGTTATGTATAATTCACAGCCTCTGCTTTAGCATGTATTAGAAGTGTATGTCACAAGAAGGACAAAGCACAAGTGTATACTGTGCAAAAAAGAAGCCTTAGTTGGTTCCTAAGCAGCAGTCATGTAAGTTCCCAGCATGTACTGGACAATATAGTAATCACTGTTGTAAATCCAAAACATTCCACCCATTAGTACTGCTGGCCAAAAAACTTGCAGGCTTACAGCTAAGCCTTATGTCAACAAAACAAACAACAGAATAGGTCAGCATTCTGATACAATCTGCCACATTGTATGCACAAATATTCTTTTGATGGCCATGTTATCACTCTACAGGTGAACCTCCATTCATAAAGCAGAGGGGACTGATAACTCTTTTTTCTGTCTTTCTTTTTCTGTGGCCATCTCATTAGGGTATTATTCCATGAAGTGAGGGGCTTGGATTCTAGTCCTGCTGCCTCTTTCTTTTTCCAGATGTTGGTGTTGTGCCTCAGTTTTAAGATAGGCTTTGCTTTATAGAGGTCACCACTCCATGTTTAATTCTTATTATTCTTATTCTTATTATTTAATTTATATCCCGTCCTGAACAGGAAGGCACAGGGTGGCTTACAGAACATATATATGTATATATATATTAAAAAACAGCAAGATATGATTAAAACACAACATTTAAATAAAACAGACAGCATAAAATCATAGGTGCTAGTAACATAAGTGACGGCAAACGGTGGCAGCATTCTCTTGGTATCCAGATAATCAGCTGCCACATAGACTGAGTTCTTGCCAGACTGTTAATTATTAGGTTAGAGCTGATGTTAGGGCCAGGGCCACAATTTTGGGAGGCGGCACTCTAGTCAAAAGCCTGGTGGAAGAGCTCCGTTTTACAGGCCCTGTGGAACTGTAAAAGGTCCTGCAGGGCCCTGATGTCATCTTGGAGCTCGCCATCTGGGAGTAAGGGGCTGCCACAGAAAAGGCCCTGGCCCTTGTCATAGCCAGCCTGGCTTCATTAGGGCCTGGGAGGGTCAAATGGTTTTGGGATCCTGATCTTAGCGCTCTCTGGGGAACATATGGGGAAAGGCAGTCCCTTAGGTAGATAGGTCCCTGACCATATATGGCTTTAAAGGTAAGAACCAGCACCTTGAGCCGAATCCAGTATGCTATAGGCAACCAGTGCAGTGCCTTTAGGGCAGGCTGGATGTGCTCCCGCATAGGAAGACACAACAACAGCCTCGCCGCTGCATTCTGCATCAGCTGCAGCTTCCAGATTTGGGACAGAAGCAGCCCCATGTAGAGAGCATCACAGTAAACAATCTTGAGGTGACCATTGCATGGATCACTGCCACCAGATCATTGCATTCAAGAAAGGGAACCAACTGCTTAATCAGCCACAGATGGCAAAAGGCATCATTAAGGAGGCATCCAGGAGCACTCCCAAGCTCCTAACCTCTGGCGCTGGCACCAATGGCACCCCATTGAAGGTTGGAAGTGGGATCCCTAACTTTGGTCTACTCTGACTCAGGCATAGGACCTCTGTCTTCGTTGGATTCAATTTCAGTTGACTCAGTCTAAGCCAACCAGCCACAGCTTTCAATGCCAGGTCCAGATTTCCCAGACTAGAGTCTGACTGGCCACCCAACAACAGATAGAGCTCAGTGTCATCCGTGTATTGGTGAAAACCCAATCCGTGACTGATCTTGTCCTTAGCAGTGTGGTGCACCACCTCCCGAACATGCACAGCCAGGCCGGGGAGAGCCTCCAGGAGCATGACCTGATGAGCCAGTGCTGGGTCCGGATCCAAAGCCGGCAGCAGGAGCCAACTCAAAGTGTCCATGTGGCCCATCACTTTTCCGGGCTGGTGGATGAGCGAATATGTGTACCCTGTCAAGAAAACAGACCACTGAAGCACTTGGAACAACGTCATCTGTGGGGTCTGGCAGTCGGGGGCCAGGAGGCCGAGAAGTAGCTTATAGTCTATGAGGATCGTAAAGGACCTGCCATACAGATAATGGTGATTTTTTTCCATCCCCACCACCATAGCCAGTGCCTCTTTGTTGATCTGTACGTAGTTGCACTCCACAGCTGACAAGGTCCTAGAATAATAGGTGACCAGGACCTCCCGGCTGTCTGGTAACTGATGGCCCAGGACCGCCCGACCCCATACAGAGACACATTGCAGGTGAGGACCACCAGTAGATCCTCATTGAAGTGTGAAAGGAAGGAGTTCGAAACCAGGAGGTCTTTCACGGCCTGAAACGCGGTGGCGTACTCCAGTCCCCAGGTCCACAGGGCATTCTTGTCGTGAAGGTGGTGAAGGGGTTCTGCCACAGCCGCCTTTACAGGGAGGAAGGAATTATAAAAAATTAATAGGCCAAGGAAGGCCTGCAGTTCAGACTTTGAAGAGGGTGGGAGAGCCTGAGTGATCGCCTTTGTCTTGTCGTCGGTGGGGTGTATGCCTGCACTGTCCACGGCAAATCCCAGGAACTCCACCTGGGGCATTCCTAGAAGACATTTTTCTCATTTGACTTTCAGGCCCACTGTGTCAAACCATTGAAGCACCACCTGGAGACATTCCGCGAAGGTCAAGGTATCTGGAGCCGCAATGAACACGTCATCTAGAAATGGCTGAATCCCGAGGATCCCTTTCAGGAGAGTATCCATAAAAGATTGAAAAATGCCCAGTGCGACTTACACCCCAAACTGAAGACAGTGAACTTTAAAGGCCCCCTAATGGGTCGCTATGGTTTGAGCTTCGGCGGTGGCGGCATCAACTGGAAGCTGTTGATATGCCTGTGCCAAGCCCAATTTGCCGAAGACCCGGGCCCCCGCCAGAGCGGCAAGCACATGGCTGACCACCAGTACTGGGTATGTGTGGTCTTGGAGGGTCTTATTCAATGTACACTTATAGTCGGCGCAGATGCGCACGTCCCCACTGGATTTAACTGGGGTGACTATTGGGGTCTCGCATCGTGCAGAACTGACTGGCTCCAGCACCCCCTGTTCCACCAGGCGATAGAGCTTCGCCTCGATCTTAGGTCTCGTTGCGATTGGGGGGTGCCTGGCTTTTATCCGAATGGGGCGAACTGCCAGGTTGAGATCGAGGGAGATTGGGGGCCCTGTGTACTGGCCGAGCGTGCCATCGAAAACCCTGGGGAACTCGTTGCACACTGCCGCAAAGTCCATGGGTCGGTCCTGGTGAATTCCCATGATCGTAATACCCAGGGGCCTGAACCACGAGAGTCCCAGCAAGCTTGTGAGCCTACCCTCCACCACCAGTAAGTCCAGGCACCCGCAGAAGTCCTTATACTGCACCTTAAACTTGCCCCACCCCTGAACAGCCAGAGGATTTTTATTAAAGTCCCGCAACGAGTCCCTGTGGCTTTTGTAGAAGGGGTCCCCCGCCCCCCGTGGGCAGAGCGAGTGCAGCGTCTCCTCAGAAATGATAGAGGACGGCCCTGAGTCAATTTCCATGCTGCATCATTCAAAGCAGCATGACCAGGACTCAACATCATCACCTGAGGAATCTTCCTTTCTATTTTTATACCTTTTTATTTTTTTTATAACATCCAGCCTGATGAAGGATTCTACTGAACACAAAAGCTCACACACCGTGTCATCTGGTTGATCCTAATAAATGGTGTTGTGGAGATTGTGTCCTGATCCAGGGGTATTTTAATAAAAATATTGCCTACAAAAATATGATAAATATTGAGCTAACCCCTGATGGGAAGAAGGCAGTTCTTTATTGGAATCAGTAGCTGCAGGCTGCCCCCCTCCCCAAATCAGAACCACAACCCAATGGACAATCTATGCACAGAAGCCCTGTTTCCATGTGATGATCATCTTTGCTGCATTGGGACATACGATTTTTTTTTCACAGAATAATAGCCTATGGTTACATAAACAGCTATTGGCATTCATACACTAACGTTGTTTCTTTGATGTACAAAACATATTCTGCTGCCAAACTCTACCAAAGCAGTAACAGTCTGACCTAAACTGGTTCTGAATTTGCTGTTGGCAACCAACATACCAATCAAACATGCAATCGCTTCTGTGGGATTGTTAGTTAAATCCCAAAGCTAATTACAACATGCTAGGGGGAAAATATTATTTTTGCAATAACATTTCTCAGCATCAGGAAAGTTTCCCACAAGAAGAAAAATAAGAAAGTGAGGGGAAAGGGAATGTAAGGGCTTATCTTCTGGGTTACTTTTTAATTCTTTCAGCTTCAGCATCCCCAAGGTGTAACACAATATTTAAGGAAAGAAGCCGATTTCCTCCCGTTCCAGTACTCACAAGCTTATGTTATTTGGTTTTAGAGAATATGGGAGAGGAAAAAGCAGAAATACAGTTACACCAGTTAAAGAGGCAGTTATACTAAGAAACCCAGCACACATAGTGTCCAGGACAGAATTTCCTTCAAAGCAAAGACCTGATAAATGAAGCTTGGCACAAAATCTTGCCTGTCACCCTTTCTGAATCCTGAAAGAGAGCCTTTAGTTTGGCACAAGTCTTCAAATTCCTCACCCCCAGCAATTTTCAACTGCATCAACATTCACCTCAGGATGGCAGAACAATACTGAGAGAGAACCATCGAGGACCACGAGAGGCAAACTTTTATTTTTCTTGGTACAGCTTCACATGTTTCATTTGGAGACATTTTAGAAGTGTGTCCAATAAAAATGGTTCTTCTGCCACTACTTTCCCCCACCAATGGATCAAAGAGCTTTTAGGCCAAGTTTACAAATCCACATTCATCACTTGATATAGTTGCCTCAGTTGCTTGTATGAACTGGTCTTGGAGATTTCATAGCAGAAAACATCCATTCAGGTCCAGTTCAGACACTTATTGGGCCAACAAGATCCTTTACATGGTAGAACAGCAAGAGCACCTATTTATGACATACATAATGTCTCATGTGACATGTTCCATTTTGGTGTGTTGTACAAATCAAGCATCTGCATTATGTTTATCTGCATTAGAGAAGAAGGGGAGCAAGAATGTCTCATGTGACATGTTCCATTTTGGTGTGTTGTACAGATCAAGCATCTGCATTATGTTTATCTGCATTAGAGAAGAAGGGGAGCAAGAATGTTCTGCCATACAAAGAGTCTTGCTATGGTTCACATGGAAGTCTTAAAGTGGCTATTGACTCAATTTGATTTGTAATATAAATGTAAAACCCACACCAGTCAAAAGCCATTTGACTTAGAAATTCCTCTTTTCTTTGATACTAGGGTTGAGTTCAGACTGGCAATTTGCCCTCCTATAGCCACTTTTCAGCCGTGTTTCCCAAGTGGATTAAAGGGGGCGCTCACACAGGCACATCTGTCTGGCGTTCCCCACCTGTAGGCAACCCGTGCTGTTCCGCTTTGCTCCTGTGTTAAAAAGATACCTGTTACAAGTGGTAGCAAATCCTGGAGAGTGCCTTTATCCCGCGTCAGTCCGCTTCCCGGAAGTGTGAACGCTCAGCCAAAAAGCCGGGAGCAACCCGCGTTGATCCTGTCACATATGATTGGCTGTGCTCCGCTCTATCGCATAAGGCACATGTGATTGGCTGTGCTCTGCTCTACCACCCAATGTGCAATGGGACCCTCCCTAAATCAGGTGGATGCTTATGTGTGTATGAGCGCATGAGTGCTCATGAACCCGTGTGCCCATACACACATAGGAATCTGGCTGATTTACCAGGGAAAAGCCGTTTGAAGCTGCACCTCCAGGCCAGCAGTCTGAACACTCCCACACGCCTCCTCCCGGTATGCTCCCGCACCTGTCAGCCCCATGTGACCGGTAAAACCTGGAACAGTTCATTCTGGGGCTTTTTTGCCACGACTGGTTCCCACTGCGAACTGCCAGTCTGAACTCAGCCTAGAATTATGAGGCTCAAGGGTGATTTAAATCCCATTAATAATAAAAATAGCCTCATCTGCCAGTTTTCAAATGCACATCAAATGACATGCATGTATGTGTGAACTTGCTCTCTGAAGTTTGGCATGTTTTCCCCACCAATGTTGGAGTTTAAACCACAATATGGCTGCCCTCACAATGCTGAAATGCATGTCCAGATACAGTTTAAGTAGTTTTTGTTTGAATATATGCAAATAACATTTAATAGAATTAGTACCCAAATACTTTTATTTCCTTTGCCCTGGAGATCTCTCTTTACTGCTGAAGAGTGTTGCCATGCAGCCACTTCAGATGGCATTATTAAAGACTCTTAAATGTGACTGCCTTGCTGAACTGTGAAAAATGTGTGTGCCAGGGCAATGGACAGAGCTGTGTTTCCAAGAGAAGTGCCCTTATACTGGACAATGGAATGTGCACTGTGGCCGAGGGGAGCCTTGTGCCTAAGAAGCATGCCTAGCCAGATGTGGACCTGGAACCACAGAAGCCTTTTGCTCCTGCACCTCTGCAGACATGCCAGCACCAGAATATAGCCCTGACCTCCATGCAAGCAGAAACAGCAGGAGATCAAAGAAACAGAAGCCATGAAGGATTCCCTTCTCCATCACATAGGCATTCCTCCCACCACCACCTTCGTATGTTAACCACCTGGAAAACCACACGTTCCTCCCTCTCTGGAGCCAGCCGGAGACAAAAGGATGTGCTCCACGTCAGACAATAGCCAGCGATCCAGCCTTCCTGTCAGCCATCAAGATAATGCCACTGTCAAATATTTATTTCTTTATTTTATTAGATTTATATACCGCTCTCCCCAAATGGGCTGAGGGCAGTGTACAACAATTAAAATAATACAATTAAAATAATGTTAAAATAACAATTTGCACATAATAGTATCGTATCATAAGATACCATGTAAACAGAGAGATCAGATGTCAAAGCAATCCAATATCTAATCAGATGTCCAATCAGGACCAGGCGACTGGGTGATTGGCCAAAAAAGCTGGGGGGGGAGTCTGCTGACTCAACCAAATGCCCAGTGGAAGAGCTCCATCTTGCAGGCCCTGCAGAACTGCAATAAGTCCTGCAGGGCTCTGATCTCATAGGGGAGCTCATTCTGCCGGGCGGGGGCCACGGCCGGAAAGGCCCTGGCCCTGTTCGATGCCAATCAGATGTCCCTGGGGCCAGGGACTACTAAAAGATGTTGGTTTGTGGACCTCAGTGCCCTCCAGGGCTCATATGGGGAGAGGTGGTGTTGTAGGTATGCTGGCCCCTGGCCATATAGAGTTTTAAAGGCAAGTACCAGCACCTTGAATTGGATCTGGAATTCAATAGGCAGCCAGTGCAGTTCACACAGCACTGAGTTTCTCTTCAGATCACACACAGCTCTGGGTGGATATGAGCCCACACAGGCATCGCCATCAACACCCATGCTGCTGCATTCTGCACTAGCTGCAACTTCCAAAGCAGAGTCAAAGGCAGCCCCAGAGAGTTACAATAATCCAGTCTGGAAGTGACCATTGCATGGGTCACTGTAGCTAGGTCTCAAGGAGTAAGATATGGGGCTAACTGCCTGATCGTTAATCCAATGTTAATCCAAACACCTGGTTGTTAATCCAAAGAACCCGCCCTGCAACCTGATTGGTTCTCTTCCTTCTTTTCTTTGTTTTACCTCCTTCCCCTAGAGGTGTCACTCACTGCCGACCATTAAACTTTCAATTGCACCCAACCATTAATCCCTTAATGCTCCATTCAGAGTTAAAATTTTCTAATATCTCCTGGGGACCAGGTGACCACAAGAGCCTCTGCCTCAGGTCACATTTTCAGGTATTTAAGGAGAGCCCTCCCTGGGCTTGTCCTCTTGCCTTTGCCTCTCCTAACCCCACCCTATCTTGCTGGTTCCATTCCTGCGCAATTTGGGACCTTTCCACATATGTTGCTGGTCAACTCAAAGCCCTTTCCATTATTTTTACCCCATTTTTCACTGCAGAGTCAGCTCCTCTCACCAAACAGGTAAAGTATCACCCAGCGAATGATACTTCCTGCAAACGTCACTGTATTTTCTACTCTGTATTCTTAGTCCTGTATTGTGTGTGTGAATGCTTGATTTTCTGTTTGTATGCTTGAAGAACCCTTAGTAAAGAAATCATTGTTCTAGCAATACAGCCTCTGCATCTATTCCTGGGTCCTGGGAATTCTGACTGCTTTATACACAGGCTGTGATCCTATATTTAATGCCTATTTCCAATTAATACTCATAATTTCCCACTTTTATTAATAAAATAAGGCAATTTGGCTAACAAGAGTGCTGCTGTCCTCACACATTATTTTTAAAAAGTCTCCAGAATCTTTGAATGAACAAGTGATGCAGATAAATGAATAAAGATTTCAACAGAAATTAAAAATTCAGTGTTGTTAGGGTTGCCAGTCCAATGACTGGCATCTGGGGGAGACTGGGGCACAGGGGCATGGGGGTGATGTCATAGCAGCCCTAGAAGTGCTGTCATTGTGTTGACATGACAGTCTAGGATTCACTGGAAACTCTGGCTTTACCATAGAGTTTCCAATGAATCCTAATGCATCATGCTGATGTGCGGACAGCACATCCAGATTTGCCCCAGAAGAGATATGACATTGCTGCAGCTCCAAATTTCTGTCTGTCTGTCTGTCTGTCTGTCTGTCTGTCTGTCTGTCTGTCTATCTATCTATCTATCTATCTATCTATCTATCTATCTATCTATCTATCTATCTATCTAGTACTGCTCATATGGCTATCACCTTAAGCCAGAAGTCAAATTTCACATCATTTTTTGCTCACCACTCTACTGAACAGCAAACCTGGTTATCATGAGAGACCTGACAACCCTAAGAATGATAGCAACTAAATTTTAAAATGCCAAGAGAATGCCAAGGGAGGGCTGTCATCAGAATCAAATGAGAGTTAATAATGTATTTATGACAGTTAGTTGGTTCTGGTGTAGTGGTTAAGAGCAGCAGACTCTAATCTAGAGAACCATGTTTGATTCCCCATTCCTCCACATGCAGCCAGCTGAGTGACCCTGGGTCAGTCACAGTTCTCTCAAAGTTGTTATCTCAAGAGCAGTTTTCTCAGAGCTTTCTCAGCCCCACATACCTCACAGGGTGTCTGTTGTAGGGAGAGGAAGGGAAGGAAATTGTAAGCCGCTCTGAGACTCCAAATGAAGGGTGAGGTATAAATCCAACTTTTCTTCTCCTTCATTTTATAAATTAGACAAGGCTAATCCAAGGTAATTTTCTGCTTGGAGCTGGCAGAAAATTACCTTGGATTAGCCTTGTCTAATTCTGCTCCAAGCAGAAAATGTGATTGAAGATGATATGTACGAGACAACACACCGGAGGTAAGTTCAAAAAGTGATTTCAGCTTTATTTCAGCTCCAAGTTAGACCAGCTAAGGACTAGACCAGCTAGACAAGTAAACAGTCCAAAACAGCGGTTTAAATACAATCCTGGCTGAGTAGTCACGCCCACAATAACATTACTATTCAATAACAGTTGTGCATAACAACCAATCATATTTCTCAGTTAATGACCAATCATGTTACATATTAATAGCCAATCAAAGATGTTCCCTCCATGAGCCCTTTGATTGGGCAATACAAGACAGTTTCTGAATCCGCATAATGAGCACCTGCTCAACTTATGCTAGCCTTATGTCTATGAAGACATAACAACTCCTCCCCCCTTAGATGGAACACACTCGTAATCAGACAAGTGGGGAGGGGCCCTTCTGCTTTGCTGTGACCGCCTTAACTCTGGGGCTACAGATGGTTCAGGGTCTGCACTAGGCTCAGCGCCAGGCACTGCTGGGCTGACAGGCTCGCCAGGGTCCGAGAGTCCAGGGTTCTGCCCCGACTCAGGTTCTTGCCGAGAACCAGCAGCACTCACCTCAACCAGAGGCAAGTGGGACTGCTCCCTGGGCCCATACGAATCTCCGGCTTCTTGCTCTTGTTCCGCAGGAGCCCACCGTTGCCGGAGCTGATCTATGTGGCGGCGTATCTTTCAGCCGTCAGATAGCCTCACCACATACATCCTGGACCCTAGACGGTGGGTGACTTCGGCGGGAAGCCACCGGTGCCCCTTGGAGTAGTTTCAGGCAAAGACCCATTCCCCGGGCTGAAACTCTCTGGATGGCGTGGGCGGTTCGGCCCGTACAGCTCTGCTGCCATCCAGGTCCGGGTGCAGGCGGTCGAGGAGGGTTGACAGCTTCCTCCCCATGAGCAGCTCGGCCGGGCTTTTCCCTGTGGCAGAGCTCGGTGTGACATGCTGCCACAGGAGAAAATCGGCTACACGATGGTCCCAGTCCTCGCCAGGCAGTCGGGCGAGGGTCTCCTTTGCCGTCCGAACCATCCACTCTGCCTGGCCGTTAGAAGCAGGATGGAACGGGGCTGTGGTGATGTGCCGGATGCCGTAGCCCTCTAGGAAGCCGGCGAACTCCCTAGAGGTCAGTTGAGGGCCGTTGTCACTGACAAGCACTTCAGGTAGCCCATGGGTGGCAAAAAGTTGGCGCGAAGCCTTTATTAGGTTTGCTGATGTTGTGGACCTCATGGGAACTACCTCCAGCCACTTCGAATAAGAGTCCACAACCACCAGGAGCATTTGGCCGTTGATTGGCCCCGCAAAGTCAAAGTGCAGTCTTGACCAAGGCTTTTCAGCTCTGTCCGTGGGTGCTGGTGGTGTGTGCGGAGGGTCAGGCCGTGACTGCTGGCATCGCACACAGCCTCGAACTTGCTCTTCGATGTTTGCATCGAGCCCAGGCCACCATAAGTACCCCCTCGCCAGGGCCTTCATGCGAACAATCCCTGGGTGCCCGGCATGCAGGGACTCAAGAACCCTTTCTCTTAGTTTGGGGGGAATCACGACTCTATTTCCCCATAATAAACAACCCTTAGAAATGGACAGTTCAGACCTTCTGTCCCAGTACGCCTTGAACTCAGGCTCTGAACAGACACTCGGCCACCCCCTCCACACCCAGTTTAAAACACGAGATAGTATTAAGTCCTTCTGGGTGAACGCGGCAATGTCCTCGGACCGAAGTGGAGACTGCGACAGTTCATCCAAGGCGCAAATGTCCGCTGTAGGAGCCGGATCGAAACCAGTCTCAGGCAGAGGACAGCGGCTCAGGGCATCAGCGTGCGCGATACATTTTCCAGGTCTGTGTTCCAAGTCGTATTCGTACGCCGCCAGGAACAGGGCCCATCTCAGCATTCTGGGCGACAGTATGTTGGGCGTGGGGCGGTCAGGGGCAAAGATTCCCAGTAGCGGCTTGTGGTCAGTCACCAGAATGAAATGGCGGCCGTACAAAAAGTCATGGAATTTCTTGACCGCACTTACAAGCGCCAAACCCTCTTTGTCTATTTGCGCGTAGTTTTTTTCTGCACCACTCAATGACCTCGAGTAATATGCAATCGGCGCCTCAGACCCGTCAGGCATTACATGGCTCAAAACTGCCCCAATACCGAATGGCGACGCATCAGCTGCCAAAACCAACATTTTACCCTCATCAAAATGAGTCAGCACGCTGTCAGAAGTCAGTAACGCTTTAACATTTTCAAATGCCTTTTCTTGTAGCCGTCCCCAAACCCATTTTGCGCCTTTATTTAACAATCGATGCAATGGCTCGGCTACCGAAGCTTTGTGGGGCAGAAATGAGTGGTAAAAATTGATTAGCCCTAAATAGGCTTGTAACTCCGTTTTATTTTTAGGTCTGGGTGCATTGTGTATAGCGGCTACCTTTCCAGGGGTTGGGTGTACACCTTGTTCATCAATCTTGAACCCAAGGAACTCGACACTTGAGACCCCAATCGCACATTTTTCCCGTTTTACTCGCAACCCAGCCTTATTGAAGCACTTCAGAACACTCCGGACCCTTTCAAGCAATTCTTCATCACTCTTTCCTGCAATAAGCACGTCATCAAAATAGGGAATTACTCCCTTGATACCTCTGAGCAACCCCTCCATTAAACCCTGGAAGATCCCAGGTGCGACATTAACCCCGAATTGTAGGCGCTTAACTTTAAATGCACCTCTATGCGTAACGATGGTTTGTGCTTCTGCAGCATTGTTATCTACGGGCAACTGTTGATATGCCTGGGCAAGGTCTAATTTTGCAAACACCTTGCCTCCCCCAAGAGATGCAAGTACATGGCTTATTACCGGTACAGGATAGGAATGCTGTTGTAATGCCTTATTGATTGTACATTTATAATCTGCACAAATACGTATGGTTCCATCAGTTTTGACAGGAGTAACAATGGGCGTTTCCCATTTGCTGTACGGAACTGGCTCCAAGACCCCTTGCTCTAGGAGCTTGTCAATTTCCATTTCAATCTTGGGTTGCAATGCTAACGGCACCTTCCTATATCTTAGCCTGATAGGCCTAACATTTGGATCCAACTCAAATGAAACTGGGGGACCCGTATAAGTTCCCAGTCCTTTTGCAAAAACCTGAGGAAACTCGTCATACAAACAATTCCATTTATCATGACATACCGTATTAATACCAGAAATAGCAATGCCTAATGGCTCAAACCAATCGAGCCCCAACAGGCTTACCCTGTCCCCTTCGGCAACAATCAGGGACAGAGCCGCCTTACGCTCTTTGAAACAGACGTCAAATTCCGCCTCACCTGCCAATGGAATTCGGTGCCCTTGGAAATCTGCAAGACAGGCGTCAGTGGGCAGGAGGCGGCGGCGGCTTCGGCTCGGAAAAAGACGATCCAATGTGCACGTTGAAATGATTGTTCTAGCTGACCCGGAATCGACTTCAAAAGGGCAGGCAACTCCGTCGAGGAACAAGGTGACGAAAATCTTCTTCCTCTGGGGTGCTCCCGTGGTGAGGACGGACGATGAAGAGGGGTTGGACGACAGTGTCGGTTTTCGGGACGACAGGGATGAAGAGCAGGTTGTGTTGACCTTGCTTCGGAATTGAGAGCGCTGCAGAGGCGACGTAGGCGGCGATCTTTTCGACTTGCAAACTCTGGCGATGTGCCCGCGTTTTCCGCAAGCCCGACAAACCAATCCTTTGGCCCAACAGGTGTCGCGCTCGTGCTTCCCGCCACAACCAAGGCACTGACGCGCTGGCGCAGTCTTCACTTGGGTTCGCGGCTGGCTGCTGGAACAAGGCTCTCGTACGTCATCCACGGTGGGCGCTGGATCACGGTCCTCGACCTGTTGGTGAATGCTGGATTCAGCTGCCGCAGGCCGCTGTCGCACTTCTCGCGTCGACCTTTCAGCGGCTTCAGCGGCGATGGCTTCCTCGAACGCGACCTTGAATGTCAGCGTCTTGAGGGCGAACAGGCGTTGTTGTAGCTTTGCATCGCGGTGACCGCAGACCAGCCGGTTTCGCAAGGCTGTCTCGAGATCGGCGAAGTTGCAAGCCCTTGCCAACTTCCTCAATGCCACCACAAACTCGGCTACGGATTCGATGGAGCCTTGCCGCCTTTCGTAGAACGTGTGCCGGGAAGCGATCTCTGAAGGCTGTGGCGCGAAATGAGCCTTCAACTTCTCCGTCAGCGTGGCGTACGGCACGGACTTGATGTCATCAGGTGTGACAAGTGAACGAGCTATGTCGAACACCTCTTTGCCACACGAGCTAAGCAGTGCAGCTTGTTTCTTCGCAGCATCCGTCACCCCGCCGCTCTCGAGGTGAAACTCGAACCGGGTGAGGTACGCCTCCCAGTCCTTGGTCGCAGGCTCGAACGGCTCGAACCGGTGCTTGGAGCTCATCGCGGTGCTTCCTGGAGCGGACGGCCCCCTCGGAAACTCACGGTCGATCGGAACTTCCTCCGTGGTGTCTCAGCGGGGCTGCCTACCCGCTATATCCCATCCTCGTCGCCAGTTGATATGTATGAGACAACACACCGGAGGTAAGTTCAAAAAGTGATTTCAGCTTTATTTCAGCTCCAAGTTAGACCAGCTAAGGACTAGACCAGCTAGACAAGTAAACAGTCCAAAACAGCGGTTTAAATACAATCCTGGCTGAGTAGCCACACCCACAATAACATTACTATTCAATAACAGTTGTGCATAACAACCAATCATATTTCTCAGTTAATGACCAATCATGTTACATATTAATAGCCAATCAAAGATGTTCCCTCCATGAGCCCTTTGATTGGGCAATACAAGACAGTTTCTGAATCCGCATAATGAGCACCTGCTCAACTTATGCTAGCCTTATGTCTATGAAGACATAACAGAAGAG
This sequence comes from Gekko gecko, assembly GCA_029375565.1. Taxonomy (NCBI): domain Eukaryota; kingdom Metazoa; phylum Chordata; class Lepidosauria; order Squamata; family Gekkonidae; genus Gekko; species Gekko gecko. The sequence continues at coordinate 63,139,502 of JAPDNY010000001.1, read as the reverse complement.
GTGCACCACTTTGTGCAAAATCACAAAGGATATAGGGTGTTTTTGGAGCACTGATGGCTTAAATCTTTTTGTGAGTCCTTCCTCCCATGCTGAATGTGGCCAACACCATGGGACATTTCCCCACTGAACACCAAGCCGGGCACCACAAATCATTGTGTGTCCATTCTAAGCATGAAGGAAAACCCCTCTTGGGGTATAGTTTTGAACTGGGAAGTGTGGTGAACACTGGCACACATCTGATTCTCTTCACCACCATGATAACTTGCTGGAGGATGGAGCTCCTGGCCTGATTAGTCAGAGGGGTGATTCTGAATCTATTAGCTCAGCAGGGAACAGGTGGTATTGGTTCCCAATGGGGTCAATGTGTCTCTGATGGGAAAACCCAATTTTAGTTCATTTGGGTAAAGTCTTAGTTACTTCTATCTTGCTCATTCCCATGTACCAACTGATTTGTTAGTATGGGGTGGTGTCAGAGACTTGAGGCTTGGGTTACTTTTACACTGAGTTCATTGTACTGTGTCTGCTATCTTGTCTTTTGCTTATGTGCTTGCGTAGTATTGCCAGCTGCAACGTGGGAGAATGGTTTCAGCTGCTCCATCTTATCACAGTGGCCTTGGAAAGAGGCTATGGAGTATTCTTTTGTCTAAGGGAATTTTCCAGTCCTGTGAGACCAAGGGGTGGGGGGATATTGTTCTCCCGATCATTAAGTAGTCTCCTGCCGGGAGTTTCCCGCGCGCATGCTAAAAGTTCATTTGCCAGCTGCGCTTTTGCATCATACTATAATAATGCCTGAGCAGCTTATGCCGCCATTCCTGACAATAACAGTATTACTGTGGGTTACAGCATTGTATTCCAATAAAGCTTTTCTTTACTTGAAGAATACTTGGATCTCCTTGCTATTGAGCCTGACAGGAGGTTCTGACTCTGCACAGCTATGAGCTCCAGTATTATCTGTTAAATAGCAATAATATTGCTTCAGAAGTTGGGCTGTATACAGATTACCATTTTCTTGAGTGCAAAGTTTTTTATCCACAAATTGTTATTTTCACATAGGAGCCTGAAATCCCCCCCCCCATTTTTTTTTCTTTAAGGGATTTCATGGGGCATTTGGGGGTTCTGTGGGACAGAGGATGCAGGAAAATCATTCTCTCTGAGCTGAAGTTCTTGTACCCCTGATTAGGGGGTACCCTTCTAGATTAGGGATGGGCACAAACAATTCTTTTTGGTTTGTGGTTCATGGCATGCTAGTTCATCAGCCACAAACCATCACAAATTTTTAAGAGCCAAACAAACTGGCTCAGTTTGTGAGGTTTGTGATGTGGTAGAATCTCCCCCAACCCAGCATGCTAGAGACACTAAACAGGATATCTGGCTGACTCTCCTCTACTTGCCTTCCAAGTTTGGTGAAAATCGGATTTATGGAGTCTGAGTTATGGCCCCTCCAAGAAGGTGCTCCCATCCTCCATTGTTTCCAAAGGAGAGGGGGAAACATCAAAAAACAAGGGCAATAGAAGCCCAACAGAACAGAATCAAAGTCCCAGAGAATCTATGGAGTAGAAACTGAAGGTGGGAGGCATTTTGCAAGCCCAGCAGAACCAGTGCTACTGTGACACTGCAAACCCAACAGGACTGAGGTCAAACCAGAGAATCTCTGCAGTAGAAACTGAAAGGGGGGGTATTTTTGCAACCAGTGCAATGTACTCTCAAGTTCTGGACTCAATCACTCTCATGACACTCTTGTAGCAGCAAGATTTGTCTATTTGGAGATAAAGAGATTCCAAGCATAGACAGATTCTATGTCAGAACTTGCCACCAGATGCCAGGTCTGACCTTATACAAAAAGCAGGACAGCCACCCTATGCAAACCACGCAATCAATATTTTCAGTAAGCCTGCCAAAGCTCTAGGCTTGCCCTCAGGGCCAGCCCAACACCTGCAAACTAACTAACTAATAGTTACATTCCAAAGTGAAGCAAGAAGCTGAGACCATGCACTTCCCATGGCCCCATACATATCACGCAAGCTCAAGTGGACATTCACACCAGCATCCACTCCCCCCCCATCCTGGCAGAGAAGATAAACAGCATGTGAGATAAAACAGTGAAGGAGGAGGAGGAGGAGATTGGATTTATACTTCACTTGGAGTCTCAGAGCAGCTTACAAACTCCTTCCCCTTCCCCTCCCCACAACAAAAACCCTGTGAGGTAGGTGGGGCTGAGAGAGCTCTGAGAGAACTGCCCTTTCAAGGACAGCTCTTGTCATAACTATAGCTTGCCCAAGGTCATCCAGGAGCTGCAAGTGAAGGTGTCAGCAAACCAACCCAGTTCTCCCAGATTAGATTCCACACACTTAGCCACTACACCAAGCATGTCTAAGAAAGCAGTTAACCCCTAATGCAACACACCAGGAGTTTGGCTGGACAGCATTCTATAGCAAGCAAGCCCCGAGCTTGACACTTACTAGTGCCCAGCAAAACCCAGTGCCATTGTGGCAATGGCAGCTCAACAGGATTGATGTCAAGCACAGAATCGCAACCCAAGCAAGGGGTGGTTGCAAGCCCAGCATAACCAGTGCAATGTACTAGTGCTCAGCAGAACCCAGTGCCAATTGTGGCAAAGCCAGCACAATCACAATCCAAGCAAGGGGGCACTTTTGCAAGTCCAGCAGAACTAGTACAATGTACAGAGTGCCCAGCATTACCAGTGTAATCACAGAGTGCCCAGCAGAACCCAGTGTCGATGTGGCAATGCCAGCTCAACAGGACTGATGTCAAGCACAGAATCACAAGCCAAGCGGGGGGGGAGCCCCGCAGAACCAGTGCAATGTACTAGTGCTCAGCAGAACCCAGTGCCAATTGTGGCAATGCCAGCTCAATCATAATTCAAGCAAGGGCGCATTTTTGCAAGCCCAGCAGTACCAGTGCAATCACAGAGTGCCCAGCAGAACTCAGCACCAGTAGCCATGCAAGCTGAAAAGGACTGATCTCAAAGCACAGAGTCACAAATTCAAGCGGGGGGTGGGGGTGGGATTTTACAAGCTCTGTGCAAGAAAATGGAAGTGAATACAAAAGAATGCCAGAAAGGGGGGGGCTCTTGAAACTGACATGACTACAGTGTTTCCAAGGCAGGAGAATCCCCCCCACACACACTTTAAAGTTTGGTAAACATTTTGTTTCAGCAGAGACAGTCTGTCTGGAAATGTAACAAACTTCCATGAACTGCTTGAAAGTTCGTGCTGATTGACCTGCCACAAATTTCAATTCATGAACCACAAATTGGCCAAAATTCATCATGAACTTTAGTTCATGATCCGGTTCATGCCCATCCCTAATCTAGATTCAAGCCATTATCACCACAAATGCTATTGGGATTGTTGTACAGTCAGGCTGGCCCTGAAAGTAGAATACAATGGACTATTATTGTCCTGCCTAAATGGAAACCTTGCTTTTCCTAACTCATGGCAAGTTCAATAAATACAGCTAAATAAAAGTTTCTGTTCTGAAACAATCTCCAGATGGCATTGAATGGCTTTCTAGCTGGTTTTGACATATATTTCAAATGCCTGAAATAACGTTCCTGTTTACTCTTGATTGGTAAGAATCTAAAAAAAGTTCTCTAGCTTGCTTTTGTGCCATTATAGTGGTGACAAGAATAGTTATCTTTTACAAACAAAGAAAAAGAATTTGTTTACTGAAAAGCTTTGACCACAACAATAGCCACCATGGTTTTATGAAAATTAAACACTTGAAACATTTAAACTTTGAAAAGCAATTAGATCCACATTGTTGAAGCCTAGCTGGTCAATTTTTAAGCATTCATTGTCAGAGCAGCTTTAGATGCTTATGAAATCCATGTTAAGAATGGATTATTTACTCAAATCTTTTTATGAGCTGTAAAAAGTTGGGAGATTATTGCATCCCAAAATACAAAAAGAACATGTTCACCCTAGGAACCATGTGTGTGCTCACACTGGGAAACTGAGTGTTCATAGCTCAAGAGCTGATACAAATAAAACTGTCATGCTTATATGAATTTGTCTTACTGAGTCTAACCATTGGTCTACCTAGCTCAGTACTGTCTGTTTGGCCTGGCAAGATCTCTCTAGTATCAGGTTACAGTTTTCTCAAGACCTGATATCTAAGGTATTTTAAATGCATGTATCAGAGCACAAACCTAGGACCTTCTGTATGCAAGGAGAGCTAGGAGCTCTCCTGCTGCATGAAAAAAGTCTAGAGTAACAAAAATTCAAATGCAGCTCCAGGGCTATCATTTATTTTCTGTGGTGCCCTCCCACTCATACCATTTTATAAACTACAGGTTATTTATTCTTATTATTAAAATGGTATAGATTTGATCCACTGATCCATCAGCAGAAGGTGCTGATGGTTACAGATCTTCTCTACTCTCCTGCAGCCATTTCTGATCCCAGGAAAGTTTATTCCCAGAAGTAATTGCCACATGGGTCAATGGACTACAGTCAGGAGAGAGAAGAGGACAATATTGCCCAGCTTGCCTCTTTTGTCAATAGAGCTTGCCTCTTCATTCACAGAAGGAAAAAAAGAAACATTTTGCCTTCCTTACTGCAGTCCACTGACTTGCATAACTTCAACTTTCCTAGCATTATTGTCTTTTTCATTGTCTCTTGTCTTCTCATAATGTGACCAAAGTACAGTTCAGTTACTTTAGTTTCTAGGGAGAGTTCAGGCTTGATTTGCTCTAGAACCCATTTATATGTCTTTTTGGTGGTCCATGGTATCTGTAAAACTCTCCTCCAATATCATATTTCAAAGGAATCCACTTTCTTCCTGACAGATTTCTTCATTGTCCAACTTTAACACACATACATAGTAACAGGGAATATAACAGCATGAGTTATCTTGGTCTTGGTCACCAGTGACACATCCATACACTTAAGGATCTTTTCTAGCCCTTCACAGTCTCAATCTTCTTCTGATTTCTTGGTTGCAGTCTCCTTTTCAGTTGATGATAGAGCCAAGGAAAAGAAAATCTTGAACAATTTCAGTTTCTTCACTGTCAACTACAGAGGAACCTTAATTCCTCTGTGGTCATTTATTTTGTGTTCTTGATGTTCAGCCGTAATCCTACTTTGGTACTTTTTGCTTTAACCTTCATAAGTAATCATTTCAACTAATGTGATGTCATCTTCATATCTCAAATTGTTAATGTTCCTTCCAGCAATTTTCATTCCTCCTTCATCTAAAGCTAATCCAGTTTTGTTTTTTTTTAATGATGTGTTCTGCATATACATTGAACAGACAAGGAGATAAAATACATCCTTATCTGACACCTTTGCCATTTGGAAACCATTCTGTTCCTCCATATTCTGTTTTAACAGAGCCTGTTGTCAAGAATATAGGTTGTGCATCAAAACAATCAGATATTGTGGAACACCCATTTCTTTTAATACCATTGATAACTTTTCATGATCCTCTCGACCAAAGCTTTGCTGTAATCTATGAAACACAAGCTGATTTTCTTCTGAAATAATCTTGTATGCTCCAATAACCAACGTAAATTTGCAATATGATCTCTAGTGCCTGTTTCTTTTTCTGAATCCAACATCTGACATTCCATATTTGGTAACCATCTTTATTATAAGATTTTGAGCATCATTTTACTGGAACGTAGACTGACCCTTTCCAGTCTATGGGCCATTGTTTTGTTTTCCATAGTTGCTGGCATATTCTTGTTAAGAGTTGATGGACTCAGTTTCTATGGCTTAAAATAGCTCTATTGATATCCCACCTACTTGTGGTGATTCATTTCTCCCAATCGCTTTCTAAAACTGCAACTTTATCAAAGGATTCTTCTTGGAAGGAATCTGTCATCTTTTCATCTCTTCTGTATAGTTCTTCAGTGCATTGCTCTCTCTCTCTTTTTTTTTTTTAAATTGTCCTGTTCAGTTAATCTGTTTCCATGCTGATCTTTCAGCATGCCTAACCCTGCTTTAAATTGCCCTTTGATTTCATGGATCTTGTGGAACAGATCTCTTGTTCCTCCTTTTTTGTTCTATTTCTTTACACTGCTTATTGTAGTATTTATTTATTTACTGAATTTCTATCTCACCCTCCCCTGCATGCAGGCTCAGGGCGGGTTATATAAAAATAAAAAAATAAAACAATTATAACAATTACAACATAATTTCAATTAGAACCTTGATACCTTAACTCACAAGATGGCAAACAGACAATTTAACAAAAGCTCCCAGATGCACCTTGTATGTGTGCCTAAGAGTGTTGGGCAAGTGCATGTAAGCCATCACTGATGGCATAAGTTGACTTAGTGCAAAACAACAAGGAGTGGGGTGGAGCAGGGGAGGCCAATGTAATTGGACACCTACCACCTCAACCAAAGGCCTGGTGGAACAACTACATTTTACAGGCTCTGTGGAATTGTAACAGTTTTGTAATAGTTCTCTTTGCCTCTATGTCCCAGTTGCTGGAATGCTGCATTTAGACTTCTGATTCTATTTCTGTCACCTTTTATTTTTGCTTCAGTCATCCATCAAGGCTTTACATTTCTTTTGGCTACAGGAACAGTCATTCTTCCTTGATAATATCTTTGGTTTCAATCCATAGTTCTTCATGTTCATGTTCACATGAACTTAGTAATCAAATCTGTCCTTTACATGGGCTTTAAACTCTTCAGGAGTGTTCTTTCAATTGTATTTTGGCACTATGAATGCTTTTGGTGTTTTTCTTCAACTTAATAAAATTCAGCTTAGTAATAAAAGTTAAATTAATCAAAATACTAAAGATCGACAATGAGGGGGTCAGGCATACCACCTTGGGGAGGTTGTTCCATAATTGTGGGGCTGCCATGGAAAAGGCCTTTCTTGTGTACCCATCCAACAAGTGTCTTTAATTGGTGGGACAGTCAGGATGACATCTCCCCACAATCTTAATTCCTGAGCAGAAACATATGGAAGAATATCATCCTTCAGATACCCCAGGCCCAAGCAATGTAGGACTAAACCAACACACTGAATTGGGCTCAGCAGCAGATTGGTACCCAATGTAATTGCTGTAGTATTGGGGACACATTAAATAATAATTTTGGTATGTTATTAGAACCAACATTGCAAAGGTTGACAAATGGTAAATTAATAAATCTAAAGTATTTCTATATAGAGTTTAATTTCTGTTGTTATTATTTTTCCTTCTTAATAAAGTTCGTTGATAACTTTTATTTTCTGTATTTGACCTTCCAAATCTTTACACTCAAGAGCATTAAAGCCCTCTTCATATAGGCCACTTTTGTATAGTCATGAAGTAATTTACGAATAAGATAGCAAAACTATTATTTAATTATACTTGATAAAATCACGACACAAATTGTTGCATGTGAATATGACATGTTTTAATCCTAAAATAACAATATGAAATATAGGTAATACATGTTTATTCTTATAAATGGAGATGAATGGTTATCCACGATTATAAATATCTATGGCACTTTACATGGTATTTTTTCCATGTGGGCTTTTTTCTTTGTGGGGGTTTTTCCCTGTGAGCAGTTTTTCGTGTGGCCTTTTTCCTGTGAGCATGTATGACCATGGGGTTTTTCTGGGCTTTTTTCCCTCTGTGGGCTTTTTTTCAGTCACCCAACCAAGGCAACCAAAGCAGGGTCTGTTCCAAATCCTCACCTGAAGAGAAACTGAAATGGGTCCAACTTGGCAACCTTAGGAGAAACGTAACTAGTGCACAGGCACAGAGAAGGAGATTAAATATTTTTTATATGTGGGTCCCAGGATTCCAAGCATCAGCATCTTCAGTTACTTGCAGGAATTCCATGTTTCTTTTTCATGATGCTGTCCAGAAGTCTACACACTGCTGCATTGGCCTTATCTTTCCTCAGAGCAGAATTTGGTCACCTGGTCTTCAAGTGTGATAAGTTAGTGGTCAGGTAATTTTAAATTCTTAGGTGTGGCAGTTTTTACAGTCTTTTGCAATCTGTTAGAAAAACATCACGAGCATTATAGTTGCTGTTTTTCAACCAGCTTCTCCTAGAATTTGTAAAAAAAATCTCCTTTTTGTTAAAAAAATTAGACAAACTTTTGCAAAGCACTCAGTGGATTTTGGTGTTTCAGGTATTTACTGTTTATGAGTCGATCATTTAATTGCAATGCTTTATTCTTTCTGATGGCTCATATAATTGGCTTCAGCAGCTAATGGATTTGTTTATATGGGCAGTTGACTTGTAAGATTAATATGCCACACAACTGTCTTACAGGCTGATGTATTACTCATGTAAGCAAACCTAATGGAAAACAAAGGGCAAGAGTCCCTTTAACATTTTTTTAAAAAATCCACATGATCAATAGAGTGCTACATGAAATATCTCACCAAGCAATTTTCCACATTGAAAGAGCAGACCTCTTTAGGATAGCTCTCCTAATTCTGGTTTGTCTCCCAATGATGCTCTCATCTCCCCATCTGTTAAGAGGAGAGCTTTCTCCATCAAAATGTTAAGATGGGATTTTGGGTTTAGTGTTTTCTGGAGCTGTCCCACCTTGCAGGAGTAGCCTGCCACAGGTAGTCCCACCAGTCAACACTGCAACCCAAAGGGAAGTCACTTGCAGCCGCCTCTGTTGTGGTGAGGGGGCCAGTCCTCATTCACAGGAGAGGGCAGGATTGTGTACTATTGAAGAGATTTCCACTGACCCTTTTAGCCCAGTAAACAGAGAGACAAATTCATAGTGGAAGCACAGTTTATTGAGCCACAACAGGACAGGCAAAGCTCTGTAGCAAACCCCCATCTTCCCAAGAGGCAAGGAACCAAAGGGAAGTATCTGCCACAGAGAAACACAGAAAGAGAGAGAAAGCTACATATACCTGTCCTTATGGAGCACTCCTCATTGGTGCCTGGCTTTCCCAGATGCTGGCAGTAGCTCCCCACCCTCCTGGGGAGAGGGTTAAGGAGATGATGATGAGAACTCTGTGCCGCTTTAAGGCTCTGCATTTTTTGGGGTGTCCAAACCAACCTCCCCACACCTATACTACATCACCCTTAGAATGCTGACCACGTATGTGCCTGCATGTTCCCTGCATGCTCATTACAAGTTTGCTATGTGTTGCAGGTGTTTTGCAAGGATGGGATGGAACAGATCCTTCTGGGGTCTTATCTTCTTTGGTATCGTTTGCTCCTCTGGGGCAAGATTTCGCCACTGTAATAAACGGATGAACTTCAGACTCGACAAACCCGTTTCCTCACTATCTCTTGCTCAGCATGAAGGATACAATACAATAAGACACTTCTTTCTGGAGGGCCAGCATGACCTTGTACTGACTTTGTGCTGTCTTTGTAGTTTAGAAAACCCAGAAATGTCTTCTTAACATGGCTGTGCTTCAGACAATATATAGGCCCAGCTAAGGCCTAGAGAATGGCTCATAAATAGCAAGGAATTGGCTCTGAGCTTGAGAAAGGTAGCCCTGCACTGCAGGATTGGTTTTCTCATCTGTCACATCAATTACAGAGATGCCTGACCAGAGTAAAGGCAATGAAACCAGCATTTGTTGAACCAAACCAGGACTTGAGTGATTTGTCAGTGAGTCAAAGGGTGATTTCCCACTAAAGCTTGCCGCGCGGTCGTGCTGCCGTTTGCCCGGAGATTTTTAGTCAATTTCACACCCGAAGCCGCGGGGCTGCATTTTGACCCGCGGCTTCGCTCGATTTTCCCCGGAGTTTCGTAATCCTCAAAAAACAGGATTACGGAACTCCGGGAAATCGGGCGAAGCCGCGGGTCAAAATGCAGCCCCGCGGCTTCGGGTGTGAAATTGACTAAAAATCTCCGGGCAAACGGCAGCACGACCGCGCGGCAAGCTTTAGTGGGAAATCACCCAAAGTCTAGTTTTACAACTAACAGTTGGCAAAATAAACCATGTTTTCACACTGTGTGGGGACGCGGTTGATACTATTATCCATAAGATCCTTCTCTCAGAAACCAGCAAACAAGAAATAGCAGTAGAAAACACTGTGGGTATTAGAATGTCTTCCCAATGAGCAGACACTGGCCATGGTCACACTGGTGGTTTGGCGTGATATGGTGCCACCTCTAATTGAACCAGTTGAAAGTGTTGCGGGGCATATCAGCCACACAACACACCCTGCTGCAGGTTACTCATGGAGACATGGTAAAATATCCACATTATTGCAGTGTCTCAGCCACGGAACATGATGCCAAAAAAATCTTAAAATTCTTGTGCACGCATAAGTGCACACATGCACATATAGGCAAATTAAAAAAAAAAAACCCCTCCCTATTAGCAGAATGGATCTGCAGGTTCAGACTGCCAAATCCGTTCTGTGCACACTCTCCCACATTCAGACATCCGGCCTTGCACAATGACTGTGCAGGGAACCAAAAACACCACTTGTGATGTGGTGCCTTTTTTACCTGGCTCCAGAATAGTTCCCACATATTGAACTTATGGCTTGTTAAAGATTCTGAGAAGAATCCCTTTCCTTCCAGCTGCACATCGTGTCAGCGTTACTTTTTTTCCAGCTGGAAAATAATTGACATGCATATAACCTTTTCAGATACCAGCTACATTTGACATCTGAATTTAATATAGCAGTATATCTCAAAAATGGGAAGAAAAAACATTCTTGGATTCGCTTGCGAAGTACAGCATAGTGGTTGGGAGCCTATTGGATAGTGGGATTCTGGAAGAAAAACTGGCAGCAATGCCTATCAAGGACTTGAGCTGACCAAGTAAGTACTCCTTGCTGTTAGTGGCTGGGTGATGGCTCCATCAGTCCAACTTCTGTCACGCCACCAGCCAAGATACAGGTCAGCTTGAGAGTGTGCCAGAAAGAAGATGGAAAGGAGTTCACGTTGATTAAATATGTAGGTCAAACAGGACAATGAGCAAATCTTTCCATGAAAATGGAGCACTGGACAAATCTAAATTATCGAAATGATTCCTGGCCCTAGGGTTCCATTTTGACTGACCAGGGCTACAGCCTTGAAAGAAAAACCATCTGATAATTCCAGCATAAAGTCGCATACTGTTTGCTAGTATTGATATGACTCTATGTGTAAGACCCAGAGCTCTCCTTTTAAAAGGGTACATCTTTAAAAAGGGCTCCAGGGGAGATCCGGGAAATTACAGGCCAGTCAGTCTGACATCGATACCGGGTAAGTTGGTGGAAACTGTTATTAAGGAAAGAATTAGTAGGCACATTGATGAACAAAAACTATTGAGGCAGACTCAGCATGGGTTCTGTAAGGGAAGATCTTGTCTCACTAACCTGTTAGTGTTTTTTGAGGGAGTGAACAAACATGTGGACAAGGGGGACCCAATAGATATTATTTACCTTGACTTCCAGAAAGCTTTTGATACAGTTCCTCATCAAAGGCTCCTAAGTAAGCTCAATAGTCATGGGATAAAAGGACAAGTCCTCTTGTGGATCAAAAACTGGCTTATAAATAGGAAACAGAGAGTGAGTATAAATGGGAAACTTTCTCAGTGGAGGGTGGTAAGCAGTGGGGTACCACAGGGATCAGTACTCGGTCCAATGCTTTTTAACTTGTTTATTAACGATTTGGAATTGGGAGTAAGCAGTGATGTGGCTAAATTTGCAGATGACACAAAGTTGTTCCGGGTGGTGAAAACCAGGGAGGATTGTGAGGCACTCCAAAGGGATCTGTTGAGGATGGGTGAGTGGGCGTCAACATGGCAAATGGGGTTCAATGTGGCCAAGTGCAAAGTGATGCACATTGGAGCCAAAAATCCTAAATATAAATACACGTTGATGGGGTCTGATCTGGCAGAGACGGACCAAGAGAGAGATCTTGGAGTCGTAGTGGATAACTCACTGAAAATGTCTACACAATGTGTAGCTGCAATAAAGAAGGCCAACGCTATGCTGGGGATTATTAGGAAGGGAATTGATAACAAATCAGCCAGTATCATCATGCCCCTGTATAAATCATTGGTGCGACCTCATTTGGAATACTGTGTACAGTTCTGGTCACCACATCTCAAAAAGGATATTATAGCATTGGAAAAAGTGCAGAGAAGGGCAACTAGAATGATAAAAGGGTTGGAACACCTTCCCTATGAAGAAAGGTTAAAATGCTTGGGGCTCTTTAGCTTGGAGAAACGACGGCTGAGGGGTGACATGATCGAGGTTTATAAGATTATGAATGGGATTGAGCAGGTTGAGAAAGAAGTACTTTTCTCCCTTTCTCACAATACAAGAACTCGTGGGCACTCTATGAAATTGCTGAGCAGTCGGGTTAAAACAGATAAAAGGAAATACTTCTTCACCCAAAGAGTGATTAACATATGGAATTCACGGCCACAGGAGGTCGTGGCAGCTGCAAGCATGGACAGTTTCAAGAGGGAATTAGATAAACATATGGAGCAGAAGTCCACCAGTGGCTATTAGCCACAGGGTATGGATGGGAACTCTCAGTCTGGGGCAGGTGATGCACTCTATTCTTGGTGCTGGAGGGGGCAGCAGTGGGAGGGCTTCTGGTGCCCTGGCCCCACTGCTGGACCTCCGGATGGCACCTGGTATATTTTGGCCGCTGTGTGACAGAGTGTTGGACTAGATGGGCCATTGGCCTGATTCAACATTGGCTTCTCTTATGTTCTTATGTTCTTATGTCATTTTCAGTACTTGCCATATACCCACTGGGCTGCAACTGTTAACAGTATATATAAAAATCCAATCCCGTAAATTCTCAGGAACTGCATAATTAATAGAATTCAACAGGAAAATCTTTGGAACTGAAAGCAACAGGTTGGATCTGGTCATCCATCAACAGATGGTGCTGATGGTCATTGATTTCCTAGCTATTCCTCCACCACAGTCCTTTCTGACCCTGGAAAAGTTTATTCCCGGCTTCACAGGACTAGGGTTACCAACCTTCAGGTAGGTCTAGAGATCTCCTGGAATCACAACTGATCTCCAGACTACATAAATCATATTTATTTATTTATTTAAGACATTTATTCCACTTCTCCTGGAGAAAAGGACTGCTTTGGAAGGTGGATTGGATGACATTATACCCTACCAAGGTCCCTCTCCTCACTAAATGCCACTCTCCCAGGCTGCACCCTCAAATTTCCAGGTATTTCTGAACCCAGAGTTGGCAACCCTATGGCTGGAGCCCACATGGAGTAATGGCCATGCTGGTTAGGAAGCTGCAGGGTGGCGGGGGGGGAACGAGTGAAATCAGTCCAGTTTCTTCCATGAGCAGAACTCTGTTGCCATAAGAAGAAGCAAGGAATGATAACATCCCTTAACCCTTGAAGCAACCTCCCAACACAGGGCTATTACTCCACATAGCTCCTGCAACCCCAGGAACTCTATGGCATTGTACCCCACTGAAGTCCCTGTTCTTCTCAGACTTCACCTCCAAATCTCCAGAAATTTTCAACCTGGAGCTGGCTGAGTTAGTGTGAGCTAGCTCACAATTTTTTAACCTCCAGCTCACATGTTTTTGTCTTAGCTCAGGAAGGATGTCTCCAGAGCAGTAGCCACATTGCTTGCTCACAACTTTAATGCCAGTAGCTTACAAAGTGGAATTTTTGCTCACAAGACTCCACAGCTTAGAGAGAGCTTTGCCCCTGTTCCCCACTTGAGCACTGCAGGCCTACTGTGAAATGCTGCAATCTTTGTACAAGTCACCATTTTGTGACTGGATCCATTCACCAAGCTGCCATTTTGGGACTGATAGCTCCCAAGTCTCTTGAAAAAAATTAAGTAGCTCCCCAGAAACATGAAGTCCCCTGTTCTAAGGCAAGAACTGCTACTTGCCTCCAACAAAGAATGATTTCATAAAATATGATCCATATTCTGAATTATTTCCATTGTGGATATTGAAAGACCACAGGCACATCTGGCATAATTATTTATGCATGCATATCTTATTATTTAGTTTTGTTTTTTATCTTTACATTTGTTTTGACGTATTTATATCAATAACCACCACCACCACCACTCCAGGCTGATTTTGCCACAAAACTGGCTTTGACCAAAAAACTTGCAGAAATTTTGCTTTTAGCAAGTTAGATCTGGAGTGCTTAAACTGTTAATTGGTATGGATCTGTTTTCAAAAGGGTTTACAGGGAAAGACTGTGTCAAAGACAACTTCTAAAAGGACTTCTTGAATTGATTAAGGAAGTGACATGTGACAAAAGGAAAGGACATGAAAAAGGATGTTCCAGCAGATACGTACAGGCACGAATTCTGGCAGCAGCTTCTAAAACAGAGGTGTGGCTTTGGGAGATGACGAAGAGCAAGATGCAACAGGCCTAACAATGGCCTAAATGTCAGATGGAAATGAAAAGGAGAAATAGAAGATTATTTCAGTGTTTCAGGACTGGGAACAGAGGAGGAAATAATATTTTACTTAAAAGTAATGTCAAAAAAATGGTATGTCATCAGTCGCATGTGAATACTGAGAATCCTGAAAATATTTTGTAAAAATCCAAAGAAATTAAGTGCAGGAGAAAGTATTGATAAGTAACTAAAAGTGCTGATCAGCATTCATTTTCTGTGTATGTCAGAAAATTAGAGAAATATATATCTACTGGGGGCATTCACAAAATTCCTCTGTGACTATTGTGGGGTGGGTTTTTTTACAAAATTTATACGCCACCTTTCTGCCCTCATCAGGGCCATTGTTAAATAGTGGGTTCCATGGATGAACAGACCACAAGCCTAGTGATCAGTTCTACTTTGTTAGTGAATTCAGCAAGTACACAACAAGACTCCTGAGCCTTAGCTCTGTTAAATAGCATGCAATTGCCACACCCAAACACACCCCACTCCCAGTGATAGGGTATTTACATAACATTACTACTAGACTGGTTACTTTCAGAATCCTGGCAGGCTGTTGTTCTTATGCTCCAAGCTCAGCCAGTCTCTGGGGTGATTCAATCAGGAATGATTCAGTCTCAATACATAACAGCCATCAAGGCAGCTAACAAATTAAAAACATACATAATAAAAACACATTTTAAAATCCACTGAAACCAACACATAATTAAAACAAAACCCAACTAAAATACACATACAAAAACATCAAAGCAGCAAAACACAGGGCAGGAAGGAGGTTCCAGAGTCAGATCTCCAACCCACCCCCACACTTACCTCCAAAGAGACAGAGGCCTCCAGACCATGCCAATAGGACTCCCAGGTCCCGGGGGGGGGGGGATGGAGGTTCCCCCACTTAAAGGGCCCCCAACCCACTGGTCTGAATCTGGCCAGCAGGGGGAACCCCACCCTCAAAGTGCCCAGAACAGGCTGACGTGCCCGGTGTGATGACATCAGCTGGAGGTGGCGTCATCACGCTGGGCACGTCACTGGGTGACGCTCTAGCAATCAGCCTGAAAGCTCTATGGTACCATAGAGTTTTCAGGTTGATTGTTAGAATATCGCCCCGCGATGTGCCCAGCATGATGACGCCACTTCCAGGCGACGTCATCACACCAGGCACGTCAGCCCAGAATGGGACCACCACTCCCCAGCTCTGCCAGGTAATTCACTTGGCAACCCTATGTGCCAAAGGAAACATCCAGGGAGGACCACAGAAACCCAATGTGATGCTGCAGGAGCAGCTTCTCAGTTCACTACTACTACCAGAGACACTGGGCAGGTCAGGGGCCAGCCTGCAACCAACCCCCAAGGACTAGCAGCAGTGGAACGAGGCAACACAGGTAGCCGAGGAGCAGCAGAACCCACCACAAGCAATAACCCCTTCCTCATCCCTTGTGGGAAGCAGGAAGGCTTCTTTGGATGGGCAGGGCATGAAAGGCTGCAGTGACCCCTTAGGCCTGCAGAGGGCAAAGGAGAAGCCCTATAAGGAAAAGCAGGGGAAATAGGATCCCAGGCAGGCAGCTGCCCATTGGACCGAGGACCCACCACTCCCATAGGTCCATTCCCTAGGATAGAAGGAGTGGGTGAGGCCAGAGCTTCCTCTCCCCCAGACAGTCCTTTAAGCAGTGCACCCAGGGAGAACCAGGGAGAATAGGCTAAATCTCACCTAAGGCAACCAGGGAGAGGTTGCTGGCAGGAGTGGGTGCTGTAAACCCCTCTTGCTCTTTAATGATGCTTTTCCCCCAAGGCAAGCCTTACTAAAGGGACATTGGAAAAGGAAGCTGTCCTGGATTCCAGCCCAGTGCCAGAGTATAAAAGGATAGATCACTGAAGGAATGCCAGACAAAACAGAAAAATCTTTATGTGGTGGCAGAAGATGGCAACAGGAGTGAACAGATGAGTCTCTCTGGGGAAAGAGTTCCAGAGTTCTGGTGACACAACTGAGAAGGCCTTCTTGCAGGTTGATACCTATCCAATCTCAAGGGGCGGCAGGGGGTTGAAACATGATTATCAGAGTTTACATGTAATGTTATTTAAGCTTTTTTTAAGAAGTGAGAAACATTTGAAGGGAGGACTATAACTCCCATGCACACATAAAAACCTTCACGATCCAAACAGATTGGCAGCTATTACAGTCACTATATCTTTTTCTGTATTCAAGAACAGAGAACCTTAAAAAAAAAATTAATGATTTGTGAGGATATATACTTGATGATATACTTTTGGGCTACAGAGCAAAGTAGTACGCAGCAATGACTAGAGGGGGAGCTGATTGTATTGTATTGTATTTTGCTGCACTGGAAATGACTACACTACAGTAACCCTTCAAACAGACATGAACAGGTCACAAGTAGTCACAAGCAGTCAAACTAATCATCAAAAAATCAGCTGCGTGATCACTACTGGTGATCAGGAGTTGTGACCCAAACTAGCTGGTGTTTAAGCATATCTTGTCTGCAGCCCTATTTGACTGTATGACAAAGGCAAGGAACATGCCATTGAATAAGCAAACTGGGTCATGTATGCTGTGGGTTTTCCCATGAATATGTTCAAGAGTAAAACTTACTATGTTTGAAGGTGTTGATCAGATGCAAGTCAATCACCTGATGTGCTCGTTTCATGCTGAAGAGTTGCAAATGATGCTGAGCTGGTTTGCATTGGGTTTTTCGCAAAACTATGCATTCACGAAGATGCTGCTGATTCAAACTGCTCGACAGCTGTTAGCGTCATTAAGGGCTATTTTGACAAACATGGACAGGTACGGTTTTATTGAAATATAGCACATATTTATAGATTACGGATGGGTAGCCATGCTAGTCTGTTTGTAGCGGCAGAAAAGAACAAGAATCCAGGAGCACCTTAAAGACTGACATAATTTGTGTCTATTTAAACAATTGCCTGCTGAGTAAGGATGGGGGGGGAGAACTTAACTGGGCTGTGTGAGGAACATGCACAAAAAGTCAATATGGTGAAGGAATACACTGAAGCAACCTGCTGAATGTGCACGAATAGATTGACAGACAGCAAATGGATCATCAAAAAATCAAGTCCCTGTTCACAACTGATGAACAGGATGTCAGATGAACCAGTGGGTGTTCAAGCATCCCTTGTATATAATGCAAGAGGTCTGTTTTTCTTTCACACATATCAGAATCTGTTCTTCCTGATGCCCACTCCCTAATATGGAGATCAGAAAGATGACTGGTATAACGTGGGTAATGTGGGCAGGGTGAATTCACCCTTCATTGGCACAATACTGGAGCAGTATGGGATGAAGCCCCAAAGAAGTTACATTGCTACAGTGGGGTATCTCAGGGCTGGGCCCCCCAACTTACTGCCCAGGCCTCCCAAGTTATCACCAAGCTGGGTGGAGAGCGCCGCCACCGAGGAGCTCACAGCCTCCCTGCTATGAACAACAGGAGCACCAGCCAAAAAGCAACCAGGTGCTGGTGGAGGGAATGTGTGCCTGCCCACTCTGGCTCTCTCCTGCCTGCCACTCAGCCATGGCGAAGCCTGAGGCAGGCTTGCTGGGCTGGGCAGGTGGCTGGGTGGCCAGCCAGTGCTGGCCACCCTTCCTCCTACCCTGGGCAGTGGGTGAGGCAATGAGGCTGGGAGCACTGGGCTGGGTCAGCACGCTGCTTTTGCTACTGCACATGTAGCCCCAGGTGAGGCTGGGTGAGCAGTTGGGGATTCCAGTGGGCCAAACCTGCGCAAGGCTGGTGCAGCAACAGGGACAGGAATGCGGCTCAGTCAGGCTCTGGGGAGGGTAGTCGGGGAGGATGTGCAGCTGTTCCTTCCCTTCATGGCACTCAGAGCTCCATTTCATGCTGTGTGGCAAGGGGGAGCTCAACCCTTCGCTATGCCTCTCCCTTGGCAGCTTGCACGAGAGACCAGGAGCTTCTATGGGGCATTCACAGGCTTGGGATTTGTGTGCAGGGGTGTTCCCCCACCTTATTTAAAGCCCCCCCCCCTAAAATCCTGGCTACAGGCCTATGCATTGTGCTAATGTATGTTCCTATGAGAAATTTCCAGAAGGAATTTCTTTTCCTTAGCAGTTCACTCTGCAGGTCAGGATACCCCATTAGGAGGAAAATAGGGGAAACCAGGGCTCTTTATGTAGCAGGAACTCATTTGCATATTAGGCTACACACCCCTAATTTAGCCAATCCTCCAAGAGCTTACAGTGCTCTTCTTACAGGGGCTACTGTAAGCTCTTGGAGGATTGGCTATATTAGGGGTGTGTCGCCTAATATGCAAGGGGTTCCTGCTACAAAAAGAGCCCTGGGGGAAACTCAACCATGAAAAATAGAGTGGGGGAAAGCTATGTATCTAAAGAAGTGGTAGTGACTCACAAAAGCTCATACCCTGACAGAAATTTTGCTAGTCTTTAAGGTGCCACTGAAATTTTGCTCTTTTCTACTGTTACTTGCTTCATGTTCAGGGTCTCATATGCTGTGCATCAAATAGTGAATTGAGCATGAAGTTCACAGTACACTCCCAAAAAACTAAGAGAAAAATACATAATATTGATTGCTGTAGCTGGTCTGTTCAAAATATTCCTAGAAGACCAATGTTATGTTTAAGATTCTAAGCCAAAATATCCCATTGGCAACAAACTAATGCACCAATTTCTGCATAAAACTAGAGCAAGCATTATGTAGTTGTCTCAGATATTTTTTCCTGTGTTGCTGAAGGGAAGGAAGGGGGGGAGAAGAGAGGTAATATTGGAGAAATATACTATTTGTAGGAGGAGAACACTTGTGCAAATTAATACAAGAGCTTATCACTGCAGATTTACACAGGGGCAGAAATCACTACTTGTTGGGTTATATGTGTGTGTATAAAGGGTGTATAAAGTTAAGAAGCAACAATTAGGTGTAGTGTAGTGAGCCAGTTTGGTGTAATGGTTAAGTGCGTGGACTCTAATCTGGGAGAACCGGGTTTGATTCCCCACTCCTCCACTTGCACTTTATATACAGAGTACATCATGCAAAATGCCAGCCTGGATGAATCAAAAGCCAGAATTAAGATTGTTAGGAAAAACATCAACAACCTCAGATATGTAGACAATACCACGCTAATGGCAGAAAGTGAAGAGGACCTCAAGAGCCTCTTGCTAATGGTCAAAGAGGAGAGTGCAAAAGTTGGCTTGAAACTCAACATCAAAAACACTAAGATCATGGCTTCCAGCCCCCTCACTCCTTGGCAAATAGAAGGGAAAGTCATGGAAGCAGTGACAGACTTCACATTCCTGGGATCCAAGATCACTGCAGATGGTGACTGCAACCATGAAATTAAAAGACGCCTGCTCCTTGGGAGGAAAGCTATGGCAAACCTAGACAACATTGAGACATCATCCTGCCAACAAAAGTCTGTATGGTCAAAGCACTGGTATTCCCAGTAGTAGTGTATGGCTGCGAAAGTTGGACCATAAGGAAGGCCGAACGCTGAAGAACAGATGTTTTTGAATTATGGTGCTGGAGAAGACTCTTGAGAGTTCCTTGGACTGCAAGGAGATCAAATCAGTCAATCTTAAAAGAAATCAACCCTAGCTGTTCCCTGGAAGGCCAGATACTGAAGCTGAAGCTCAAATACTTTGGCCACCAAATGAGAAGGGAGCACTCCCTGGAGAAGACCCTGATGCTGGGAAGGACTGAAGGTAAAAGAAGAAGGGGATGGCAAAGGATGAGATGGTTAGACAGTGTTATCGATGCAATGAACATGAAACTGAGCGAACTCCAGAGGATGGCGGAAGACAGGAGGGCCTGGCATGATGTGGTCCATGGGGTTGCGAAGAGTCAGACTAGATTGTGCGGCTGAACAACAACAACATAAGGTGCCATCAAGTTGCAACTGAGCTATGGCGACCCCAGCAAGGGGCTTTCAAGGCAAGTGAGAAGCAGAGGTGGTTTGCCATTTCCTCCTTCTGCAGAGGCTTACTTGGAGGTCACCTGTCCAAATACTGACCCTACTTTGCTTCCGAGATCTGCTGAGATCAGGCTATCCCATGCTGCCTTCACTCCCCCATTGGGTTATACAGTAATCAAATCTAACCTTAAAGGAGTTTTATTGTGAATCTTGATTGAAATAGGTGATGAAAGAGTACCTACCATTTTTTTAAAGCATCTGGTTTGACTAAACCCCTAGTTAATTTTAACTGAAATGTTAGCTTTTCCATAAGGGCAATAATCCTAAATGTGCTGAAACCAACAGTTAAGAGTCAAAGAGCCTGAGGACTTTCATTGCTGGCCAGTCTCCACTCAAGCTCAAGTGATGAGTGAGAGAATTAAATCTTTGTCAGGAATGTTCTTCAACTCATCAGGAATCAGATTGAGTAAGAAGATCTCCAGGGTTTTTTTGGGCGGGGGGGGGGGGCTGAGGTATTATATTGTAATTTTTACTGGTTTCTGAAATAAACACTTTCAGAAAACACTTTGTTGAAAGAGTGATCCTAATAAATTCCAGCCATGCCAGCAGTGCAGAGAAGGTGTTTTGTATTTATGATATATTTTGAGTATTAAAGGTTTAAAAATCAATTTACTTAATTTTGGAAGAAATTGATTTAAGATGTAGGAGGGTTCCTACAAACACAAAACCACGGCTCAGGCTATATAATCCTTTCCATGTCACATTCCTGCTAAACATACTGGCCTTCTATGGTGTCACAGGTGTGTTTTATTAGGGTGTCATAGATTGTGGGAAAGTACTTTTTCCACATTGAAACAGGACCACAGTCAGTGTTCAGCATTGTATGATCCCATGTTACAGATAGCTGATTGAAGTATGAAATCTCTGCTCCATTGGCTGAGTACAGACATCATAATAGAAAGTACAGAGCAGTGTGAAGCATATGGCAT